>OZ008347.1:785892-1311400 GCA_963931975.1 Cataclysta lemnata | reverse complement strand
CCGATATAGGTAGTGGTGGCAATACGCCTGACTATTACAAAAGTCAAAGTCAAATTCCGTTTATTCATATCATAGGGTCGCCTAACCAAGTGGCTTTTCTATTCGAACGCATTGAAATTGACGTTTTTTTTTCTCTGTAATACATCAGTTTCATACATTTGTTTTCTATGCGTTCGAATAGATTGACCACTTGGCTAGGGCCACTGGTATGATTACAATACACTTATGAATCGTCAAGACGCTAGATACTGAAAACCCGTGTGTCTAAGATATAAGAGTCTGTAATAGAGGTCTCCAAAACCAGCCCACGCCTCGGTCCGCGACGAAGCGCCGACCCTGACGCGTTCAATACCAAGATGATACTAAACGCACCAGAGCCTAACGCTCGCAGAACGACACGCTCTATACTAATTGGCGAGACGTGGGTGTTGATTCACCTCTGCCTACCCCTTCGGGGATATTGGCGTGATTTATGTATGTGTCGTGGCCAAATCGTAGAATTGATCACTTCATGATGTGGCCGACCATTTCATGAAATGGTTGCATTTCATGAAGTGGCCAGCTAAAACTGACCATATCGTTGAAACGTCAACGTTTGATGATGTGTCCATCCACGTTTGGCCATATCATTAATGTGGATATGTTTAGTATTTTTACGTTGCGCTCGTTTTTTGAGTGACTTAAAACGTAAAATTCTAGTAATTTGGTGTCGTAACGACATGTCACTTCACTTTTATCTTCCATTACAACATTACTAATAGTTTGTTTGTTAGAATAATTGTCGGGCGCCATGATGCATCACAAAAACAAATCGAAATAAGCGCCTCTAGCGATGATAACGTAACTATTTTACGATATGAATAATAATGTTTGGCCATATCATGAAATAGCTGTGCGTTTAGCTGTTCATATCGTTAAACGTTGTTTATTCATTGATGTGGCCAGACCATTAAAGTGGTCAGCCCCATCATGAAGTGATCAATGGTACGCCTTGGCCACGACATGTGCGTGTATACGAGGGTGACGTCGCAGGCGGCGCTGCTGGGCGTGGGCGCGTCGTGTGCGAGCGTGTCTTCCGACATCGCGGGCTCCATCCGGCTGCCGGCCGCCTTCTGCGGCGTCTACGGCCACAAACCCACGCCAGGTCAGTTGGCCCCTCACCGCACACCCGACTCACTCGCCTTACATGTCAAATACGCCATACCCGCTATATCTACCCACCTACCTACTATATTATTAGGCTTATCATGTTTGTCAAACTCGCTACACGCATCAAGCTACCATGTCCGACACGGTTGACACTTGCGTCATAGTCATACACGCGTCAAACTGCTTAAACATAGTTTACATAATTATGCGTCTTACCCCCGAATACAGAAACGCTAATCAAAGTTTGAGTCTTGGTTAACATTTAAATGTTGTCAAAATTGACGTTTTTCATACGAATTCTGACAGGTAATGAATGTCCACTTAACTTTTTAAGCAGTGCCCCAAATTTGATTAGCGTTTCTGTATTCGGGGGATAGAATAGTAGATTATATGCATAGAGTGCGCGCCAGATAAGTTTGCGTGCGATGGGTGGCGCTGCTCGCTTACATTAACACTCGTAGACAACTAAAATGGCAGACGGAATTTAATTCCAATTTTGACCGCGCGCAGACTTATCTAGCTCGCCCTCTACCAAGATCGATAAAACAAAGAATGTTAGACAAAGTTCCAAAGTTCTTCGTAAATTTTTGGAACTTTGTTCGTTAGACAAAGTTCCAAAAATTTACGAAGATTACCACTCGGCTAACCAACACGACCAAGGTCTTTTTGGTTCAAGGTCGTTGGCCGCGTGATATAGGCATCTGCCTGGATTGTCGAGGACTAGGGTTCGATTCCCGCATCAAAATTTTTCGAACTTTATCTTACCACAATTTTCCTTGTAGTAATTTTTCTAACATTTTTAAAATGTTACAAATCGAATACGCCATACACATTGTTTCATTCACGTGTCGTGCTTATCATATTCGCCAAACTCGCTACACGCATCAAGCTGCTATATCCACATAGTTGCGTCATAGTCTCTACTCCTGTTAACTGCTTTATCGAACATAGTTGATACTTGTATCTTAATCGATAAACGCGTCAAACTGCCATATCCGTCATAGTTGACACATGCGTCATAATCGATACACGCTTTAAGCTGCCATTCCCGGCATAGTTGACACGTGCGTCAAACTCGAAACATGTCTTATTTAAAAATTGGTGTATCCATAAGTCTTGAGATATTTTCTATGCAAAAAATATCAAATAACCAATCATATCAAATAACCTTTCCCGTGGGTGTCGTAGAAGGCGACTAAGGATAAATTAGTGATGAGGAATGGGCAGCAGCATTCCTCTTATACCTACCACCTAGCAAAGTACTGCGACTTTTGTGCCCGATAAATGGCAATAGGCTCGCCACTTATTACATGGGACCTAGCCTAATTGGCGAAGCGTGGGTGCTAGTTCATCTCTGCCTACCCCTTCGGGGATATTGGCGTGAATTATGTATGTATGTATCAAATAACAAAATAAAATAACCAACCAAATGTAGCAATTCATCAATTTCAGTATCACAGAACAATTGACTGATGAATTGATACAGAATAGTAGGAATAGATAAAGCTTTTATTGAGTTCAAGTATCAATAGGCCATGTAGAATTTACCCTGTTAACCTGTTATCTTGTTTTCCTTGTCAATTAAACAAATAAAAATAAAAATTATTTCTAGTGTTTGGATCACTTTATTTAATATTACTTTTAGTACAAAGATTTTGGCGGTTGTCAAAATATTCTAGACACTTGTCTTGGTTGGCCGAGCGGTTAGGTACCTGCTCGCATTGCTATGGACCTGGGTTCGATTTCCGCATCAAGACCATAATTTTTCGAACTTTTACTAACCACCAAAATCTTTGTACTAACTTTTCTAACATTTATATAATGTTGAAATTAATTATCCAGGCATAATACCCATCGAGGGTCACATCCCGACTTTGGGGGATCCCAAGTTCCCGCGGTTCCTCACCGTGGGGCCCATGGCGAGGAAGGCCGAAGACCTGGAGCTGCTGATGAAGATCATGGCCGGCGAGAACAGGGCCAAGCTCAATCTGGACAAGCCCGTTGACATGTCTACGTTGAAGGTACTCACGATCTTTTATGCTATACAAGGTTATTTTTAAAACACCAAAAACCTTGCACGAGTAGATAGCTGACATCATAAGCAACAATGTTTGTTTTACGACTTTTGATGATTCGTAAGATTTTACTTTCATACAAAATAAATACTAATTTTCACTTCTCATGCTCTGAAAGTGCTCATTTGTGCAGGATATAGGCTGCACAAAATCTAATTTTGTGCTCTAGAGCATTAACGTATCTACTCATAAATGTGTCTATATTAAGGCAAAGAAAATGAGCCATGCAGCCAAACACAATGAGAAATTCAGAGATAGAATTTGTTATTTTTTTATATTTACTTAAATTTATTTTATTTATTTTATTTTATTATTTTATTTATTTTATTTTATTTATTGGAAAACTTACTGCTATTACATTATATGTGTATAATTTATAACTATCTATTAGCTATTGACAAGTTTTCACAGATAGATTAATATATGGCTCAACAATATTCGAGTATACATGCGACAGCACCCTATAAAAACCGATTACAGCACAAGGAGTAAGATTAAGCTAGTAAGTAACTAACATTGAACTACAATGTTTACCCTATAACTCATTGGTAACCAATAAGAAATTCATTTGCCAGTGCGCGCTTCAGTGACGTAACACTGCAGCAGAATAGGTCGATTTCAGTGTCATTGCTCAATGAATTAAACAAGTTACATGAACGGATCAAATAACTGTTTTGTCTATAATTAGTGTGAACAAATGGAACTTGTAGTTTCATCTTCTTATTACGCGTTGTAAAACTGCGAGGAACAGACAGCTTAACCCGCTCCAAAAGTTCACTTGAGTCAATATTACTCTTTAAAATTTTGGATAGATATACGATATCTGCAATATCTCTGCGGATCTTAAGGGGAAGTAGGTGATGTCTTATACATCGCTCCTTATAAGCATCATCATAAGTCCTAGTTTTATATTCTAAGTATTTTAAAAACCTTTTTTGTACAGATTCCAAACGATTAATGTAGACTGAATAGCGCGGATTCCAAACCTGGGAGCCATACTCCAAGATACTTCGAACAAGTGAACAATATAGGATCTTTATAGTCTTGGCATTTTCAAACTGGGCACAGGATCTCATTAGAAAGCCTAAAGCTTTCGATGCCCTGTTTGTGATTTGGTGGACATGTTGATCGAATAGTATCTTGGAATCGTGGATAATGCCGAGATCCTTCATGCTATGAACTCTGGTGAGAACCTGGTTTTCTAGTTCATAATTATAGTAATGATTGTGATGCTTCCTGGAAAATGTCATCGAGAAGCATTTACTAGTATTTAGATCAAGTCTATTTGCTTCACAATAAGACTCAAACCTACTGAGGTCCTCCTGCAATAGGAAACAATCAGTTTCATTAATAATTTCTTTATATATTTTCATGTCATCGGCAAATAAGAGGATTTTTGAGTACTTAAAGCATGTCGACACGTCGTTTATGAATAATATAAATAATAATGGCCCCAAAATCGACCCTTGAGGTACCCCAGAGGGTATCATACTCCAAGCAGATGTATAACCTTTGATGGCGACAGCTTGGGACCTATTACTGATATACGACGTAAACCAACGGAATAAACTACCATGAACTCCCGCGTACTGAAGTTTTAAAAGTAACATTGAATGATCTATACGGTCGAAACATTTACAATAATCCGTAAAGATGACGTCAATCTGTCGACCGTCATTCATTTTGGATGTTAGGTAGTCATTAAATAGCAACAAGTTAGACGTCGTGGATCGTTTTCTGACAAAGCCGTGCTGACAAGGCGCTACAATCGGATCAACAGCAGCATATACTTGTTGGTGGACTATTCTCTCTAATATTTTGGAGAAAACGCATAACTTCGAAATAGGACGATAGTTGCATACATTACTTTTGCTACCTTTTTTGAGCACTGGTGTTATAAATGCACTTTTCCAAATGTCGGGCATGATACCATCTTGAAGTGATTTATTAAAGAGCAAGCATAACGGGACAACTAAGCTAGAAGCGCAATTTACTATAAAAATAGGATGTATAAGATCCGGGCCAGCTCCCTTATTTAAATCTAGGTCTTTTAGTAATTTTAAAACTTGATCAGGATCGACGTGTATCCTGTCAATGGCTATCATGCGATCATTTGATCTGTCATTGTACCCACTACAACAACTTGTATTTATATTAGAGTTGTGCTGAAAAGTTGTTTGAAAATACGACGCAAACAAATCACATATGCCAACACCACTACTACTCTGAACGTCTCCGTAATGTAGTGTAGCAGGATACGAGCCTTTACTGCCCTTGGAAGAGTTTATGTAGTTCCAAAACATTTTCGGGTTTTCAGTTATGGATTTTTCGATGCGAGCAATGTAATCCTTATAACAAGCAAGTTCAACATCTTTAGCTTGTTGTCTGAAATATGCGAAAGATTCATAGTCAGTACTTCTACCATATATTTTATACTTTCTGTGATATTTACGTTTATCCTTAAGTATATGTCTCAGTACTGAGTTATACCATGGTGGATAAGAATGTTGCGTTATATATTTTTTAGGTATAAATTTATTAATCAAGTTATTAATGGTCTGATAAAATATGTTTAGACAGTGATTAATGTGCTCATTAACAAAAAGATTGTGCCATTGTATTGCATTTATTTTTTCACAAATGGCACCATAGTCACCACGTTCATAGTAATATTTACATCTGCCCCTACTGCACATAGACACCTCACATAAATCTATCCGCAAGTTAATATTTAGAGATAAGTGGTGCGAGTCTTCAGGAACCAATGGCTCTTCGCAGGCTTTTATGGCCATATCACAGTTTGTAAAAACCAAATCTAGTAACCGATTGTTTGATTTATTTAGGATACCATTGTACTGCTTTAAATTTAACTGGTCAATAGTGTCAATAAAATAAATCTGAGAATCACCATGCAAATAAGAGGGTGTTAAATAGTTATCTTGTGGCTCAGCTTGCCATGTTACATTGCTCAGATTAAAGTCGCCTAATAATATAATTTTGTCATTAGGATGTTGATTATATATTTCTGATAGTTTATCAGTAAAGTTGTTTAGCTGCGAGTTAAACCCGAGACCGCCGTGCTGCGAGCATAAGTATATTATACCTATGTGTAAGTTGGCATTATCGCGCGCACCATTACCCGTTGCCATACAAATCGTGATCCAAAGGTCCTCGGCTGTTGACCGCCAATCGGGCTCATCAATTACCACTAAATCACGGCGCACGGCTATAAGCACTCCGCCCCCCAAACTTTGCCCACAACTTGCATAGTTTCTGTCCCGACGCCATACAGTATAATCATCAGTAAACAGTTCCTGATCCATAATACTATCTAATAACCAGGTCTCCGTAATACAGATAATATCGTAAGAAAATAGTGCAATGTTACGTTTAAATAAGGTAGTTTTAGTTCGAAGCCCGCGGGCGTTCTGATAATAGATGTTTAATTCAAGCTCTGAAAAACTAAGTTAAAATATATATTTAAGTATCCAAGTTTATAATGATTTATTTTAACAACGCCGAACAGGAATAATCTAACAATTAAAATTGTGTCCACCAACAGGTAGGAGAATACAATAAATGTATACAAAATAAGCGTTTGGAATCTGTGACTTTGTAAGGGTATCATGAGTTTTAAATAATTAATTTTATCATTTTTAAGTAATATTTTGAAAATTTTTGAAACAGCGGGTATTAAATAAGAAGTAAACTTATTACTATTGAGCGAATCGAATGTTATCGTCATATTATTAAGTATCCGCACTACAATCACTGAGAGCGAGCACAGGCTTAGCAATGAATAGCAAGCGACAACTATGCCGCCAGGGGCACCCAACCAAGCGGGCCGCTTTAGAACGTAAACCACAAAAACTAAGAAATACAAATTTGAATAAATTTTTTGTAGTAACAGTCACTTGATTTTGAGGAGATCTGCTTCACAATTAATAATAAATATTGATGATGATGGAGATTTTCGTGCTAGGATTTTGCTATTCTTCACCCAGATGAACTGAAAATCTGCTTGCTTTTTCCGATCTTTTGCTTTAAGAAGTAAGTTTTTATAATATGGAGTCAGATGATCATTTATGAATACTTTGCTGGTACCCTCGATGCCGAAACTACGGACAGTAAGTTCCTTTTGTTTCCGCGCAGCCACCATAAAGTCTTCTTTCCGATATTTTGTAATTTGCCTAATGTGTTTTTTAAGATATAAAAGATATTAAAATTTTAATTCAAGTAGGTACGGTAGGTTATTAAATTAATTTACGAAAATTATTCTTTCATAATTAATTTAATGCTTGGCTGTATAGGTCTGCAGCCCAAACCTAATATCACTGGGAAAAACTTTTCCTTCGGTATCCAAAACTGTACTAATTTTAGTTTGAATTTTAAGAAATGTTATGATAAACTACTGTTTTATTTCCTCGCAATCGAAGTGAAAAGCAGAGTTTCTAACTCGTCCACAAAACCATTTTCAACCTCGACATTACTATCAGCCCTCGCCTTCAGCTCGGGCTGCTAAAAGTCTCGGACAAAAATGATTCGTTTTGTGCACTTGATGGAAAATCTACTATTAATTTACCGCTCTAAAAGTCAATAACTCTACGTACACCTACTTGCATCGGCATCAGGCAGCGCGCGGGCCTAGACGTATAATCACTACAGTACAATAAAAATTAAAATAAATAAATAATGCGCAATGTATTGCGTTATATTAAAAGTCATTAAACAAACGTTGTTGTTTTATGAGTTTTAAAAACAAATGAACAAATGAAATGAACAAGAACATTATACAAGCTTTCCTGTAACAAACTTTCAAGCGATCTGGCATACCTATTAACATTTCAATTGGTGAAAAGTGGGTGTTAACAGATTCACCTCTGCCTAACCCTTCGGGCATACAGGCGTGATTTATGTATGTATGTTAAATGCCGTAACGCTCAAGAATAAGTATGAATTGAGTAGCAGCCAGAGTGGCTCGGCTGAAGAACGGAATGTTGTGGTCAGGTGCACGTGATGACGTCGGCGTCGCGCTCGGTGGCGCTGCCCTCGGTGGACGCGGCCATCCGCGAGCGCATCCTTCGGGCGGCGAGGTACCTGCGCGACGGCTGCGGCGCCACGCTGTGCCAGGTACCTACCACCTGCAGTTGTTTTACCACCCGCGAGCGCATCCTTCGGGCGGCGAGGTACCTGCGCGACGGCTGCGGCGCCACGCTGTGCCAGGTACCTGTCACCTGCAGTTGTTTTACCACCCGCGAGCGCATCCTTCGGGCGGCGAGGTACCTGCGCGACGGCTGCGGCGCCACGCTGTGCCAGGTACCTACCACCTGCAGTTGTTTTACCACCCGCGAGCGCATCCTTCGGGCGGCGAGGTACCTGCGCGACGGCTGCGGCGCCACGCTGTGCCAGGTACCTACCACCTGCAGTTGTTTTACCACCCGCGAGCGCATCCTTCGGGCGGCGAGGTACCTGCGCGACGGCTGCGGCGCCACGCTGTGCCAGGTACCTACCACCTGCAGTTGTTTTACCACCCGCGAGCGCATCCTTCGGGCGGCGAGGTACCTGCGCGACGGCTGCGGCGCCACGCTGTGCCAGGTACCTACCACCTGCAGTTGTTTTACCACCCGCGAGCGCATCCTTCGGGCGGCGAGGTACCTGCGCGACGGCTGCGGCGCCACGCTGTGCCAGGTACCTACCACCTGCAGTTGTTTTACCACCCGCGAGCGCATCCTTCGGGCGGCGAGGTACCTGCGCGACGGCTGCGGCGCCACGCTGTGCCAGGTACCTACCACCTGCAGTTGTTTTACCACCCGCGAGCGCATCCTTCGGGCGGCGAGGTACCTGCGCGACGGCTGCGGCGCCACGCTGTGCCAGGTACCTGTCACCTGCAGTTGTTTTACCACCCGCGAGCGCATCCTTCGGGCGGCGAGGTACCTGCGCGACGGCTGCGGCGCCACGCTGTGCCAGGTACCTACCACCTGCAGTTGTTTTACCACCCGCGAGCGCATCCTTCGGGCGGCGAGGTACCTGCGCGACGGCTGCGGCGCCACGCTGTGCCAGGTACCTACCACCTGCAGTTGTTTTACCACCCGCGAGCGCATCCTTCGGGCGGCGAGGTACCTGCGCGACGGCTGCGGCGCCACGCTGTGCCAGGTACCTACCACCTGCAGTTGTTTTACCACCCGCGAGCGCATCCTTCGGGCGGCGAGGTACCTGCGCGACGGCTGCGGCGCCACGCTGTGCCAGGTACCTACCACCTGCAGTTGTTTTACCACCCGCGAGCGCATCCTTCGGGCGGCGAGGTACCTGCGCGACGGCTGCGGCGCCACGCTGTGCCAGGTACCTACCACCTGCAGTTGTTTTACCACCCGCGAGCGCATCCTTCGGGCGGCGAGGTACCTGCGCGACGGCTGCGGCGCCACGCTGTGCCAGGTACCTACCACCTGCAGTTGTTTTACCACCCGCGAGCGCATCCTTCGGGCGGCGAGGTACCTGCGCGACGGCTGCGGCGCCACGCTGTGCCAGGTACCTGTCACCTGCAGTTGTTTTACCACCCGCGAGCGCATCCTTCGGGCGGCGAGGTACCTGCGCGACGGCTGCGGCGCCACGCTGTGCCAGGTACCTACCACCTGCAGTTGTTTTACCACCCGCGAGCGCATCCTTCGGGCGGCGAGGTACCTGCGCGACGGCTGCGGCGCCACGCTGTGCCAGGTACCTACCACCTGCAGTTGTTTTACCACCCGCGAGCGCATCCTTCGGGCGGCGAGGTACCTGCGCGACGGCTGCGGCGCCACGCTGTGCCAGGTACCTACCACCTGCAGTTGTTTTACCACCCGCGAGCGCATCCTTCGGGCGGCGAGGTACCTGCGCGACGGCTGCGGCGCCACGCTGTGCCAGGTACCTACCACCTGCAGTTGTTTTACCACCCGCGAGCGCATCCTTCGGGCGGCGAGGTACCTGCGCGACGGCTGCGGCGCCACGCTGTGCCAGGTACCTGTCACCTGCAGTTGTTTTACCACCCGCGAGCGCATCCTTCGGGCGGCGAGGTACCTGCGCGACGGCTGCGGCGCCACGCTGTGCCAGGTACCTACCACCTGCAGTTGTTTTACCACCCGCGAGCGCATCCTTCGGGCGGCGAGGTACCTGCGCGACGGCTGCGGCGCCACGCTGTGCCAGGTACCTACCACCTGCAGTTGTTTTACCACCCGCGAGCGCATCCTTCGGGCGGCGAGGTACCTGCGCGACGGCTGCGGCGCCACGCTGTGCCAGGTACCTGTCACCTGCAGTTGTTTTACCACCCGCGAGCGCATCCTTCGGGCGGCGAGGTACCTGCGCGACGGCTGCGGCGCCACGCTGTGCCAGGTACCTACCACCTGCAGTTGTTTTACCACCCGCGAGCGCATCCTTCGGGCGGCGAGGTACCTGCGCGACGGCTGCGGCGCCACGCTGTGCCAGGTACCTACCACCTGCAGTTGTTTTACCACCCGCGAGCGCATCCTTCGGGCGGCGAGGTACCTGCGCGACGGCTGCGGCGCCACGCTGTGCCAGGTACCTACCACCTGCAGTTGTTTTACCACCCGCGAGCGCATCCTTCGGGCGGCGAGGTACCTGCGCGACGGCTGCGGCGCCACGCTGTGCCAGGTACCTACCACCTGCAGTTGTTTTACCACCCGCGAGCGCATCCTTCGGGCGGCGAGGTACCTGCGCGACGGCTGCGGCGCCACGCTGTGCCAGGTACCTGTCACCTGCAGTTGTTTTACCACCCGCGAGCGCATCCTTCGGGCGGCGAGGTACCTGCGCGACGGCTGCGGCGCCACGCTGTGCCAGGTACCTACCACCTGCAGTTGTTTTACCACCCGCGAGCGCATCCTTCGGGCGGCGAGGTACCTGCGCGACGGCTGCGGCGCCACGCTGTGCCAGGTACCTGTCACCTGCAGTTGTTTTACCACCCGCGAGCGCATCCTTCGGGCGGCGAGGTACCTGCGCGACGGCTGCGGCGCCACGCTGTGCCAGGTACCTACCACCTGCAGTTGTTTTACCACCCGCGAGCGCATCCTTCGGGCGGCGAGGTACCTGCGCGACGGCTGCGGCGCCACGCTGTGCCAGGTACCTACCACCTGCAGTTGTTTTACCACCCGCGAGCGCATCCTTCGGGCGGCGAGGTACCTGCGCGACGGCTGCGGCGCCACGCTGTGCCAGGTACCTATCCTGCCGCGCTTACCGAAAACGCATTGAACTGTTTCAAGACAAAGGTCTTGAAACAGTTGAATGCGAAAAAAATTACTTGAAAACTTGTGTCAAACTTTCAAAATAACCAGAATATAATCATGATTTTTTAATAAGAATACGTCAGGTAATTGAAATATAAATTCTTCATTTTCGGTCAAGATTCCTATAACTTCTTAGTAAAAGTATGCTGAAAAAAGAAATGCGATTAATTTTATTATTTTTTCTTACAGGAAAAATTCAAAGATCTCGAGGATTCTGTGGAGATATCAGTGTCTGTGTTCTTTTCTATGAAGGATATCCCTAACATGCTGCAAGACCCCGCCGACCCCAAGGTGAGTTCTCTATAAGATAACACGACTAATTATTCAATTAGCAAGTAGTATTCATTTCTTTCTCTTCTTCTTCCGCTTCTCCAACTAGTAAGGGTTGGCATTGGCAGTCCAGCTCAGCATATTTCATGCGGTATTTGACAAAGCTGGTAAGCTCTGCGAACTGCGAATAGCTCTTCAGCTCCACAAAAAAATTTTTTTTTTTTGTGGAATTAAGTACCCATGAAGATTAGTTAAAATACTTCCAGAAAATTTGTCCGATTCTCTCTATTGAAGACGCTCTTTGGAATGCCTGAACATGTGGCCCAGATAAGCAACCTTTCCGTTTGTATTCATTCACCAAAGTTTTCTATTCGATTTGAATTTCAACATTATATAAATGTTAGAAAAATTAGTACAAAGATTTTGGTGGTTAGAAATTGATCACTAAAGTTTTCGTATCGTTTCCAGCGCGACAAGAGCTTGTTCGTGGAGCTAGTCAAATACATCTTCGGGGGAGGCACGAGATCTCTCCAAGGTCTGGGCTTCACGCTCATCAACAGGAACAACTTGTTCATACCGGCCTCCCGGCGGGAGTACTACGAGCAGAAGGCGAATAATCTTCGCGAGGAACTGACGGTGAGCATTGACGACATGACAATACCCATATTTAACTTGCCAAATACAGAAAAGCTACTCAAATGCACTGCTTATAATGTTAAGTACAATACCTGTCAGAATTTGTAAGAAAAACGTTTAATGTTAAGTTAAGCGGAACTCAAACTTTGAGTAGCGTTTCTGTAGTAAGTGTTTGTAGCTTAAAGCGCAAAGTCCTGACATGTTGTGACAGCCTGGCGTGGTGTTGAACAGTAAACAACAGGAGTAATTTCCCTTGTTATAGCGCACCCTGGGTTCTACCGGCGTGCTGCTGTACCCGGTGTTCACGGGCGTGGCGCACGAGCACGGGCGCGTGTGGACGCGCGCGGCAGGGGTGCTCTACACCATGGTGTTCAACGTGCTGGGCGCACCCGCCGCGGCAGTGCCGCTGGGCCTGAGCCGCGGCATGCCGGTGGCACTGCAGGTAGGATAGGGCCAAGGGTGCTCTACACCATGGTGTTCAACGTGCTGGGCGCACCCGCCGCGGCAGTGCCGCTGGGCCTGAGCCGCGGCATGCCGGTGGCACTACAGGTAGGATAGGGCCCAGGGGTGCTCTACACCATGGTGTTCAACGTGCTGGGCGCACCCGCCGCGGCAGTGCCGCTGGGCCTGAGCCGCGGCATGCCGGTGGCACTACAGGTAGGATAGGGCCCAGGGGTGCTCTACACCATGGTGTTCAACGTGCTGGGCGCACCCGCCGCGGCAGTGCCGCTGGGCCTGAGCCGCGGCATGCCGGTGGCACTACAGGTAGGATAGGGCCCAGGGGTGCTCTACACCATGGTGTTCAACGTGCTGGGCGCACCCGCCGCGGCAGTGCCGCTGGGCCTGAGCCGCGGCATGCCGGTGGCACTACAGGTAGGATAGGGCCCAGGGGTGCTCTACACCATGGTGTTCAACGTGCTGGGCGCACCCGCCGCGGCAGTGCCGCTGGGCCTGAGCCGCGGCATGCCGGTGGCACTACAGGTAGGATAGGGCCCAGGGGTGCTCTACACCATGGTGTTCAACGTGCTGGGCGCACCCGCCGCGGCAGTGCCGCTGGGCCTGAGCCGCGGCATGCCGGTGGCACTACAGGTAGGATAGGGCCCAGGGGTGCTCTACACCATGGTGTTCAACGTGCTGGGCGCACCCGCCGCGGCAGTGCCGCTGGGCCTGAGCCGCGGCATGCCGGTGGCACTACAGGTAGGATAGGGCCCAGGGGTGCTCTACACCATGGTGTTCAACGTGCTGGGCGCACCCGCCGCGGCAGTGCCGCTGGGCCTGAGCCGCGGCATGCCGGTGGCACTGCAGGTAGGATAGGGCCAAGGGTGCTCTACACCATGGTGTTCAACGTGCTGGGCGCACCCGCCGCGGCAGTGCCGCTGGGCCTGAGCCGCGGCATGCCGGTGGCACTACAGGTAGGATAGGGCCCAGGGGTGCTCTACACCATGGTGTTCAACGTGCTGGGCGCACCCGCCGCGGCAGTGCCGCTGGGCCTGAGCCGCGGCATGCCGGTGGCACTACAGGTAGGATAGGGCCCAGGGGTGCTCTACACCATGGTGTTCAACGTGCTGGGCGCACCCGCCGCGGCAGTGCCGCTGGGCCTGAGCCGCGGCATGCCGGTGGCACTACAGGTAGGATAGGGCCCAGGGGTGCTCTACACCATGGTGTTCAACGTGCTGGGCGCACCCGCCGCGGCAGTGCCGCTGGGCCTGAGCCGCGGCATGCCGGTGGCACTACAGGTAGGATAGGGCCCAGGGGTGCTCTACACCATGGTGTTCAACGTGCTGGGCGCACCCGCCGCGGCAGTGCCGCTGGGCCTGAGCCGCGGCATGCCGGTGGCACTACAGGTAGGATAGGGCCCAGGGGTGCTCTACACCATGGTGTTCAACGTGCTGGGCGCACCCGCCGCGGCTGTGCCGCTGGGCCTGAGCCGCGGCATGCCGGTGGCACTACAGGTAGGATAGGGCCCAGGGGTGCTCTACACCATGGTGTTCAACGTGCTGGGCGCACCCGCCGCGGCAGTGCCGCTGGGCCTGAGCCGCGGCATGCCGGTGGCACTACAGGTAGGATAGGGCCCAGGGGTGCTCTACACCATGGTGTTCAACGTGCTGGGCGCACCCGCCGCGGCAGTGCCGCTGGGCCTGAGCCGCGGCATGCCGGTGGCACTACAGGTAGGATAGGGCCCAGGGGTGCTCTACACCATGGTGTTCAACGTGCTGGGCGCACCCGCCGCGGCAGTGCCGCTGGGCCTGAGCCGCGGCATGCCGGTGGCACTACAGGTAGGATAGGGCCCAGGGGTGCTCTACACCATGGTGTTCAACGTGCTGGGCGCACCCGCCGCGGCAGTGCCGCTGGGCCTGAGCCGCGGCATGCCGGTGGCACTACAGGTAGGATAGGGCCCAGGGGTGCTCTACACCATGGTGTTCAACGTGCTGGGCGCACCCGCCGCGGCAGTGCCGCTGGGCCTGAGCCGCGGCATGCCGGTGGCACTACAGGTAGGATAGGGCCCAGGGGTGCTCTACACCATGGTGTTCAACGTGCTGGGCGCACCCGCCGCGGCAGTGCCGCTGGGCCTGAGCCGCGGCATGCCGGTGGCACTGCAGGTAGGATAGGGCCAAGGGTGCTCTACACCATGGTGTTCAACGTGCTGGGCGCACCCGCCGCGGCAGTGCCGCTGGGCCTGAGCCGCGGCATGCCGGTGGCACTACAGGTAGGATAGGGCCCAGGGGTGCTCTACACCATGGTGTTCAACGTGCTGGGCGCACCCGCCGCGGCAGTGCCGCTGGGCCTGAGCCGCGGCATGCCGGTGGCACTACAGGTAGGATAGGGCCCAGGGGTGCTCTACACCATGGTGTTCAACGTGCTGGGCGCACCCGCCGCGGCAGTGCCGCTGGGCCTGAGCCGCGGCATGCCGGTGGCACTACAGGTAGGATAGGGCCCAGGGGTGCTCTACACCATGGTGTTCAACGTGCTGGGCGCACCCGCCGCGGCAGTGCCGCTGGGCCTGAGCCGCGGCATGCCGGTGGCACTGCAGGTAGGATAGGGCCAAGGGTGCTCTACACCATGGTGTTCAACGTGCTGGGCGCACCCGCCGCGGCAGTGCCGCTGGGCCTGAGCCGCGGCATGCCGGTGGCACTGCAGGTAGGATAGGGCCAAGGGTGCTCTACACCATGGTGTTCAACGTGCTGGGCGCACCCGCCGCGGCAGTGCCGCTGGGCCTGAGCCGCGGCATGCCGGTGGCACTGCAGGTAGGATAGGGCCAAGGGTGCTCTACACCATGGTGTTCAACGTGCTGGGCGCACCCGCCGCGGCAGTGCCGCTGGGCCTGAGCCGCGGCATGCCGGTGGCACTACAGGTAGGATAGGGCCCAGGGGTGCTCTACACCATGGTGTTCAACGTGCTGGGCGCACCCGCCGCGGCAGTGCCGCTGGGCCTGAGCCGCGGCATGCCGGTGGCACTACAGGTAGGATAGGGCCCAGGGGTGCTCTACACCATGGTGTTCAACGTGCTGGGCGCACCCGCCGCGGCAGTGCCGCTGGGCCTGAGCCGCGGCATGCCGGTGGCACTGCAGGTAGGATAGGGCCAAGGGTGCTCTACACCATGGTGTTCAACGTGCTGGGCGCACCCGCCGCGGCAGTGCCGCTGGGCCTGAGCCGCGGCATGCCGGTGGCACTACAGGTAGGATAGGGCCCAGGGGTGCTCTACACCATGGTGTTCAACGTGCTGGGCGCACCCGCCGCGGCAGTGCCGCTGGGCCTGAGCCGCGGCATGCCGGTGGCACTACAGGTAGGATAGGGCCCAGGGGTGCTCTACACCATGGTGTTCAACGTGCTGGGCGCACCCGCCGCGGCAGTGCCGCTGGGCCTGAGCCGCGGCATGCCGGTGGCACTGCAGGTAGGATAGGGCCAAGGGTGCTCTACACCATGGTGTTCAACGTGCTGGGCGCACCCGCCGCGGCAGTGCCGCTGGGCCTGAGCCGCGGCATGCCGGTGGCACTGCAGGTAGGATAGGGCCAAGGGTGCTCTACACCATGGTGTTCAACGTGCTGGGCGCACCCGCCGCGGCAGTGCCGCTGGGCCTGAGCCGCGGCATGCCGGTGGCACTACAGGTAGGATAGGGCCCAGGGGTGCTCTACACCATGGTGTTCAACGTGCTGGGCGCACCCGCCGCGGCAGTGCCGCTGGGCCTGAGCCGCGGCATGCCGGTGGCACTACAGGTAGGATAGGGCCCAGGGGTGCTCTACACCATGGTGTTCAACGTGCTGGGCGCACCCGCCGCGGCAGTGCCGCTGGGCCTGAGCCGCGGCATGCCGGTGGCACTGCAGGTAGGATAGGGCCAAGGGTGCTCTACACCATGGTGTTCAACGTGCTGGGCGCACCCGCCGCGGCAGTGCCGCTGGGCCTGAGCCGCGGCATGCCGGTGGCACTACAGGTAGGATAGGGCCCAGGGGTGCTCTACACCATGGTGTTCAACGTGCTGGGCGCACCCGCCGCGGCAGTGCCGCTGGGCCTGAGCCGCGGCATGCCGGTGGCACTACAGGTAGGATAGGGCCCAGGGGTGCTCTACACCATGGTGTTCAACGTGCTGGGCGCACCCGCCGCGGCAGTGCCGCTGGGCCTGAGCCGCGGCATGCCGGTGGCACTGCAGGTAGGATAGGGCCAAGGGTGCTCTACACCATGGTGTTCAACGTGCTGGGCGCACCCGCCGCGGCAGTGCCGCTGGGCCTGAGCCGCGGCATGCCGGTGGCACTGCAGGTAGGATAGGGCCAAGGGTGCTCTACACCATGGTGTTCAACGTGCTGGGCGCACCCGCCGCGGCAGTGCCGCTGGGCCTGAGCCGCGGCATGCCGGTGGCACTGCAGGTAGGATAGGGCCAAGGGTGCTCTACACCATGGTGTTCAACGTGCTGGGCGCACCCGCCGCGGCAGTGCCGCTGGGCCTGAGCCGCGGCATGCCGGTGGCACTACAGGTAGGATAGGGCCCAGGGGTGCTCTACACCATGGTGTTCAACGTGCTGGGCGCACCCGCCGCGGCAGTGCCGCTGGGCCTGAGCCGCGGCATGCCGGTGGCACTACAGGTAGGATAGGGCCCAGGGGTGCTCTACACCATGGTGTTCAACGTGCTGGGCGCACCCGCCGCGGCAGTGCCGCTGGGCCTGAGCCGCGGCATGCCGGTGGCACTGCAGGTAGGATAGGGCCAAGGGTGCTCTACACCATGGTGTTCAACGTGCTGGGCGCACCCGCCGCGGCAGTGCCGCTGGGCCTGAGCCGCGGCATGCCGGTGGCACTACAGGTAGGATAGGGCCCAGGGGTGCTCTACACCATGGTGTTCAACGTGCTGGGCGCACCCGCCGCGGCAGTGCCGCTGGGCCTGAGCCGCGGCATGCCGGTGGCACTACAGGTAGGATAGGGCCCAGGGGTGCTCTACACCATGGTGTTCAACGTGCTGGGCGCACCCGCCGCGGCAGTGCCGCTGGGCCTGAGCCGCGGCATGCCGGTGGCACTGCAGGTAGGATAGGGCCAAGGGTGCTCTACACCATGGTGTTCAACGTGCTGGGCGCACCCGCCGCGGCAGTGCCGCTGGGCCTGAGCCGCGGCATGCCGGTGGCACTGCAGGTAGGATAGGGCCAAGGGTGCTCTACACCATGGTGTTCAACGTGCTGGGCGCACCCGCCGCGGCAGTGCCGCTGGGCCTGAGCCGCGGCATGCCGGTGGCACTACAGGTAGGATAGGGCCCAGGGGTGCTCTACACCATGGTGTTCAACGTGCTGGGCGCACCCGCCGCGGCAGTGCCGCTGGGCCTGAGCCGCGGCATGCCGGTGGCACTACAGGTAGGATAGGGCCCAGGGGTGCTCTACACCATGGTGTTCAACGTGCTGGGCGCACCCGCCGCGGCAGTGCCGCTGGGCCTGAGCCGCGGCATGCCGGTGGCACTGCAGGTAGGATAGGGCCAAGGGTGCTCTACACCATGGTGTTCAACGTGCTGGGCGCACCCGCCGCGGCAGTGCCGCTGGGCCTGAGCCGCGGCATGCCGGTGGCACTACAGGTAGGATAGGGCCCAGGGGTGCTCTACACCATGGTGTTCAACGTGCTGGGCGCACCCGCCGCGGCAGTGCCGCTGGGCCTGAGCCGCGGCATGCCGGTGGCACTACAGGTAGGATAGGGCCCAGGGGTGCTCTACACCATGGTGTTCAACGTGCTGGGCGCACCCGCCGCGGCAGTGCCGCTGGGCCTGAGCCGCGGCATGCCGGTGGCACTGCAGGTAGGATAGGGCCAAGGGTGCTCTACACCATGGTGTTCAACGTGCTGGGCGCACCCGCCGCGGCAGTGCCGCTGGGCCTGAGCCGCGGCATGCCGGTGGCACTGCAGGTAGGATAGGGCCAAGGGTGCTCTACACCATGGTGTTCAACGTGCTGGGCGCACCCGCCGCGGCAGTGCCGCTGGGCCTGAGCCGCGGCATGCCGGTGGCACTGCAGGTAGGATAGGGCCAAGGGTGCTCTACACCATGGTGTTCAACGTGCTGGGCGCACCCGCCGCGGCAGTGCCGCTGGGCCTGAGCCGCGGCATGCCGGTGGCACTGCAGGTAGGATAGGGCCAAGGGTGCTCTACACCATGGTGTTCAACGTGCTGGGCGCACCCGCCGCGGCAGTGCCGCTGGGCCTGAGCCGCGGCATGCCGGTGGCACTACAGGTAGGATAGGGCCCAGGGGTGCTCTACACCATGGTGTTCAACGTGCTGGGCGCACCCGCCGCGGCAGTGCCGCTGGGCCTGAGCCGCGGCATGCCGGTGGCACTACAGGTAGGATAGGGCCCAGGGGTGCTCTACACCATGGTGTTCAACGTGCTGGGCGCACCCGCCGCGGCAGTGCCGCTGGGCCTGAGCCATATGATGATGCCGCTGGGATAACCAGGAACAGTCCAGATAATGATATCATCCACTATTTCAGGTGATAGCTGCCCCGAACCAAGACAGACTTTGCCTCGCCGTAGCGAAACACCTAGAGGCGGGTTTCGGCGGTTGGCGACCTCCGAATTCAACCTAATACAGTAGACGAACATATTACTACTACTACTACATTAAGGCAAGTTTGGCTCCTTTCTGATACGTGAACTGTATTTTTGTGACATATTACAATGTTAGATAATATGATCTGCGGTAATTTAGTATTTTTACTGTAATTACATAGTTTAAGACTAAGACGGTGTCTATACTCCAGACAAAATGTAAACACTATTGATGTGTCTTTTAATAAAAAAAAAGTGTAATACCTATTTTTTCAAAGCCCCTTATCGATAATGTATTTCAAAGTAGATCTTTTTTATTTTTAAATCCATTTTGTAGATAAAGAAACTGCAAAATTGCTTACATTTTGTCTGTCTTATAATGGCTGGAGTATACATATTTTTTCTTCTGTTCGTCTAGTACTAACAGTGATGAACGGTAATGGTTAATTGAACTTACCTGAAGTGAATTCAACAATAATCCGAGATGCCGCAGTCTATGAGATTTATAACAACCAGGTTAGTCTGTTTTCTGCCGGTGCCAACAGTCTTTCTTAGTATGACCAGTCTTTCCGCAGATAAAACACTGCGCTTTTTTGTTTCTACTGTGAACAATATTTTTCTTGTTCTCTGTGTCACTAGTATTCATGCTTTTCTCTTTTATTTTAGACTTTACATAATCCACTGTTCTTTGTTCTTCTAGAATGACATCAATGAAGTCTCCAATATAACTATAACCCATGGGTAGGGGCAGGGCTCTCAGCAAATATCTCATCTTCACCTAACTTTCCACCTGCCGCTTTGAAATCATTTGTTGTTAATTCGTAATCCACAAAAAATCTTAAATAGTTTCGTTGTGACGAAACGACCCTGCTGAAAGGGGGGCCTTTGACGTAACTTTGGTTGGTTCGGGAGTCGATTTAGGTAGAATATTCCCGCCGATATGTGAAAATAGATGTGGTTCGAACAAGCGAATGCCAAAGCAAGTAAAATACAGCACCTTCCCTTGACTATCCACACCAGCGTGTCCCAATGGCCATCAGGAATGTTCTAGATCTCGCAGGAAACACTGTCCACAGTGCATATACACCAAAACAACGCGTCACACAAAGACAATATCTGTGCCTAGCTTGCACTAGTTAATTATAATATTTTAGAAGAGATAAAGATTTTCCTGATGGTTGCCGGCGCGCGTATATTTTGAGTGACTTCTTTCACACCGATGGGAGCCAATCAGTGATCAGTAACGTGTGTATGCTTGGTGGAAGGACCAACCAAGCCTTGCTATTGGTTACGCCGCAACCTCATCATCACAGGCGGGAATATTTGAATTTTGAAAACACACGAACAGTAAACATTCGTAGTTATTTAATTTCCTCCATTTTTCCCCTGCATAATAATTTGTATGGCAGTAGACTGTGTCAATTACATTTTATCAATTTTTTTTTATCATTTCATGTGCATTCAGCAATATATTCTAACTGTTTATCTGAAATTGTGCTCAGAATTATAGTCCTTGCTTTTAAATCCATTTTCCTCCAATCCGCCTATTGATATTTTGTAGGCATCGTACAAATGGCAGGCTCTTTACATTCTTTGTATTCTAGTAAAGGGACTTTTGTGTATTAAAACAACTGTATTTTTATGTTATTTTTCCTTAATAATTCATGCAAGCAATTTGGCAGAAACTTATCATAAAAATTCAGCAATCCAAGGTAAGATGTTAATTCTGTTACATCTTTAGGAGTAGGAGCATTCTGTATTGCTTTTATTAACCTAGAGATAAACAAGAATCTCTGCCCAAAATAGGTGTTGCATTTTTCTTTACTATCACAAACTTGAGAATTGCTGGGTTCCTGTCTTTAAGTGTACACATTAAGTTAGTCACACCCGCAGTCTCCACTTCAAATCCACCAAAAGCGGTAATTTTTCTATTATTCTTAAGTAGCTGCGCTCCCCTTTACAAACTTTTTTAAACACATATAATGATTTTTTTATTTTTTAATTTATGTACACAAATAAAAAATGAGACAAAAAACTCAAACAAAGAAACCGTGGTACAAATGATAAGACATTTACATCTGCCCCGGAGTCTATTTTGAAATTAATTGTGGTTCCATTGATTTCAACTGGATGTGTCCACGGTTGACTGCATGAATTATTGTTTATTGTCTCAATTCTTAACAAATCTAACTCACAATTTCCATTTTCTTCTATTTATTCTTGTCTTTTTGGAAATTTTGTTTTTACTAAATCTACAGATTCATCTTTTCTTACTATATTTAGTTCCTTTTTACTCTGCTCAAATGCTTTACATATCTAAACAGTTTTTTGTTATGTCAAATCATTTTCCCTCAGTAAGGACTCCTGTAACGGCTGATCTCTAAGACCCAATATCAAAACATCTCTTATAAGTGATTCCTGATGTTCACCAAATTCACATTTAGATGCCAAAATTTTCAAATCTGTGACAAAATTATCAATAGGTTCACCTTCATTTTGTGCACATTTAAAAAATTTGAATCGCTGGAAAACTGTGTTTCTTCTCGGCATGCAAAAGCCAGAAATTTTTTTCAGGATATCGTATAGTGTTAATTTTTCCTCGTCTTCTTTTGTGAATTGAAAGGAATTGTACACTCTTAAAGCCTTAGAGGTCTACACATCTGGAAAACATCTTCCGAAGATTCGCTGGATTCTGCGTCAGACTTCGCTCCATATTAAGGCACTAAAGCTAGGATTTTTCGACCTCTAGTCATCTGAAACAAAAATATTGCAAGCTAAGGAATAAGAATTGAGTGGGAGGGTAATTATGAATTACTGTCATGCAGTATGAAAAATAATTTCTGTCTGAACAAAGGCTCGATTATATAGCAGCACAGTAGGCAATGTGCATTTAAAGGCACAACATTCACAAGCAGTAATAGTCTATGACGTTGGCAGTGTGCATTTAAATTTACACTACAAATATAGAGTCATTCACTCTGAACCAGGCAGTGTGTATTGTAATGCACACATAACAAAAATCGTGAATTACTATATATTCAAAACATATATCACAAAAATAATGTCACCAAACAATTGCATAAAGCTTGCACAATGTAAAATTATAACCATTTCAAACATATAACATAATTTAATTCAGATAAAATATGATACTTACAGAGCGTTGCGCGGGCGCTAACCGACGGCTGAGACGGCTCGCCATTTTGTTCACCACTGACAATATGTGAGCGAGACAGATATAGCTTTTTTTTTCTGACGTAAAGAAACGTATACGAAGACACCTTGAGTTATTATTAAAACGATCCGATGTTTATATTTACCATAAAAAAAATCTGAATTGAATGTGCATTTATGTACACAATGTCAAGTATAGGGTTAAATATTCTCTGGATATCCAACTAATATGTGTTCTGACTTCTTATCCCATTTTTACCTCTTAACCTTTGGCAATATGGCCCATAACCTTGCTGCCAAAAATTCTCAAAAGGCTAATGTCTGGTTTTGTTCCTGTCCATATTAACATGGTGTCTTAATAACTGCCGCACTCAGAGACGTCAAATAACGTTAATGAGTACTTAACGTCAAAAAATGACAATTCAAAACTAGTCACTATTTTTGCCGGGTCTATGGTCTAGATTTGAATGAAATTTTTTGACATTAAATACTCATTAAAGTTAATTGACGTCTCTGAGTGCGGCAGTTATCTTCTAATCCCACTGCTATTATTATGCGATTCTATAAATAAACTGCTGTGCTTGTTGCTTCAGCCCAGAATTCTTTGCCTAAGTTTGTGTCAAATAACAAACACCTCGCCCTTTCTACTGTCTAATTGTGTTCTGTCTAACGTCGTTCACATAATACATCTTGTTCAGGACTGTAGGGATTAGTTTTCTGATGAATAATACATTCCTTTTTTAGATAAATCAGATTCAGAATTACAAAATTCGAGGCCATTGCCGCTTGTGATAATTTTAATTCTTTTGTTTCTTTATTTTTCAATTTCGCCTTGGAAAGTCTTCCCTATTTCGTCCGTTGTAATACAAATTCCCGAATGTTCGGTTAGCCATAATCATGGGCATGTATTTATTCGACAATCCAGCCAACAACAGACATCCAATCCATTCGTCGCCTATTTTAAAACCAGTTCCACTTATTTTCTGTCCAGTTTCTATCAACTGAGTTACATACGATGTCATCGAATCACTGTTTTCTAGACGAATCGAGGACAAAGTACGAAGTAGATTAAGTTTGCTCGTGAATCCCGAATCATTCTTCAGCTCAGCGTCTTAAGAGTTGTGTTGTTGACACGTTTTTTACATAAAGTTTGAAATCAACTGATACCTTTTCACTGTTTGCAACAACAATTGTTTTATCTTGTTCATACTTTGCATTCATAACCCAACTTTCATTGGTTGGTGGTTAGGTACATACACTTGCGCCCGAGTCGATATACCACTCATTGTTGTTGAAATGTCCACTAAGGAACACTGCACTAAAACCATTCGATGAAATTCGTTCCTTATTTTTCTGATTTGACGGGTGATTTTCGTTATTTGTACATTGGTTGTTGTGATGATGCCGTACTGCAACAGACGGACTACCTGGTTGTTATAAATTTCATAGGATGCAGTACCGAAGTATATTATTATATGTATATGTATTAGATAACAGCATGTATGGTTACGGCAAGCTGTCAAATTTGCCCCAATAATTTTGCATTCAATATGTTGACATGGAAATTAACTACCTTTTTTAGACCGTTACTTAATATATTTTGCAAATAACTGTCCATGACATTTGAATTTTATAGTATAATACGGGTACCATATAAGAAGACATAGTGTACTCAGATATTTTTACATATAATATAATGTTCTGTATTAAGCTCCATTGTACCTACTTGATATAATATATCATGTTATATTATGACACTGTCACTTTATATTAAGCTAGTCTGTGGCATATGAATTTTATGATAAACTTGATTGAATGTCGATGTAAATTTTAATACCTAACTAACTAAAAATATTTGTAAATAAGTCTTCATAATTAATATATTTTTGTATTAACATGTCTGATGGTCTGCCCAATTCCTAATTGGTGAACATTTGTGTTGCCTGTAACAAAATGTAGTTTATAATAACAGATCACAGTAACAGCAGTGGACTGTAATAAAACTTGGTTCAAAATTGAAATCCCTTCACAATTGTTTATCAAATAGGACAGGTGTAGAAGAATGGATTGCACATTGATGTTGATGTTATTGAACTATTTAACATTTACAATATTATTGTGTCTAATGTACGGTTGTAGAATTTATCACTACATAATATAACTATCAGGTTTCAATATTCTATTTACAGTAACTTAATTGAGGTTTAGTTGCCTGCTATTTATTGTTAAATAAATAAAAATAACAGAGGTTGTTAGGCAAATAAACTTACAGTACCTTGGTGTGTAGATAGAATATTGAAGCTGTCCGTTATTGTCTAGAATTCCAACCAAAGAAAAATAATATGAAAGACAGCAACAGCCTATCACTACCAGTAGCGTGGGTCGAATAATTTATTAAGTTATAAAATATTATTGAATGTTTTTAAAACATAATCTCTTATCATTGTAAAGAATCTTAGAATAAAATAAAATAATAAACTCGTATCAGAAGGTAGCAATATTTATATTTAAGTGTAACTAATTAATATCAAGAAACCACATGTATGGCGTGGTTGGTTTTGTACCCGTGACTTCATGTGACTCGGAAATTATTTAAATGTCACTATTTTCTACTATATTTAAAGTTAATTCGTACCTTCGTTATCACATCGTGTGTTTATTGACCTTGTTCGTTCGTGTTAAGAGCGGTTTTGCCTTGGTGTGATATCGACTTGTTACGATCACTTATATTACACACTTATATTAGTTTTGAGAATGCTCTTATGTGGTGAATTTTATGAATTGTTGTCGAGGTGTTGTTGGGGATTGTCGAATTTAAAAGGACTGTGTAGTAGTGTGATGTCGGCACACATAGTTTGCTTCCTTGTTATCAGAGTACTTGAAAGTTATACTGTGCAGTTGTTAATGGCAGAATTAAGAAGGGAATTTACTATATAATATTTAAATACAATTAGAATGATCATACCAATCGGCACTGGGCCAGCGTGGTGGATTATGGCCAATTCTCCCTATATTCGTAACAGGGCAGGAAGAATAAGAAGAGTTGAGGAAAGTTTCTGTGATTTCAAATTAGAAATGAAAACTCATTTCGATGTCATTCAGACGGATAGTTAGTTTAAATCTGAATTTCTAACGCGGTGCAATTATTTCGTTGTTTATTGTAGGTAACTCTCGCTTTATAATGCGAATTGAAACACGAAAGAGAAGAAAGATTCGCGTTATGTCAGTGTGCCTGAGGCAAAATGGAGAAATGCATAGCTTTCTCCAATCCATAAACAGATTTATAGAGTGAATTATAACTAATGTTTTTAAGAATGAATGCTATTAAGAATTGGTAGAACCAAAGTTCTCCATGGCCTTTATGAAATAGTACTGAAAGTTAAAGGATCAAATACTATTGACTGAAATGTCTACTTGATATCCTGACAATGTAATTACCTACTGCTATTTCTTGGATATTAATTTTGTGAGAGCGTGTCCAGAAACCCGTATGACTGTTAATAATGGAGTGCTGGTTCCGACATTACTGTATGAAAGTGAAAGTTGAGTATGGGAGAAGTATGACAGTAGAAATGAGAGCGTTGAGGAGCATAGCTGGGGTAAGACTCGGCCGATCGAATAGATTAAATGAAGAGATTTGATGTGATTTGAAAAACGTCGGGTGGTTCAAGTAAGACTTGAGTCGTAAGGGCCGGTTTTTTAATGTTTAGTTGTAACAACTGGTTGAGTTAACGATTCATCAAAAACCGGCGACTCAACCAATTGTTAAATATCACACTGATATACAACCATTAGGACCGGTGTTTTGATCCATAGTTAACTCAACCAATTGTTAAAAACTAATTACAAAATATCAGTCTGATAAGTAACCATTATTAACAATTTTAGTTACTAATGGATATATCAGTCTGATATTGTTACTAATTCTTAAATATCAGTTTGATATTTAAAGATAAGTAACAATTTTTAACAATTGGTTAACTATGCATCAAAAAACCGGCCCTTAGTAACAATTTTTAACAAGTGGTTGAGTTAATTATGCATCAACCGGCACTGAGAGCATAATTTTTTGCTGCAGCCAACAGCGCATCCGTCTATACCAAACTGTCAATTTTCTCTCTCCAATTGTCAATATTATCTTGTTAGTCGTAAAGCACAAGGTTGATTGAAGGAACTTGATATTATTGCGTGTCGCCTGTACATACTCGTTTATTTATTATATTATTATTTTGACGTTTACAGCTGTTAGTTATTAAATCCCAGTTATAAGGTCAGATTTAAAATGACATTAAAATTTGTTACTAAAGATGTAATATTTATTGAAAATTATAATGACCTAATCTATTTATATGTATATCTATGTAGAAATTACGTGTAACCTATACGTATCTTTGCTATGAAATTTTGTTATGACTGTGTATGAGAGAAATAAATATTGTCGTATTTATACCTGTTTTTGTTTTTCTTATCCTTGTAAACATGCAACTGTTTTATTACGTTATGGATCTGAACATTTGACCAACGGGGCCCTTAAATTTATCAGAAGACTGAAGAGGTAATTAGTGTTCGATAAAATATTAGCAAAAACAATTTAACCTTTGTTTTTATGAACTCGAATATTTCGATCTCTTTATAGCGGCCGTAGTCACGGTGCGACTATGAATTTCTGTCACTTGTAAAATGTCGTTTTTTACTTTCAATATTTGCAACAAACAATTGTTTAAAGTACAAAACAGTTTTAAGTCCTATTTAACATAGTCACAAATTCAGGTTTTTACCTAGGTTAAGGATACGAAATAAAAAGGCCACATTGTGAGAAACATTTTATTTGCAGTTGTAAAAACTGTACAAGTCCTAACAAACTTATAAATTAACATTATAATATGGACCGTTCGCATGGCACTGCCGACATGAGCCACAACTTTGACGTTGGACATATCCTACACTATGTTGCAACTTATCCTTCCACATAGTTTACAAAACATCAGTCAGTATTGATAATAACAATTGATAATAATGATCTTTGATGTGGAAACAGTTTGATCTCAAAAAACTACTAAACTGGTCCTTCGATTCTACCATGACCAGTACTGATATTACATAACACTTAGGAAATATTCTGGAAAGGTCTATGATAATATGGAACACATTGAATCAATCGCTCCTTACTCTAAAAATACGGAGTAAAAATGTAAAATATATTATAAATTACACACATACGTTTCAAAGCACCGTTTTTGACACAGGCTGTATATTAATATCAATTGCTTCTGGGGCGTATTTGTTCACCGCTTATCAGTTTGTAGAAATTAACAACAGTCAAATCCATCGCAGTTTAATGTCAAAGTCCGTTGGTCGATTTATTACACGTCCCGACTTGTCTGCGCACGATAATGATCATGAAACAATTTGTTGTTATAATCATCACAATTTTATATTGAATCTGTGCTAAAGACCGGGACCGGACTCACTTAAATTCTTATATTTATAAAAATATTCTTTATTCATAAAATACAAGTATGTTTTGATTATTTGTATTTGCAAAAAAGTACTTGCTCGATAACTTTATTATATTAATGTGATTTGATGAATTATTTGGAAAACTTGAAACCAATTCCGAAGTTAATTAAAAGCGTTCTTATATTAAACAGTTAGTTTTTCTTCACTAATACAGGTTAAGTTAAACAAAAACCGCTTTAGTCCTAAGTGAACGTTGTTCTATGGAGTACAATCATAACATAACATATTTCTTAAATCCAACTGAATTATTTACTATGTTATATGTAAGATACAAGGGTCAACAAAAAAAGTAATATTTTATATACAAACTTACAAAATGGTAAACAATGAAAATGAAGAATTAAATATAAATTTGTGTTGAATATGGATGAATTAAAATCGTGGATGTGTGTCTATGGCTATTTTAAGTTTGTAAAGATATTTTTGAAATGCAAAGAGACAATAGTTTAAAATGAAATGCATCATATTGATGGAAATGTAGATTCGAGAGGAAATTTCACACAACATCGGCCTCGTTAACTCGCATTTTTTTAGAGCCACACTATCCAATATTGCTGCTCTCAAAATAAATAACTAATAAAACAATCGACTGTACAAATCTCGTCATAATTATACGTATGTCCATCATATAAGATTTAGTACAGTAATAATAATAACGATATAAATTATTAATAATATTCATAATTTATCATTACTTATCATTACAAGGTCACTTCTCCATTGATTTCGATATAATTAATGAACAACTTTATTGTCGTAGCGATGATCGCGTTATTGAGCGTTTGATTTATAAAAGATTAACATTAAAATTTGTGAGAATTTACAATGTGGTTTTTTTTATAAAATATTTTATTTAGGTGTTATTAATTTTAAAATATAATGGTCCTCGTTAAATCTGGACCTACTGAAGATGACTCAGTTAGCATACACTGTATATACAAAATTATGAATATCGTCAAATAATATTAAACGGGTAAGATGTTATTCATAGTTCGTTGCGATAATAATACAACACAAAATCATAATAGTAATAAATAAATAATAGATTTCTATTAACATTCAACAACTAAAGACTAAGACGTAATGTTGTGAGCATTCATTATTTACGTCGAATAATGAATGAATCATTATTGGACGGAAATAATGATAAGCGATTAGTTGATCTAATCGATATCATTCGAATGCGCAGAATATGGCCTTCACTCATCACTGCAGAGTGGCTGTTATAACAAGTAACTTTAAAAAAAATTTTTGAACGTTAAATTCGCACTATCGCAACAAAAGTGACCTATCTCAAAATGTCGATAAAAATACGGTAAGATATTTTGCAAGGCATGCCTTGTTGTAAAATTTAAGTAAGAATCAGACGAGTAGCCAATATTATACTCGGCACCTCTATTTTTATTGTCTACCATGTGTAAATTGGTAATGAGTTACTAAATTTTTTTGAGTCAGGCAACTTTTCCGCGAATAGTATTATGTTTTTAATCTCTGGCAAAGCCAATAATTTAAACTAACAAAACCTCAGGCTTATAATGTTGTAGCACATTAGTTAACACTGTTTTACAAAATAGCTCTCGTAATAGCATGCGTTGTTGCGATGTGGACTGCAGCGATGGGTAAGGGCCTTGGGTGTGACTCGCCCTTAGGTGGGTGGTGACGGCCAACCTCATATGGGCCGCGTGAAGTTCGCCGGGAACATGCCCTTCTCGTTGGTAGTTTCTTTGATGCCCATCAGCCAACCCTCCTCCTGTCGATGATAAATAACAATAATTAATAGTTATTTAGAAATAAAAATTATAAATATTTATAAATACATAAAATTTATTAAATACGATTATATTGCCGAAGTAGTTCCCACGTTTCGCCAATTGGGTTAGGTCCCATAAGGTGGCGAGCCTATTGCCATTTATCGGGCACGAAAAACGCAGTACATTTAGTACTAGGTGGTATAAGTGGAACGCTGCATCCTTAGTCGCCTTGTACGACACCCGCGGCAGAGATTTGGGGTAGTGACAATTGTATTCTGCTCTGCCGTCACCATATGGCATAATATATTAATTATAAATATTTATTAAAAAGAGCGGTAAAAGAAAGAATGTCTCAGATCGCAAGTATTTGACGCCCGAGTTGAAGGCAAGGAGATAAATATACGATCTAACTGCCGCACTCAGAGACCTCAATTAACTTTAATGAGTATTTAATGTCAAAAATTTTCATTCAAATCTAGACCATAGACCCTGCAAGAATAGCGACTAGTTTTGAATTGTCATTTTTTGACGTTAAGTACTCGTCAACGTTATTTGAACTCTCCGAGTGCGGCAGTAAGAGCCTTTCTTTTTAACCGCCCGTGGTAACTGCAAAATTTTATTTATTTATATATGTCACCCCCTGACCAGGAAGTGGGATTTTTGATTGTGACAATTGTAATCTGCCCATCAAAACGGCCTGCGTTAATAAAAATAGTTCTTGTGTCACACCTGACCATAAAGTGGACTTTTCCGCCCGCTACCCGAAGATCCCACTTCCCGGTCAGGGGTGACATAAAACTATGATCTTACCTCGGGCGATAAATAGCCTCAGATCGAATATTTATTCCCATAGTCAAATACTTGCGATCTGAGACGTTCTTTGTTTTATTGGGCCCTTGGCCCTATTGTAATCTACTTTTAATCTGTACCTCGACCTTACAGTTCGCTCCCCTGAGGGGGCAAACGTCAAATTATATTCTCCCCCGCTCCATTGCTTTGGGTGTATGTTAATAAAGTTGTATATTAGAGTGCCCGTTTTAGGGCCGTTTCCCCAGCGTGAGCGGTCTCACTCTCACCTGTTCGTCGGGGTCGTCGTACTCGACGACGCGGATGAGATCACCCACGTCGAAGGACAGCTCGTCTGAGTCCTCGCGGGTGTAGCGATAAGTCGCGCGCACGCGGTACAGCGTCCCGGCCGGCAGGCCTGCCAGGGTCGCCCCTAGGGGGGTGGAATACGACATGAGGATTTTTTTTATGCTAGACAGGGACGCTCTTGCCCTTCATCTCACCTGATGGTAAGTGAAGATAAGGGCTGAAGATGGAATCGAGCTTCACCTGGAACCCTCAACCACAGAGGGGCTGGCTATCTTATCACACATTGTCGGAACGCAATAATGCTGTTAACATTATTATTTGGCGACGGATTTTGATAAGTGTCCAATACCAATAAAAGGAGATGTTCCAAACTGGCCCATGTACTTGTATACTATCTCAAAAAATTGAGAAAGCGTGAATGATTGGGAAAATTGCAACTAAATATAAATAATGTATAGTTTTTTGGCTTAAATACCTTTGAAAACCATTCAAATCACATACATATGTAAGTAGGTAATAACCCATGTAATGTCAAATAAAATAAGTACGTCAATGTTATAAAGTGACATCTTCCTTCCGCCATGGCGGCAGGCTAGGCTGTTGTGTTGCACTTAAAGCCTAAACATAAGTACAACAAGCCAAAAAAACAGCTTAAAATAGGAATTTAACACTTAAAAACTGTTTCATAAATTAGTGCCTACATTTTGAATAACTGTACAAGTATATGGGCAAGACTACATACATTATGGAACATCTAAATAAATTGGGGGGTCATAGAAATATTTCTGCCGACTGTATAGTAATGTACCCTACAATATTAGTTCATAATAAAATATATACATACCTAATTCAAAACAAATTATTTATAAGCGATATTAATTAAATAAATGTTATTTGACGAAAGCTCACACATGGAATTAATATATAAATAACGTAAGTATACAAAATAAAATATATATATTTACCTTTTGCTTGTAGGATTTAATAGAAATAAAAGAGACCTTAGCTTTAATATTTATAATAAAATATACATACAATATAATTATATACCACATAATATACGTACCATTATCATTCAGCCCATAGAATTTTACCTTCACCAATGCGAAATTTAGTAGGTAAATTATATGATAGATATTGTCCGATATAATTTTTCAGTATTTGAAATTTAGCAATATTGATAAAATATTGATGACTTCCAAACCAAATATTGAATTTACAATCCCCTTGCCAAAAGTTACTTGAAATTACATGCAGGAATTTTGTATAACTGTGTTCCCAAATATTTTCTGCTTTAACTTGGTTAAAAGTAACTTATAAGTTAGCATATTATTAGTTTAAAATAATAAAACCAAATTATTACATTACCCAGCACCAGATATCAACTTCCTCTCATTTGGTTTAAACCACAATTAAATGACAAATTAGAAATTGTTAAGTTGACTGTTATTTGCGAAATTGAAAGACAAGACACAGGATTTCTATTCTTGTCGATTTTAGTTTTTGACATTTAGTTTTAAAATATTATTATCAAGTTACTTTTGGCAATTAATACGTATTTGGTTTGCAGGTTTACCTAGGGATTTATCATCAAATCGATAAAATATAAAGCATTTTTATTTTACTGATTTCACTGAAATGTCAATAAATATTGCAAAATATTGCTAAATACTGAAATGGCCCGAACAATCTCCAATTCCCCACTTACCGACGGGTATGTCGTACGTCTCTTCTCCTTTCGTCGGACTTTCGCTTGGTTTGTTCTCTGTCTCACTCTTTTTCTGTTCTACGTCTACGGGTTTCTCTTCGACGTTATTATTTGTCTTCTCCTTAATATCCGTGGACCCTGAGAGAATGTACAGTCGGTGATGGAATCTTGGATCAAAAATGTAAACAGTGATAAAAATATCTTTATTGATTCCAAGTCTCGAGTGATTAAAAAATTAAAAACATTAGAACGAACGTCATTAGAAAGCAAAAAACTTAAGCCTCACTTTAATCCCAACTTCAATTTGAATACACAAATTTTATCAATACTGTCTCAATATATCTGTTAAGATAATACAGACAAAATCAACTGAGTTCTATTCTATCTGGCATTTTTCTAACTAATATCATTTCAAATAGTTATTTGTTTACTTTTTTGATCCAGGATTAAATCATCGGCTTTGTGTTTCTAGTATAAGTTATACTAGACTTATGTGAGGTTATACTGTATAACCTAACACTTATGTGTGTAAAAATACTGAGGCTATAAGTAATTGAAGATATGTTTAGGTTTTACTGGTTTGTTAATGTCAAGAAGAGGTTTGTAAATAAAAAACTGTTATACTTCTAACTACGCACAACATCAAATTAGTTTTAAAGAAGACCTCTGTGGGATTTAAAAAACATGTAATGTGTTTCGGAAAAAAAAATCTTTAGAGAGTAAAATTAACTAGCACAAGACTATACATATAATATTTTAACATGGTAGTTGTGGTTTTGAAAACGTTGTAATAATAGTTGTAGTAATATACCTACTCACTTGAATTTAGTTGTCAACATTAAGTTCAATAATTATGTAATAATAATGTAATGTTTGATGTCTCTAACCACAAATTTTATTTACATACCCACAGGACGACATAACTATCAGAGTCTCTACGAAGAATTGACTCCCGAAAATACATACCTACTCGCGGGTGAGGTATTTAGTATTTCTCCGTTGGCTCATCTAAAGACCTCGGTAAGAGAAAGTAGGAGACTTACCGACTGGAATGTCGTACAATTCTTCCGGTTTGTCTTCTACGGGCGTCTTGTGTTCGGAGTCGCGTCGCGCTGGCGGTGGGGGGGCCACCCCCCCGTTGGTGTTCGCCGGGGGAGGAGTCTCGGGGGGTCCGGTGGGGGTGTCGGGGGGTCCGGTGGGGGTGTCGGGGGGTCCGGTGGGCGTGTGCGGGGGGGTCGTCGACCCGTTGAGCGCGGGCGAGGGCGGCGCTACACATGCTCACGCTGTACTCATGCGTGTTACGAGTGGATTGAACGCTGGGGCATTGTTCAGGAATGATCCACTAAGGCTGGAGTCCACTAACACTTAAACAGACGACTATTATTTAACCATCGGTTTTTGACATTATTCTGTATGGAAGAATTGTCAAAAACTGCTGGTTATATTTTAATCGTTTGATTTACGTGTTGGTGAACTCGGGCCTAAAAGGGTCGTAATTATGCAAATAATTACCCCCGAACACTGAAACGCTACTCAAAGTCGAGTCCTGCTTAACATTTAAGTATTGTCAAAATTGACGTTTCTCCATACAAATTATGACAGGTATTGTCCACTAACTTTGTAAGCAGTGGTCAAAATTTGAGTAGCGTTTCTGTATCAGAGGGTAAGGCTTGTAACTTCAAATGTTTTCACGAGAATATTTCGAGTCAATGTAAACCCCAGCGATCAATTAAAAATACACACACACACACACATAGACATTATTATTACACGTGTGAATTTTTCAGAAAAAATCACACATTGCATACACATAATGTAAAAGACAATATCTCCTGTAACTTTCGACGTGTCCCCGAAGGGTTAGACTGAGGTGTATTAACACCTACATTTCGACAGTTTATATGTAAATTGCCATGCAATAGGGGCGAACCTTGATCGCTGTAGTGAGCGACAAACCATACATAGCATTCTCCCTTCTTCATGGTTATACCCACGGCAAACGGCCGGCTGTAAAACATGATCTATATATCTAAACCTTAAGCGTAAACACATATGAACCCATCCCAAATTATATGGGAGCAGATTAGGGGACGAAAAAGACTTTCTTTTTTGTAAATTGAGTTTGCTTGTCTTTTACAATATGTGTATGTTAAAAGTTAATAATATTAATTTTGTATCAGTGGATGAGTAACATAAAATGTAATTCAACAACAACAATGTTTAGATTGCATAAACAATTTCGACTGCAAGCCAAAAAACACTCTGCCAAACTTTGTTGTTAGCTTATTTCTAGAATTGTTTCTCTTTTAAAAATTGCTTTAAGAATTTTATACTGCTTGATTTGAAAACACTTGAGGACTGGATGTCATGATAGTGTCTAATGTGTATAGTTCAATTTATATTTCTGAAAATTCGGTTCGCCGAAAATATTTATTTTATCAAGATTATTTAATTAAGGTTGTTAAGAAAAATAAAAATCTATTGAGTAATAGCAGTATGCTATCCTGGAATGAATGATTAAGAAAATTTTCTGAACTGGTTATTTTTCTTTGTAAAATTTTTAGGCCCTTTTCACATACATGCACAGGGTCACACATTTATACGGTCGCTCATACATTTCTACTTTACACCGTGTGCATGTGAAAAGGGCCTTACCCCCGAATACAGAAACGCTACTCAAAGTTTGAGTCCTACTTAACATTCAAGTGTTGTCAAAATTCGTTTTTCCATACAAATTCTGACAGGTATTGTCCACTTAACTTTATAAGCAATGCTCAAAATTTTAGTAGCGTTTCTGTATTCAGGGGTTAGTGTATAACGTTGTAATTAAATCAACATCGAGTTGCATGTTGCAGCTGAAACGGGCGACTCACTCTGCACGGTGTTGGTGGGCGAGGGCGGGGGCATGTTGCCGTTGCCGTTGACGGGCCCGTTGGAAGGCGCCGGTTTCTTGGTGTACGAGCCGCGCTGGCAGTCCGTCGCCAGCTTGTCCGTGATCGCTTCAAGCTCCGCGAACACCTGCAACCAGCGAACAACTCGCTTTTATACCTGAGCCCATTGCCGTCCACTGGCGGCGGACGACGATTGTTTCAATATTCATTGTCTATTTATGGACTTTTATCCTTTGAAATTAAGTTTCAATATAGCATTTTCATTTTCAATTGGTATTTGGATTGGGGCTTGTCATTTATACATGGATCAGAGTTGGAAAGACAGTGAAAAAAGACTGATGAAAGAAGAGTGCATGTAACAGACATCCGTATGTTGAGACTGGTGTGTGGTGTGATACGAAGATAAGAAAAGGAATGAATATATCAGGTGAACAACCAGACCGTATACGTTCACGTTTTGGTCAGCTGATTTGAACCAATTCTAGAGTGGGAATGTGTGAGACATGGATGCAAATAGCAAGGCATCAGGATGATTACTGCACCGAACAGCTGATGCGCGGATAAGATGTGAAGGTTTGACGAATGACAAGCACGCATTTAAAGGGTTAAAAGGATGACGAATGGTTTGTAACCAATGCTAGAGTGGGAAGCTTTGAGAAATGACAATGATGAATTGTTAAAAATTACAAGAATGAATAGTTAATAGCTAAACGTCCCCCTACCTTGTTGGTCTCCTGGTGGAACAGCTGTTCTGCCGCGAACAGCGTCTGCAGGTTGTGCACGTAGAAGAGCACCCGCGAGTCATGCAGCGCAGGCAGCTCGTCGTGCAGCTCAGAGTTGAGCACCTCGTATGTGCGCTTCGCCTCCTCCAGCTGCTCGCGGCCCTTCGTCACCTGGGGACGTCCCGCCTCGTTATATCATCATCATCACCAGCCTGTTAATGTCCCCACTGCTAGGCACAGGCCATCTCCATCGATGGAAGAATATAGGCAAGATGGACCATAAACCACCACGCTGGCCGTGTGGGTTGGTGGGTACTAACGACTGCAGATGCGGCCGGGACAAACGGCTTGACCTCCTTATACTTGCTACGATCCTTATACATACTTCTTTCGCTTCATCCAATCTCATTAATGTCCTCATGCCTGTATGAGGACATTTTAAAAGTACACTATTTCGTGTACTCTTAAAACTGACCTTTTTAAAATACTTTTGATTTGATTGACCGTGGATAACTATTTTTTGATAAAATTATAATCAGTCGAGCAATTAAATTAGGTAGGACCCCTAAATAGCATTAATCCACAAATTCACGATCTATCCCTGAGTCTTCTTCTTCCTGCCCTTATCCCGCTCTAAGCGGGGTCGGCACAACATGTCTTCTTCTTCCACTCCTTTCGATCCTTCACCAATTTCTCATCCACTCCTCTCGCTATCATGTCCTCCTTTACACAGTCCATCCATCTCTTCTTTGGTCTTCCTCTCCTTTTACGTCCTTCCACGTTCATGCCTAACATTCTTCTGCCAACATAGCTTTCATCTCTTCGCATAACATGACCAAACCATCCCAGTCTATTACTCCGCAGTCTCTCTGTCACTGGTGCTACTTTCAAACTTCCCCTGATATACTCATTTCTTATCTTATCTCTCCGTGTCACACCACACATCCATCTTAACATACGCATCTCTGTTACATGGATCGGCCAAGGGGTATTGCCCACCTTATACCCCCCTAGAGGGTGTCGTTGTCTGGTATATCACCGCCAGTCAAGGCGCATAGGGAGTAGCGACCCTAGGACCTCGAGCTCCGTATTGCCATCCCCAACATCCCAATCCGTGGCAAACAGATCCTAACCTCCCCTCTACCCTTTTGTTCCTTACACTTACTCCTTTCCCCCGAAACCCATATTACTCCTTACCTTTCCTAAAAACATGGGATTCCCAAGGAGGGTTGACGTCAGGCAGGCGGCCGGTTGTAAAATTATTATGCCAAACCCTATCTACGATCTATCCCTGAGTGAGTATTAACTAATAAATCTAACAGATAAATGGAAACAAATCTGCACCTTGACATCATCGCGTCTCTTGGCCGCGTTCGCCTGCAAGTTCTGGAAGCTGTGTCTTTGGCTGTCGTAGTCCACTAGTTTGCGGCCGCGTTTCTCAATTTTTTTCTGGAACAGGCACAAAGCAAAAGTATTAAATAAACGTCTTCTGTTTTAATAAATTAATAGAATACAATTTTTTGATTGCACATTTAATACGCATGTGTATTTCTTTTTGACCTAGGGACTAAGGGAGATTACCCGGTGTAGACCAATAAGAGGAAAAATACTGCGTCGACCCCAGATAGACTGGTAACTGCCCGGCTAGCATGACCACCGATGAAAATGAATATGAACACGATATGATATAGCCATTTATCGCGTTCAACAGTAAAATCATTGGATTTTAACACTTGAATAAGCCTGAATTGAATAAGTCTCTAATCTAAAGCTATATAATAAAGATACCTTCATGGAAGAATTTTGGCAAGTTAATTAGTGTCTTGGTTGGCCGAGCGGTCAGGCACTTGCCCGGATAGCAGCGGACGCGGGTTCGATTCCCACATCAAGACCATAATTTTTCGAATTTTTTTTTCTAACCACCATAATTTTTGTACTAATTTTTCTAACATTTATATAATGTTGAAATATAAATCGAATAGTTTATTTAGTAGGGTGTCTGTAGTGCCGTTCACCGTATTATATTCTGTTCAATATTTTCATAAAGTAAAACAAGTCGATACTGAACTCACCCTGACTTCCGGGAACTGGTTGGTGTACGTGTTGAGCGGTATCAGCACCTGGTCGCCCAGCTTGTGCGAGAAGTCCTGCCAGAGCATCTCCATGTTCTGCGCCTGCACGTACAGCAGGTCGTGGCCCGACCAGCCGCTCTCGTACACCTCCGTGATCGCCTCCATCAGGGACTTGGAGGCCGTCTGTGCCGCTGGAACGTTACATCATCGTCATCATCACCGGCCCCTTAAGGCCTACGCAGACCGGGACGGCATGGCAAGGATTTTGACGTGAGTCAGCGCACAGTAGCCGCTTAGATACCGCGGCATTCCAGCACGGAGGAACTCGAGATAATACAGCATAATGACATTAGACTACTACCCAAATACTCTAGGTAGAAAGTAAAACATTGATAATCTTTGAAACTTTAGTTAGATCAAATCAAACTTACGCTGTTGGTAGCGCCCTTTCCAGAAAATTAATTTAAACCTTTTCTCCGCTTAGACACATTAGGGAAGTCCATCCAGTCCTCTTACGCCTTCAATGGTTATTCATAATAAAATACAATTATGGAGCGCCATGAACAAAACATTGACAAAATAGGCTGGAGTTCCCCAACACTTAAAAGATAACCGTCAGTTTTTGACATTTTATCGTATGGAAGAACTCTCAAAAACTGAATCCTTTAATCGCTTGTTTTACATTATGGTGAACTCGAGTTATGTTTGATTAATCGAGGAGAACCAGTTACCTCGTATACATCTTATGTAGTTGTTGAACTCCTTCTGGAGCCTGGTGGCCTGCTGGTGTTGCCTGTTGAAGTTCTGCAGGTGCTCTTCGAAGATGTCGTCGAGCGTGCGGTCCACCTTGCCCAGGTTTTGGAGCAGCTGTGGAGAAAGGGTTGGTTGGGATGATTTGTATGAATCCCTGAACAAATAACGAAATACATAATTAGTTATCGAAATGCATGGCTTGTCCCAACCATGCATTTCGTTGAATAATTATGTAAACAACATTTACCAACATTGTGTGAAGATCACAACTATTTGTTTCCGGGTCATGGTTGTGTATATGTTTATGTACAATGATTTTAACAATTATTATGATATTAAAAATATATCCGTCAGTTAGTATCCATAACACAAGTGTTTAGTTAGGCTACTTACTTTGGGCTTGATTATAGGTGTCTAGCCCAAAAGTCTTGCTGCCTGACCCATAGTAATAGAATAGGAAGTATACTGCGCCTACCCCAGATAAACTGGAAACAGGGCAGGAAGACGATGAACACATATCAAGGCAATACATTTATTTTGCTTCTTATTCAGAGCTAATTAACATCTAATTGGATGACGGTCGACACCCCCGCATAATGCAAATAATTTGCAAGTAGGCGCTTAGACCTGTCACAATGAATTCAATTCAGAAATGAGAATGCTGTTATTGTGTAATTATGTGCCAAATGTGATTGGGTTGAAATAAATTTGCAATTTAAAAATGTTTCTTTTATGGCTAGGCATTGGGATTACGAATGTACGAGGCTGTTCAATTATACAGAAGGCAGAGTAGTAGTACTTTTACAGAAGCACTTATTTGGCGAAGCGAATCCCATCACAATGATCTCAGCCAAACATTATAGATGTAGTTGCATTTATAAATTATGAATCTCATCTTAACCCTGCCAAAGTCTATTATTTAATAATAATAACCTTTTTAAAGCTAAAGCGTTCTTGGTGGTAACTGAGATGGCATAATACCTCTCAAAGGCGTGTCATTATGTGCTTTAAATTATCAAATACGTCCAAAAATTTACATCAGATTTAGAAAAAACTAAGAAAATGGCATTCGGCTGTTATCCAAATTAAAATTTCTACATAAAGCCGAGGTACTTCTCTCCGTGCAAAGGTCAAGCGCTCGGTGAGATCTGTCAACGCATTTGAAATGATTGATTGGCCAACACAGTCGGCTGCAGCGAAAGTCCGACCCTCTAGTTGTTCCACCCACACACGATAAAAGTGAACGCCTATTGACATTGAAGACTTGCACAACTTCAAAAACGCTGTTAACGTCACCAATTATCTAATCTATGAACTAGTTAACATACCTAATGAACAAGCCGTTGTTCGGAAACGTACGTATTCTGTACTAGCAGACGCCTTAAAAACCCGACCTACATACAAAATTATGAAACTTGCGGTGCCATATCAAAGACCATTCGTTTGAATAATGATACTAATGATAGACATTGAGGATTGCGTTTTAAGAAAACAATTTCAAAGGAAACGAGTGTCATCAAAAGCGTATGCATAAATTATAATAAGTTCGATACATTTTTATCGGCGTTAATGACTTTCTTTCATTCATTTACTTTGAAGTAGCTGGCATTCATTATTGTGTGGCTTCCTGAATTATGTAAATTTTAATTTTAATTTAAAATAGTCTTGAGATTTACTATCTAGGCATAACTAGGTACACATAACGGAATCAATATCTCAATTCTTATTCAAAGCAGTTTTGCTAAATATTTTGCATAAAACGGTTCTGTTGGCGAGAGCAGGTGCACAGTGTGTTTTGCAAACAATAGGCACACTGTGATTGTCTGTCTTCACAAGGTCACCAATGACGGATCGTCTGCATACCCACCAAACTGGTATCACGCTATATGGACGAGATGTGGTAGCAATCAATTAGCATGGTAACTTGAAAGATATAGACAATGTAGTCGCAACATTAAAAAAACGAATACATTTACACAAGTGCTTGTGATTGGGGTTAAAGTAAGCAATTTGGCCATTTAATAACAAATGTACAAACTTTACAAAACTTTTAAATTTTGCAAACTTTTCTAAAAACTTCATAAGATACTACTTCAAGATTTAAGAAACAAACTGACGTCAATTACCGTTAAAGAGTACTTAATGTCAAAAATTTACAATTCAAAACTAGTCGCTATTCTTGCCGGGTCTAGATTTAAATTAAATGTTCTAATACAAAGATTTTGGTGGTTAGAAAAAGAAAAACCAAAATCTTTGTACTAATTTTTCTGACATTTAATAATGTTAAAATTAAAATCGAATAGTAAATGTTTTAACAATAAGTATTTAGGTACACATTAAAGTTAATTGACGTCTCTGAGTGCGGCAGTTAGTCACGTGCCTGCAACGAAGTCACTTAATTGTTTGGTTGTCACCCATCCTAGGAAGAAGCGCTAGCAACTTTACCATCCAGCTACATTTGTCTCAGATTCTAAGTATGCATATTAACATAACCGCATATTTGATTAACACAACCTTACTCATTCATAAGATTAGAATCGAACGACCACAAGCTATTTATAAAGTGTCTTATTTTCAAACTCAAACATAAATCAGAAGCAGGTGCATACATGTAAGCCGAGAATGAGAAATCTCGGAAAACCAGCAAGTGCAGACCTTGTCCGGACACCTTAATCATAAATAATGTAGGATTACAATCCAATTTGTGTCATCTAGGAATTGAAGAAAGTTCGCAACTCGCATTATGTGAAAGTCACACCTTTTGTTGAGATCGATCATAATTTCAGAACTGACAAGGTCGTAAAGAATTTTCTGATTTATATTAATCTTGCTAAAATTACAGATAAAACTTAGATCACCTTGGAATAGTCTCCGAAATAGGTAACGAACATGAAATAAATACATATCATTTATATTTCAGAACCAATTATTCCTTTAAAAGAGGTAATAAAATGCATACAAAAGACAATACGCTAATCCATTACTCCAAACAATTAAAAGCAAATACCGAATGAATGATACTATAAGTAATTTATGTCATCGACCCGCAATCCATTGTTCTACACATGACCGAGTATGAAAGTCATAATAGCTAAACGACCGGACAAAGTTGCCTCTACTGGGAATTGGATTTTTACATACCAAAGAATGGATGATGTTATGAAAAGCATCTGACATATAACTAGAACATTAAAAGACATGAGAGACACCAACGGTCTATTAAATTTCTATATGAAATATAATACGAGTGATGGCCGTGCAACGAACGCAGGGTAAATTACTGTTTGTCCAAAATTGGTGGAAGATGGCATTATAAAACTAAAGTATTACTTCTTTTAGAACATATTCTGAGCCGAATTTGCAATTTACCGGACTTCCTTTGAGAACGTACTTCAGAGAATTAAGAAATTGCGGAAACTCTTGATAGACATTTGAATGGTCTTCCATATTCATTTCCTCTTGCTCTTCGAGACGTACACCACAATCGCCTCCGTTTTCGGCATCTATTATCAGGTGCGCTTCGTTACTTCCATTACGTCAGTGTGACGTCACATCCGCCATATCATCCTTTCGATTTCGATTGTCTTTGACCGAGGCGTCTAATTGAGCTGTATTGTCTTTGCTCGCGCGTTGAAAATGTGAGGTTTAACTTTATTCCTTTGTAACCAGCTTTCAAAAAAATTTAGTACCTAAATCGAGTAATTCAATGTAATTGCCACTAGTTAAATTTAAATGAGTTGTGTCGTTAATGGTGATTAATGTAATTGTTAGTGAAACGAGTGACTGTAATTCGGATTTATGTTTTATGCGGACCTCAGTGGTGTGTGCGATAAAAACGCTCCGATTTCGTAATTGAAAAACAACCAGCGTCCATTGTTGGACCAAGGATGGACGATAATAATTTCATGTTGTCGAATGCTGGACGGTACAAAGAATCGCGATAAAATTCTAGATCAAGGCTTTCGGAAACACGGAGGATTTGAGGTGTTAAGCAGATTGGTTTTTCAGACAGGCTAAAAATAATGATGGTGTAGAGTTTAGGTTGTTATTACTCGATCTGACATAATAACTGGTAACCGGGAACTTGGTGCCGTGAAAAGCGAATTAACCAATTGAATATGTAATTAGTGAGCTGTTAATTGCAATTTAAATTTCCGGGAGGATGCAGGTTACTACTACAACTACCAACGTTCAGATTGTAAAACTGCAATCTGCTGAATAATTACTTTGTCATTTTGTTTGTGTCGCAGATACAAAGATCAGATTGATTTTTAAGTTTCACAATGTTTCGTAGGCTCTTAAATAGACTTGGTTGGAAGTGTAAGGACTAACGGAGAAAGGCTTATCTGTTGCCGTAATGTTGGAATAAATAAGAGATTTTGTTAGCAGTAGCATAATGAAATTAAAACACACTCTTTAACCAACAAATGGAGGTTCTACTCTTATTACAGCAAATGGCTCTCATTACTAGTCTTCCCCCGAATACAGAAACGCTAATCAAAGTTTGAGACCTGTTTAACATTTAATTGTTGTCAAAATTGACGTTTTTCCATACACATTCAGGTACTGTCCACTTAACTTGATAAGCAGTCCCCAAAAATTTGAGTAGCGTTTCTGTATTCGGGGGTTATTTGCACACCCAAAATCAAGGATGATTCACACCGTGTTATTTCTCAAAAATAACTCTATTCATGTAATGATTCAGTCGACCGAAAGGACGAGAGGTTGCGCACAAGTTATTTTTAAATGAATGCATGTGGGAGATCCTGATAACAAGCGCTTTAGCTAACCACTCTTAATAGACAGACATCAAACGACTAAAGTTCGTAGTGTTATTTTAGTAATATTATATTGTAATATTACATAATTTTTGTTCTATATATTGTATTTAGCTTCAATGTATTATTCAATTGTTTGTTTCCCAAATAATAAATAAATATCATCTCTTTGAAAGTAGCGCCAATGACTGCGAGAATGCGGAGGAATAGACTTGGATGGTTTGGTCATGTTATGCAAAGAAATGCAAGCTATGTTGCCAGAAGAATGTTAGGTATAAAAATAGAAGAGGAAAATCAAAGAAGAGATGAATACATATTCTGTATTGAGAGGAGTAGATCAGAAATTGGTGAAAGAAAGAGAGGAGTGTAAGAAGAAGAATACATGTTGTGTCGATCCTGGCTAGAGCGGAATAAGGGAAGGAAGTTCATGTAGATGACTTAGAGGAAATTGTTTTGTAAGGGCGTTTAAAGTTGTTGTGGATGTTTTACTCGCCACCGCGCGAGGAATTCCAGGTGTGATGATGTGGATGCGATATGCGATGACAGGTCCAGAAAACTTTCTTAACGCCATCGCCTCCTTCAACATAGGGACCTCTCCTCTGGGTTGTGCAAATTGTAATGTATATTCTTCAGTTACGATGCGGCGATTAATGATGCCTATGTTGTATTATAGGTGCGTGAAGGGTGACTTATAGTTGAATTTTGAGACACGTTGTATATGGAATTTTTGTTTGGTAAGTTTTATTTTGTTTACTTTTTGATAATTTAAGTTTTAAGTGTTTACAAGTTTTTGATAGACACCAGCAAAAAATATCCATTTGTTATAATACGACTAGTCACATAAATACACTACAAGTAGGTATGTCTGTGCAAGCTCCACAGACGGATGGACGACATTATTAATATGTAATAAATGCACTCATTGTGCCTGCACGGGGCGTCGCGGCTTCGTCGGTGCGGCGCATATGCACAGTGCATTTACAGTAAGCAAACCACGATGGTTTGATAAAATAAATGGATTACTTATGCTTAATCTTCTGAGACTGTTGGTTTTTTCAGTATTATGTTAGGTAGGTACTTAACTGTACAAGTTTAATGCTATAACTATTTTTTTTACTATTTCCTCGATATTATTCCTAATCGAAATGAAAATCTATTTTATTCAAACTAGAATGTCATTGGCTTTTATTAAATTCTATATTAATCTCAGTAGTAAGGCGACGCCTTGTATTAACACAAAAATATCCTAATAGTCAATAGCTGTGTAATAAATATGGCTAAAAAGATTCGTTTATGATTTTAATATAAAACTATATTTTTATTTAAAATATTATGAAATTACTTCGTTATTCAAAATAATAGTAAGATTAAACTATATTACCGCAATCTATTGTTAATAAATGAATTATAGACAATTTACTAGAGCAAGTCCATGATGTTAATGGGGTAGAATTAAATGTGTTCTACTACAGTGCCTTTATGCGGGCAGATATCTTAAAATAGCGCAATGTAACCGTTTTGTTTTCTAAACGCAGTAGCTCCACAATGAAACTATTTTTAAGGTTGTTAGATTTGTTTTCGTTCTACTTCAGGCAATATAATTGGGTTACGGTTTTGTAAGAATACCTAAAGGGTTGGTGTCAGGCAGGCGGCCGGCTGTAAAAACTATGCCAAAACCTTGAAGCAGTATGGATTGGAATGTTGTAATTCCAGTCACTCTCTGCGTTCAAAGATCTCTCGACATGGTCCGTTCCGTCTATTTTCTATAAATTAATTCATCACCATCACCTTTAATGTGTGTTGGATGAAATGAATCAAAAGGGACTGGATGGATTGATGACGTCTGACCGATATGAATGAAAGAAGGAACATACTGTGCCGACCCTAGATAAACTGGAAACAGGGTAAGAAAAAGAAGCCATCCATAGTCCATTGAAGCATTCCAATTTCGATCTCCAGTGGTGTTATCGTCGACAACACGACGTATTACCACCCACGTTGCATTTCTTGTATGTTACTGCTTGTAAGGCACAGAAAATAAATTTATTCCGTCTTTCTTGCAAAAATTAGAAATATGAAATCCGTTATTTGGAGTGTAGTTACCAAAAATGGCCGTGTGGTGACGGCAGAGTAGAATACAATTGTCACCACCCCAAATCTCTCCCGTGGGTGTCGTACAAGGCGACTGAGGATAAATCAGTGATGAGGGATGGGCAGCAGCGTTATACCACCTAGCAATGTACTGCGACACTTTTGTGCCCGATATATGGCAATAGGCTCGCCACCTATTACATGGGACCTAACATAATTGGCGAAATGTGGGTGCTAGTTCACCTCTGCCTACCCCTTCGGGGATCTAAGCGTGATTTATGTATGTATGTATGTAGTTAGCAAAAACCTCTTAATAGGAGAGTCTGTTTATGATCGATCTTGAATAGCCACTTATTAGATTGTTAATAGGCGGAACAGTAGCAGCTTAGATATGATAACGTTTCTATATGAGACTTAGATGTGTATTTCAGTTCCGTTCTTCTCTACACACTTTATGCAAAAAATTGTTACAAAGAAAAATATAGCTCTGATTTTTTTTAACAAATTATATCGTGATCATGATCATCATTACCAGCCTATTAAAGTCCCCACTGCCTTCCCGATGGACGGAAGAATAGGAGAATAGGCTATATAACCCACCAGGCTGGCCCTGTGCGGATTGATGGGTATTTATATCCTGATGCGGGATGTTTATTTCTTTGCAATAATGTTTCTTGCGTTTATGTAAATTTTCAAATAAAATCAAATCGTAATAGAAAGTTGATGAAAAATATTAATTACAAAAGAATTGTTTGCAATCGATCTTCTAATAAAATAGGTTATTATCGGCGTTAATATGTATGTTCCTCAAGGTAGTTAACGTAATAAGTAAACCAATTGATTTTGTTTCCAGAAAGAAGAAGCAAAACAAACTTTTACTTAGATTATCTCATAGCCAATAAATGAAAAAACAATCCAACTCTCAAGATTTCCACAAATAACATAGGTACCGTAACATGCAATGCAACAAACGAATTTTGTAAATATGTCGTTACGGTCGGAAACTTTTATTGATTACCGGTTGCGTTAAAGTATTAATGTCTATCGTGGAAAAGAAATAGACCGAGAAATAGACAACAATTAACAGTCTCACACGAATATTACACGGTCACGCATGCATTATGATATTGACAAGGCGTATGAAGTAATAGTGCCTATAAATGTGCAAGATATACCTACATATACAAGATATGTTCAATTCAAATATTTCTAATCAAAATTTTTTGATGAATATTGTAAGTGAAGGCCATGTAGATTGTAGACAATAGCGGTGTTATTGCAAAAAGAGTCTAAAACGTGATTTGTTTAAGTGTTTAAATCTGATGCTACGGTCACTTTTTTTCAATTATGTGCATCTCATTCAAACACATGTTTAAACAAAAAAACACTTTTTGTAATAAAGGCGTAGATAACATTTTACATTTTCCCGATAAATATGTATATGTCTTGGCCAAATCGTAGAATTGATCACTTCATGATGTGGCCGACTATTTCATGAAATGGTGGCATTTCATGAAATGGCCAGGTAAAACTGACCATATCGTTGAAACGTCAACGTTTGATGATATGTCCATCGACGTTTGGCCATATCATTACTGTAGTAAATGTTTGGTATTTTTACGTTGCGCTCGTTTTTTGAGTGACTTAAAACGTAAAATTCTTGTAATTTGATGACGTAACGACATTTCACTGCACTTTTATCTTCCATTACAACAATGTTATTAGTTTGTTTGATAGGTTAATTGTCCGCCGCCATGATGCATAACAAAAACAAATCGAAATAACCGCCTCTTACGGTGGTTAATGTAACTATTTTACGATATGATTAATAATGTTTGGCCATATCATGAAATAGCCATGCGTTTAGCTGTTCATATCGTTAAACGTTGTTTATTCATTGATCTGACCAGACCATTATCATGATATGGTCAGTTTTAGTTGGCCATTTCATGAAATGCCACCATTTCATGAAATGGTCGGCCACATCATGAAGTGATCAATTCTACGATTTGGCCACGACATATACATACTTTCATATCGTATTATAGTGAATAGCACTTTAGTTAACGGTAAATAGCAATAGGCTCGCGACAAGAAATAAGCTGACGAGAGACGGGTGTTAAAACGCCTCTGCCTACGTCTTAGAAAGGCATGATGGTTGCATTGAAGTATTATGTAAATAACGATAGGATTCTTGTAATACTGCAAAAAAGACTCTGCAAATTAATGAATTGTTTCCGAGGTCCTTTTTTGCTGATAACAAATTTGCGCCAGGAAGGAAACCGTTAAGTTATCCAATTAAATCGACAACGGTGTGAAGCGGTTAAGTACGAAAACAAAAATCGCACTTCCTCGCGAGACAAGGTCAAATGCACTTTCTATTTCTATTATTCTTTTCCATGTGTTTCTTTGTCTTTGACGAACATACAAAATTCCCACGGCTTTAAAAAGATGTTGAATATAATAATATCATCAACAAACAACGCGTTGCAAATAAATTCGGATAAGCAATGAATTTAGCACCCACAAGGAAATAGGTTGTGAGAGTTTACATGAGACGTTGACGAAGTGTGAAAACTAAACAAAAGTGCCACATTAATTAATGCTTTCGCGACGTCTGATGTGAGCTATTGTGCATCTGTCATTGTTTTTTGGAATCCTGCAAAAAAGCTTATAAAACCTCACAAACGATGTTCATTGAATTAAATGTGCCACGTACACCTACATTTCCGAAGACAGAGCAAAGGTTAAAACCTTGACACGGTCGAGACAACCACCTAATTGTCGACTGCGGCTTGACAGCGGACGACAATCATGCAATAAAACATGAGCCGTTGACTACATTATTTGCTAGATAACGTGCTAGCACTCGGAGATCAAACATAGAAACATATTCTGTAGTTATGTAAACACAGCATGCTAACACCGTTAATAACAAGGAAAATGTACGCAGATAAATATATTAGGGGCATCCAAAATGACTTGCATTGTTATATTTTAGAAGAAATCGCCAGCAATGTTTAACTTCATAGAAGACGTTGGTTGATCACAATTAAATATAAATTGTAGCAAGGCAGGTGATTAGTGTCCAAAATTGGTTTTGCTTCAACACCACAGTATAAGCTGTGTGTAATATGAAATTTTAAGCAATCTACAATCATGCAGAAATTAAAGCGAGGAAACAATTGAGATTTGAAATCACATGCTAAAACAGGTACCTAATTCATATGTGTTCGAATATCCATTTCGCGCTTCTGATAACTGAGACTAAGTTTGGACTTGTAACTGAAACAGCAATTGCAAAACAAATATAACTGCACTGAAAACGTGATCAAGAGCTAGTTACATTTCATAATAAAGTCTAGATATTTCCAGATCTCAGGATACAAGTGTGCGAAGCAACCGCAAACACCTGATTGCAAGAACACCGTAATATAGTTATCCTATATCGAATGTTGAGAGTATTCTTGGCAAGTAGCACCGCGTATTTATTGCATTAAAAGACACATTTATTTATCAAGGTACACCAACAGCATAAAATGTACATAAGTACTATCATAAACAAAATTATTAGCAAAATGAACAGTTGTGCCATGAACGCCTGTAACAGGTACGAGACAATACACAGTTAATACGTTAACAATAAAAACACATCATTTCTTACAGCTACCGTTTAAGAGCGTAATAATATATAGCTTAAAATCTTTATAATTTATTCTGATGATTTCGAAAACTGAACTAGGTAAATCTTCGATAATATTATATGATGACATAAAGAAATCATATTTAGCTGTATTAGGCAAAGCAAAGGTTTACACATAATCCACCGACTTTTCTAAATCACGATGGTGTTGCTATTTATGATCAGGTGCAAAGAAATAGATAGACCGAATTCGCACTAGAAAATTTGGAATTTTTTGGATTAACACTGGTTTCATTAGGCGAAACGACAGAATTCGGGATTTTTTAAATATTTCAAGATAACATACAAGGCTGGTAGGTACTAGACAATCTATATTAACAACCATAATTATGCAGTTAGTTTACTATTAACACTGCCATAAAACCGAGCAATTTCATCGAAATAAGATTTCTACAGCACCTGTCCCGAGGCGAAACTTTCGAATCGAAAACGGGGGCTTAAAAGGCTATTTGTGTATTCCATGCCGTACAGTGCTTGGTGATAATGTCTCGCTAGTTGTGGTCGGTGGCCAACTCCATTGTGCACTTGACAATGCCGCCATCAATCAAGCGGGCTCCTGTCCTAATGGCGAGTCAGTTGTTGAAGTTGCTCTGACATTCGCAAATAGTCATGTCTTAGGTCGAGACTAAGACAAGTGTGTTCGACATGAAAACATAATCATACTTTATTCATGCATTATCGCAAAACATAGTATGCATTTGAATTTAGCATTTAATGATAGAATGTTTAACAGTATACGTTTGTAACGTATACTGGAGAAGAAACACATTTTTTATTGATGTAGTATTAAGATAGCGTTTCTAACATTTGAGTAGAACATAAAAAAAGTTGGATGTGAACACGTATAGAATACAACATAAGCTTATTTACAAATCTCTTCGTAGATCAACTAAAACATACATAATTAAACAGAATTTATAAGAAATAACATCATTAAAAAACTATACCCCTGCATTAGCATTAGTTTATTCTGGTTTATATTTTGGAATTCAGAACATCATGTGGATTGTAAGAGTAATAATACATTTATAATACAAAACTAAATCCATTCATCTCTATTCATTACATAAATTTGAACACCAAATATTACGAAGCCATTTATGAGATTCCAACGGTATTTCCGAGTCGCAGGCAGAGACTACGCTTTTCAATGGTTCCCAATATCCCGTCGGCAATAAGCGGAGCGTGTTTAAAAAAGATGTTTCTTTTGGCAAGGCTCCGAGTCGTACAGATTCCGCGAGACAGCCGTCCCGTTAAGTGCAATTGTAGTGAGCTAAAAGTTTTATAAGACGCTTATAACTAAACTATAATCGCACTATATATTCAACAAAGAGCATATTAGATTGGAATGGCTTATTGTCCAAAATATGTTTAGGTCAATTTGGTAATCATCACCAAAAGAAAATCTTAAGCAAACCAGTTTCTGATAATTAAAACGATATTTTTTAAATAATTTGCACTCAAATATCATATACAACCAAAGAACCGATTGTCATCTCTCATGCGGGTGTGGTTTATAGGCGTAAAACTACCTAGTATATAATGGCAAATTAAATTTATTTATTAACTTTAGTTCATCATACCTATAACACACTACAATTTTAATCACTATGTACTGTAGTGTTTATATTTTTATCAATGACTTTTTCCACGTGGTTGGGTTTTAAAAATGCAACTACACTGCCACAGAATAAAGTGCACAAACCTTTAAAATTGGGGATATCTTTTATTTATATGACGAGTATATAGATTATTTTACAATTAAGTTTCTATAAACGTCTTATCAACTATTAGTCAGGATGTCACGTGAAAACAATTAGTTATAATTTAATTGACCCCTTACACGGCCCTGGCATAAACATAGCTGTTTACACGTTAAACACGAGTTTGATGCAAGGGGCGGCCTTGGGACCTACGGACGCAGCAATAATGCGACGGTTATGTCATGTGCACCAGTGCATTTAGAATCATTTACAGGTAATGACAGTCAGTCATATAACATAAATATAATACATAAATCGCGTCTGTTTATTCCCGAAAAAATTTAGTAAGTAAATTGACGCCCACGTTTCACCAATTATATTCGGTCCTATGCCTATGTAATAGAGGGCGAGAGCCTATTGCCATCTTACGGGCACGAAAATCGCAATATATTGCCAGCTACAGCACAATGCTGCTGCCCTTTACTCATCGCTGTCGTTCGTAACGAATGACATTAGTCGCCTTGTACGACACCCACAGGAGAGTTTCGGTGGTGACAATTGTATTCTGCTCTGCCGTCACCACACGTCAGTCATGTTCCATCGCCTAAATTAATATCGTATCAAGTAAGTAGGTTCACTATACACAATGTATTTGATTTGACCACAGAGCAGAATACAGTAATACAGTCCTTGCCTTTCACAACCGTAGGTGTCGTAAGAGGTGATTTAGCGAGTATCCTGGACCATGGTGTTATACAGGCCGGTCATAAAAACCTAACTTTAACCTTGAGCAGTATGGCAATAGGCATACTGCTCCAAATAATGAGGGAGCAGGATGAGAAGAAGAATCAGCAGCCAATGCCTGTGAAACAGTGAATTTGCATAGTAACTAACTGCAGACACGGGATCGAACATTATACCCTTGACGTAATGCGAGCATCCGTAGAAATGCATTCACGTGCAACACAATACTGCACGACTACATATCGACGTATACGACTCAATAACCTGGCTATAAATGTCGAAGTAGAGTCTATTTTATATTGTAAAGAGGGATGGATTATGTGATGATGATGGGTGAGGATAAGGAGATGTCGACTGACAGAAGAAAGTGCAGAAAGTGGACATAGGTACTGCGCCGACCCCAAATAGGATGGCATAAGGGCAGGGTGATGATGACGAATAAATGTTAATAACCTATATCTAAATTTCTGACATTTTCTACCATTTTCGGCACTGAAAATATGAATTGGCGTAAATGAGAAAATTTGCAAATAATCTATGGTATCTAATAAAAATTCCAATTCAAAGTTATACGCTAAAGTAACACCATCTATGAATCGACAATTGTAGTTATCTTCTCTTAAACCGTCGATTTTATTGTTTTGAATGAATGAATCCGTCCTTAGTTTAGCTTTTTTGTAGTAGGTGTTGTAATACACTAGACCGATGAGATTAAGCTTTGATTGGGTAATGATTTTTATTTTATGGTAAGTTTTATTTGAGCCTTAAAAATGTGTCCTTTAAATGTTAAACATGCTCGTATCCAAATATTTAAAGCAAATTAATTTATTTGAGATTATATACGATAATAAAGTCAATTTATTTCTCAAGCACATGTTACGAATCGAACAGCTAAATCAACAGAACCATCGGCGATAACGATGCACGAATTCGTTATAATAAATCTGATTTGCAATGATGCGAACAAAAATAGATCCAGATGACGAAACTTTTAATTCCGCCCCAATATAAATAGCTGCAGTAGCAACTGTTGAAATCGCGGTATTGTACGATCGTGAGCAGGATATTGTTGAAGTTATTAACAAACTTCACAGTAATGTCCGGCAAACAAATAAATAGAAGCTAGTCGCAAAATGAAAAAGAATAAATAGTATCAATTATACATACATACATAAATTACGCCTATATCCCCGAAGGGGTAGGCAGAGGTGAACTAGCACCCACGTGTCGCCAAATATGTCAAGTCCCATGTAATAGTTGGCGAGCCTATTGCTATTTATCGAGCACAAAAGTCGCAGTACATTGCTAGCCTAGGTGGTATAAGAGGAACGCTGCTGCCCATTCCTAATCATATTCAGATTTATCCTTAGTCGATTTGTACGAAACCCACTGGAAAGATTTGGGGTGGTGACAAATGTATTCTATTCTGCCGTCACCACGCGGCACCAATAGTATCAATTAAATTAAGAGAAAATCGATGGGCAAATCATCATCAAACTCCCTTGTCCTTTTCCTGGATATCTGCGGTCGGCGTATTGTATTCTCTGTTCCATTCTTACAATGACATCAATATTCAACAAAACAGCGTTTAAAAAAATTGACAGGCATGTAGAATGTTTCGGTTCGATTAGTTTTAAATAAAAACACAAGCCTTTTAGTTAGATCCGTGAAAGTTGTTCTATTGTAATGTGCTCGGTAACATACGAGAACATTATTGTCCAAAATTAATTGATATGATTGAGAATCTTTACGAACAGTAGAAGAAAAAACCAAAGATTTGTAACACTCGATATCAGCATATCGAGTGTTACAACTCTTTTCTTTACACACAGACAACAAGCTAATATTTGAAGAACTGCTATTGTTGGCATCTGCAATGGCCTATTGAAGTTGATAGAATAGACGGACAATCGTAATCGTGACAAGGTTCAACTACCATTATGTGGATGATGGTATCGCATAAACAAGCACTGTATGTACACGCACTTGTTACGTAAAATACAGTTGGTCCTTTGCTTTACAGTGTACTTTCAAGTTTCCTTCATAACTTAGATACTTACAGCCGTACTGACAGACTTCAATTAACGTCAATGAGTACTTAGTAATAAGTTTTGATCGATAATTTTGTTTATTAACCCCTTCAGACCCGACGTCCATGTGATTGGACATGCAACTAAAACACCAATTGTACTATTGGGTTTTATCAAATGCCGAATGTAAACAATTCTCCTATTTCTAGACGTACTTAGAATCATAAATATTTAGAAAATCAACTCCTTAAACCCGATGTCCATGTCAATTGAGATAAATGTTTCCCAAAAAATAAAAAATATTTTTTTCTATATAGAATCATTCATTGCTCTCATATGAGTTAAAAAAACATGAAAAAAATTTTACATCTTTGATATTTAATTCAGGTCTGAAGGGTACTATTTAAAGTCTCAAAGTTCGCAGTTAGTTGGTATATATTTAATTGCTATTTTTTTATTATTATTCAGCTACAAACTGTCCGCTTAAAACATTATTATAATTGCCCACGAGGAATTTAAGCCCATGAAGTTCAGCCAAATGAAGTTAGGACCACTAATTTTAGTCGAGTAAAAGGGTTATTTACCATATTCAACTTGAACAACGGGAGATTTAAGTCAAGGTTAAGAATACAGTTTCTTGACATTGCACAGACAAGATATTGCCAGAATGGGATCGACATCAATAGAACATTGACAATTAAGAATAGTACCGTGATAGAGTAATTGGAAAATTATACATTATAAATTATAATCAGATTCAGAGATTCTGTCGTATGTCCGTTTATACCGCATTATTTTTCATAGCAGTATAAAGAAAATTAATAAGAAATATTTGATAATGAATATTCAGTAAGTCGACGAGTAAAGTAAAAAAATAAACGAATTCATAGGTACTAAGTGTGTCATAACACCAAAACAAGCGTGTGCAAAACATTGATCGTTTTTTTATAATCCACGTCAATATTCATGTAGTTTGTATTACACAAGCTACCTTTTATTTTACGATACCTTTGAAAATTAAAGTCACCGTGACAGGCACTCAAATCACACGAGGTGTGAAAAATCAGAAACCTTACAACATTGTAACACGTTATATTACGTATACCACAGTGATTTTTCGAACTGAAACAGTACCTATATGAAAATTAATTATTTTTTCAGTGTTACTGTGTATTTTTTATGAACAACTCATGCTTAACTAAAACAAATATTATGCCATAGTTGTTTTCATAAGCCGTGTGGTGACGGCAGAGTAGAATACAATTGTCACCACCCCAAATCTCTCCCGTGGGTGTCGTGTCGTACAAGGCGACTAAGGATAAATCAGTGATGAGGAATGGGCAGCAGCGTTCCTCTGATACCTACTACCTAGCAAAGTACTGCGACTTTTGTGCCCGATAAATGGCAATAGGCTACCTATTACATGGGACCTAGCATAATTGGCGAAGCGTGGGTGCTAGTTCGCCTCTGCCTACCCCTTCGGGGATATAGGCGTGATTTATGTACGTATGTATGTTTTCATATGACAAAGACATATCATAAAACACTGTAAAAAATGATTAAAAACATTTAAACAGGTAGATAGTAATGATGGTGAAAATAAAACAATAGACATAACCTTAATTACGTCACGATCTGGCGACTATGTAACACATTGTCCTAATTATCATTCAAAATCAAATGCCCTTTATTGGAGGTGTGATGACCTGCATGACGAGTCGACTGTGACTGAACCTCCAACCGGTGTAACCAGAAATTATTTTAGTCCTGTTATATTGACAGTAGCAAAAACAAACGCAGATAATCATAAAAAGCGCGATAAAAACGTCATCATCGATCAATGAATTAGACTACATTGTTTGTAAACAAAATACAATACAAAATGTAACGAAGCATACATTTGGTTAAAGTCATTCATGTAATTGTAAATTACTAGCTGACCCGGCAAACGCTGTTTCGACCTTACCACCTAGGGGTATAATAAATGACCTACGACCTATTCTCAGACCAACGAAGATACACAAAAAATGTCATAAAAATTGGTCAAGCCGTTTCGGAAGAGTTCAATAACAAAAACTGACAAGAGATTTTTATATTTATATTAGGAGTAATTGTGCCAATTTTGGGTAATTGTTAGAAAATATTTTTAAGTTATGAAAAGAGAATATAGGTACAAAATCATGGAATTAAGTGATAAGTAGAGACTGTTACTTAATTAATCATGCATCAAAGTAAGAATTACCAAACAATGGAATTATTAAACACACGGGAAAAATTTCGCTAAAGCACCCATTTAACACAATAGGTGGCCGTAAACTTGAACAAGAATAATGGTATGCGGTATCTAGAAATATTGATTTTGTACATTGCAAGGCATAAACTCTACCCGTCTGCAAAATCTGATAATATTGCTACAAGGTAAAACATCAACGTTGAAAAACTAAATGTGAATAAAAATACACATACAAGAACAAATCGAGTACGAGCGGCGAAAATAGAAAGCATTGGACGGAAGACGCGAGATACCGAGATGTGTGTCGCGTCGCTAGCGCAGGTAGATGAGTCGGCGGCGCAGCGAAAGAAAGAGATAACAGATGGAAGGAGTTGACTCAACGCGAAAAGAAAAGGGACAGGGCAGCGCCCAGTTTAACAACATTCACACGTAGATCTTTGGCTTTCCAACTAACTAGAGAAATGTATTGACGGACTGCCTAATTAGGAACTTGATATTGCTGCGATGGTGTCAAGCAAAAAATATTCAAAGTCAAAGAAAGACCAGCTAATTTCAAAGCCACTAAAAGAGCCTTGTGGGGAATGGAAATTAAAACCAATAATAATTAGAATAACATCAGATATTTGTGCAGCTGATTCGACTTAATGTGACATAACAGCCAGTAGTAAAGTACCCGGCATGAAGAACTAATGATTGGCAATCAAAATGGAGGCATTCTGGTGATTTCGCCATAGGGCTGTAGTTTGTACGTAGGCGGGAGATCACGCTTTTGCCTCTGACATTTCGCGCGAGCAAAGGTATCTCCGGGGATGCCTCGAGCCTCCGTGGACGTTCACTTGTTGCTTGCCGCATTCCGCGAACATGAATGCGGTTGCGAAATGGCTACGCTACGTATTTCTGGGCCGCAGACTGATTGAACTCTTAGACAAGTACACGATGTATAATATAATGTACACGACACTCGCGGGAGACTCCGTCACTTCGTCATGACACGGCCCATATCATTAATTTTGTCTTAAAAGTAGTAAATACCACGGAAATTCTGGAAATAAGACCAAGATCTTGACCTCATTTCTTTATTAGATAGGATCGTAATTGATGTTCTGTTAGAACTGTCATTGCTCATTTCATAGCAATGATGGGGTACTAAATTAGGACAGTATCTACTAAATGTTGGTTTTAAAATGGCTGATATTTTATATTGATCTAATAGTATAACCTCAATCGATACCCCAAATATTCACTCCCCGTGGTGACCTTGTTTTCGTTTTCGTTCGACGAACGATGGCGAATGATCGTGAATCATTGTATTCATCGCTCAATATAAACAATGATATAACAAATCACCTCCAGGTAACAAACAGCTATGGGTTTCGTTCATTAAACTTCACATAGCTGCATAAACATTAAAAAGCTAAATCTGCCAAACATTTCGGCGCGTAAGTAGGCGTGATTCATATAAACTATGTGAAAATCTACCCATTTGGCTTAATAATAAGGTTACATTTTGCGACTAGCTTGATCTTAAACGATATCTATGATGAATCTCAATGACCTGATGAACGTGGAGCATTTAGAAAATCTATTGGCAAAATTCTCCTTTAGGCATCTAGTCATAATGTAAAGTGATCAACAATCCTAAAGTTCCGATCGTTCGGAAAGGATTGGATGCAATTTTTTTTTGTAACGTTATAAAGTACGCATAACAGGATTAATAGAAACTTAACAAACACACAGTTGTGCGTACAGGTAGTGGTTATAGTTGAAATGGTATGCAACAAAACTTGTCCGGTTGGATCGAGAAAGGGCAGTGTTGACTTTGAGCATGGGCAGGTTCTAAAGCTCTTTTTGTTGGGGCAAGTGATAGCAATATCAATAAACTTGTTTATCTTGAGAAAGATAGAGAGTACCGCTTTTTAATGGCCCGCTGCCCATTAGAAAGGGATGTAACGACGCATAGCGATATAAGACGCGGGCCCGAAAGGAGTGATGTCACTAGTAATTGATTCCTTCCTTATACATGGAGTATAATATACAACAACAAAACCAGATGCCAAAAATGTAAAGCACCTCGATCCGAATAAAGCGCGAACATATTAATTACAATTCAGGCGCCAAATTCCACAGTAATACGGTGCATAAATTAAATGCAAATGTTTAGTTACACACTGTATATTATTATGATCGTGAGTGTGACACTGATTTAAGGAATGATTAATAATCAAGTGTCAATGCAATGAGATTGAACAATTGGTCGGAGACACCTTATAAGTTAACGTTTTAAGGTTTGAAGCAGTGACTCCTTTATACGTAATCCATGTATTATACATTTTAAATCATATTGTTTCATAAAAATGTTATTGATGTATGATTGTTTTTTTATATATGGAATTGCAATGACCACGAGGACTTGAATGACACATGCCATTACTGTCGACACGGAGTTCGTGGATTGGACACAGTATCCCGTTTACTAGACGGGAATAGTCACATCATAGCCCGGCCTGGCGGCCGTCCATGTCCGGTTCAGCTATAAGAAGTCTTAACACATTGAAAACGGTTCGGGATTTTCAATCTTATTCGTCGGTTTTTAGGTTGGTTTTTCCCTGCAGCCACATTGGAAGTTAAGATCATGCGAGCTCAAAAAGACAGATATAAGCTGCGTCTACGGTGGCAATTACGCAAGTTTTGCTTGACGATGAACTCAATACGTCACAGAGGTGCTTCCGAAAGAAATACGACCGATATTATAACAGGTCTATTGTTATAAGAAAGTGCAAGGTTATGCCCTACTTAGATCTCAAAGGTTCCTCTGGTGGTGATCATTATGTATGGTAAGGAAACGCGTAATATCCGTTTACTGCATATTGTAGGTTTGTAGAGATCGTATTGATTTGTCCTTTTTTTCCAGATACAAATTTATTTAATAAATATGAGGAGGAAACAGAACCGATAAAACTGCCAGATGAATTAAATAGATAGTAAAACGGATGGCACGTATTTTATTAAAGCTGTAACGTGTTCCAAATTAGAAATACATGTAATATCATTTCATTGGCATACTTTGGACTCCAATATTTTCTCTGTTTTAACATCGTGAACGTTATATTACAACATTCATATTTTTTCTTGAAGGTTTCATATTTCCTAACGTAACACATTAGCATGAAGTAGCTAAGTGACAGACTTCTTATATATACATTTTCGTAGGCAGACTAATCGTGATTTCTTTATTAGGAAGACACCATTTACATATAATTTCCTAACATATCGATGCGGGTCTTGCAAATCAAACTAACGTAGAATTGCTTATTAGCAATAATTTATCCCCGAATGTATATTAACGCCCACATTTCGCCAATTATGTTCTGTTCCCGAGCCTATTGCCGTCTATTGGATACATCGCAGTAATTTGCTTGGTGTCATAAGAGAAAGACAATCTCCCATTCCTCGTCTCTGTTTTATAACCCTTAATCGCTTTGTACGACACCCGCAGGAGGTATTGCGGAGATGACAATAACTGTAGTCTGCTCAGCCGTCAGCTCACGTCATTTTCTACGTGTGATACAGCTAATAATATTCGTTGAGGTTTTATGAGGATAAAAAATTATATAAAGAAAAATGATAATGCCGCTGTGGAAGTTCCAGGGATCAGTTCTTGATCTTGAAAAAGTCAACCAGTATTGCCCATATTTGCTTCTGATGATGACGAGGGTCTGGGAGGTCCCGTATATAGCAGTGCCGAGTAATTTTGCAAAATCGCGTGGGCTATACGGCCGTTCACCTGCAGCAAGTATGAGTCTGAATCTTTTGGATCGTTCCCAAAAACAGCACACCTCACTTTTGAGCCGACCGCAAATGATTTAGGACAATACGAATATAGTTATGGAAAATCCAATTTTGATTTAGAAGAAATACTTATTAATCGGTAGTGCTATGTCTGATAATTCCAAGGAATAAAATTACGCACTAATCAACTAGAATTAATTAAAAATTAAGACCCAAGGTTAAAAGAAGTTATGTAAATGAAATCGCTAATTTCAAGAAAATTAAAACGAGTAAAGAGCAAGAGCAAGAAAATAAAATACAGGAAATAGAATTCTTTTAACTATGTCTTTCTCTCTATGTGAAAAAAACTGGTAAGTACCTCTTAGGACTATGAGAATTATAGAATCTACGCATTAGATTAGATTATCAAATGTCACGTCTGTAGAAGCACGACTTATAGGCAACAAAAAAAAGAAACAATGCGGAATATTATCAGCGGTAGTGAATATGAACAAAGAAAATATACGAGCAACGGTGGTAATGAAATAAGCGACCGGTACACCAATATTAACCAGAGCAGATAATGTTATCTGCAACGCTAACAGAACATACATTTCAATGTACCACTTGTAAGGTTTTCAGAAGGTCAATTGAAGAGACTTTTTTAAACTACCTCAGATTTAATTTAAGCCGAAAAGAAACTGAATTGGTCTTAAGAAAATTAAAAATTGCTTCAACAAGCACCCAGTTACAATACAGACTTAAGTATAATATCTTGTTACATGTTAAAAACTTTTGAAGATATAATTTGTGGCTTTTAATTTTAATGAAATGGTATGAAGTCACGACTAAAAGTCATTAAAGCAAAAATTGGTGTGTTCACGTAACGTGGATTAATGATTCAATATCTCAATAAGAAATTTCACTTTCAAATGATGAATCTTGAGAATCATAATTTTACAGTTGGTGATTTATGTTGGTATTAATAAACATACAATCTTGAAATCTTTTTCCTGGTAAATAATTTGGAGTTAGAAACAGTTTGTTATATCTAAAGATGCATATTAAATGACAACAGTGGTTTTTGACCCGCCACCAGACGGATGACCCGGATGATGATGATGAGTGGTTTTTGGACTATTAATAACTAGAGTACTTTGAAATAAAAAATATAGCTTTCATTTGACTACTCGTATTTTTTCTTTCAATTAACTGAGATAAAATCTTGGTATAAGAATAGCGACCCTGAGGCATAGGTATATCTTATCTGATAAAGATGGGAGGAAAAACACAAGTGATACCATACGTCAACGGCAATGGTAATGAAATAAGAAAAACTGACATCATGACTTACTCGTTTCCAAGAGTGAATTACTGTGTAGGTACGTACCTGTGAACAAAGGTAAATATTAGGTACAGTGAACAGGTAACAGATGTTTAAAAATTATAACCATTACCTTATTTAGATTATGATTTTATGTAATTAGGTCGAGGATTTTGAGAGCGTTTCAGTACCCCCACATTTTTTCTTACTAAATACTTAAATTATAATATTCTTCATTTTTACTTAATACCTTCTATTAAAATTTAAATAATGCAAATTTAATAATACACACATAAATCGCGCCTATATCCCCGAAGGGATAGGCAGAAGTGAATTAGCACCCACGTTTCGCCAATTATGTTAGGTCCCCATTCATAGGTCGCGAGCCTATTTACATTTATCGGGCACAAAAGTCGCAATACATTGCTAGGTGGTATAAGAGGACCGCTGCTGCCCATTCTTCATCACTGTTTTATCCTTAGTCGCCTTGTACGACACCCACGGAAGAGATTTGGGGTGGTGACATTTGTATTATACTCTGCCGTCACCACACAGCATAGTACTTAATAATAATATTTACATAAGAACAGAAACAATAAAAAAAATCACTTAATCTACCCTTTAAAATGTATAAAATAGACAAATGAAAATTTATAGGTTCAATATTAACTATTGTATCTGTGATAGATAAACTTGATAAAATAGTGGCAATCAAATTAGCGCATGCCGTGATCAGTGGCAATAAAAAAGCAGATATTTATTACATCCTATATTGTAATGGCACCTTTTTCTCTTTCTTCATTCTTTATATTACACAATAATATTTACGAATACATATCTACAAGCACGCATCGAACGCATAACGTACGATTAAACAGACTGATGCTAGTACCATGAGAATAGCAAACCATTAAATTTAACGTTCACTAGTTACTTGTGTTCAATCGGAGTCGTGTCGTCAACATAATCGACATTTGCAAACTATATCTCAATTTTCAATTTCAATACTGCATTGAAACGTGTCCGAACACAAGACACTAGAAAGTACAAGTAGGAGAAGAAAGTGCGTGGACGCAAAAACACGCTCGGCGCAGATCGGAATTTAGCGCGCGAATATATCGAGTTGCGCAGGATTCGGAGTCTTCGGATTTTGGAACTTATTCCTTCAAAAAATACAACGACATGTTCATCGATACCGATAACTCAATAAATATCCATAAATTATATCGCTCTTTTTATATAAGACAAGAGGTACGCAGCTCAAAAAGTTCTAAATTTATAACAATACGACTTACTGTTGCAGGAATGCCATTTCATGTCCCTCTTGTATTAAAATGCGATATGTCGTCGTAAACGTATCTCAATAATTTTCAATTACAATTTGTATGAAGTTTGTCTCACAGTGAAATCAGGTGGTTTAAATTCATCACTTACCACAAGCATGGCTTTCTTTCGAGTAATTTAGTTACCTATAAGCGTAAAACGACATGTTTCCTAAGACCAAAGTCGGGCTAAGTGATGTTGCGGTTTATGGTCGTATAAATCGAGGGCAAGGTATGGTCGATTTTGATACCTATTAAATTTATTTATAATATTAAAGAGAAACGGTATTCAATCGCGGTCCTCCATTGAAAGTGTATCAATTGGGAAACGACATCGGAAGTCGATCAACATGATTACGGTGAATTGTGTGCCGCAGAACACACACGCGACTGTAAAAATGTTGTGCTGGCTTTATCGTGAGTCGTTGTGTTTAGCAAAACCAAGAGTGATCATGAGATTCATATACATTTTCAATTTTAGATTATCTTGTTATTTTGCAACAGAACGAGACGATTGGTATAAGATGAAGATTTTATGAATAATCTGGGTGTTCAGTTTAGATAACCTTCCAGTTTTTGAGATTATCATTTGACTGATGGTGTTCATAAGATTACAGTCATACAGATAGCACATTTCGAAGGGCAAGACCACTCCTATGAAGTTACTGATTTCCAACTAGCTATATCATTAGACAACAATAAGATGCATCATTTTCCCTGCGTAAACCAAAGTCTATTAAGCAATCTGATCAAATGAAAGTGCAGGTTCTATAATACTGGTAGGCGTAGCGTGGGACAACAGCGGCTCGAATGTGGGTGCATGAGCTATCAAGGACGCCGCACCCACATGACAGCTAGCAACGTGCTATAATAAAATGTACAAAATAGGATTGCACATGATATCATCGAGCGTTCGGAATGTCGTCCAAAAATCAGTCCTTGAATTACACACGAAGCTCCCAGAAGCTATGATTTTCGCCCATTTCCATTACAGATGACTCAGTAAATCGCAAACAAGCAGGTCAGTACACTAAAAATAATTTGGAACATATGTTCGCATGATGCAAATTGTGTAATGTTACGGGACTATTGTGCGGCCTTGATTTATTGTGAGCTGTATTTGGATCAGCATTGTCCTGTATGATGCTTGCGTAGCGCCTGGTGAGAAGCACTTTGGAGGTAAAGAGATCAGCGGACAAAAGGATATAGATTAGAAATGTCTCAACTAGACATGTTGCAACTCAAACAGTGGCACATTACCATATGCGAGGCATTTGTTTGACAATTGACAGTCGTGTCTCGTCGGCGCATCGGGGACGTAGAAAGTTCCTCATCTTGACAAAGCTAAAAATGACTATATATTTAGCAGTCCAAACAAATATAAGATATTGGCTCGCAACTTTCGATTCTTTGGCATGTTGTGTTATTCTCCACTCCTTCAAAATGTTACATGAATCTTCCAAACGGATTTTTTATTTGATATTGAGTAGTTCAGATGAAGTTTCAATAAAACGAACACCGCAAGATATATTCATACCCACAGTAACATAACATCTATGGGTGTTGGCGCTGGGCCATTGATAGGCATTCCCATGACGAGTGCACAGTTAGCACAACTGTTTGTAGTTGGCATTGTCACGTAACGAACCAATCATAACTAATCAATGTACTTACAGAAAAATCAACTTTGCTGCGAAGTAATACGAGGCAATCGGTGTGCACAACTTAAATGGCCATTAAAGTTCATGATATCGGAATAGGAATGGAATTTAGATAATTCTGTTTCGAAGTAACTACGATGGAGCAAGGGAGAGACTTAATTCAACCACTTCGGAATGGTTTGAATGTTATGTCGTAAACGGCGAACTCTATTTAAATACACAAGATTCCGCTTAGATGTAATATACGATTATGAGATAAATAAATAATTATTGATAATTTTAACATCACCATCGTCCGGTCCTATACTCAGTTTACATGGGGTCGGTGCAGTATTTATGCCCTTCCAGTGCCCTGCCCTATATCGTTCAGACGTCAAGTAATCATACCCTTTGACTCATACATACATACATAAATCACGCCTATATCCCCTAAGGGGTAGGCAGAGGTGAATTAACACCCACTTATCGCCAATTTAGCTAGGTTCCATGTAATAGGTGGCGAGCCTATTGCCATCTATCGGGCACATCAATCGCAGTATATTGTTAGATGGTACAAGAGGAATGCTGCTGCCCATTACTCATTGCTGTCTTTACCGTCACCACTCGGCGTTTGACTCACAGGTATGGTCTATCACACCGGTAAGTGATGAATGAACGTATACAAAAGTAAAGGAAAGGGCAGAGAGACCGATTACGAAACGTAATCTGGATAACAACATTCCAGTCCACAGTGCTCCAGATTTTGATTTTTGGCAAACACAGGTCATTTTATAACAAGGGAAAATACGTCTTTCTGTAACGTACGCCTATGATGAGTTTATTTATCGAAAATCAAAATAATATTAGCTTATTGTGCACCAAGGTTGTTAGAATATCGTCTGGTTGGATGCATCCTGCATTTATAACGGCTAGTTAAATTGCAGTGTAAGGCCGTTTAGCGGGCACAGTTTTGCTTGTTTGAAACGATGTAACATGTCGTTTGTAGCATTATTGTTATTCATCGGTTCCCTTCAACCACAGGCTTACAGGGCCTGGCTTTCTTATCACAAATTGTCGCTACACAAGAATGCTGTCAACATTATTATTGTGGCGACAGACTTTGATAAGCTGATGGTAGCTAACCAGGCGGACTTGAAAAAAGCCAAAAACCAACAAAAAATTTCATCAGAAAGAAAACAAAATGCATTCCCCTCGACAATGTTGACATGCCTTAATTTTAATCAACCCACTCCTGTAAGTAGGCCTACTACGGGTCCTGGACAAACTCTCCTTCCACCACTAGACAGTGTTTTGTCTCGGGTATCAGTGGTAGTTAGAGCGAGAGGGAAATATTTTCTTCTCCCCCGAGGAGATTTTCTCCACGGCCCGTGCAACGGGGGCTGAGGAACAAGTTATTAGATGGAATGCACGTATTAGACGGATTCGGAAACCGGTCCCCGGAGGTCATGGAAGGGTTCAAGCCGGCCAATATAAATAGCAGTAGGCCCAGCACGGGACGTGGGCAAAATCTCTCTCTACCACTAGCCATGATTTGTCTCCGGATTTCATTTCCATCACACCGGAAAGGTGCCAGTGATGAAGGAATGTATAGAAAAGAGACGGAACGGACCATGTTATCATTCCAATCACACTCTCCGTCCATACTGCTCAAGGTTTTGGCTTAGGTTTTACAGCCGGCCGCCTGCCTGACACCAACCCTCTTTGGGTATGCTGTTATTGATGGTTTGCCCTCGCACCATTCGGGTGCCCCAAGGTGCTTATCGGTCTACACGGGGCAATCTGCCTTAGTCGACTTTTAGAACACCCATGGGATGAGTCGGGGCGGGCACATTCTACGTAAATTTTCGCTCCCAGGCCAGAATTTGTTTGTGTTGAATTGTTTTTTTTTATATGTCGTCAATTATTCGTGCCTCCTCGAAAATTGGTCTCGAATTTATCTCAACATTTACATACCACGCTCGGAACGAAACTTATTGGATACAACTTCGCACACATCTCAAATAGATGCATTGTATTTGGTTTACAAACGGGCGATGTTTCCTAATTGGTTTTTAATGAATGTCGCTCTTTGGTGATAAAGAGAAGAAGTTTCTTGAAGAGTTGCATCAAGGTTGGTTGGCATTTAAATGTATGTTGTAATAAAGATTCCAGATATTAAGAAAAGTTATTTGATAAAACAGAAGCAGGAAATATTCGGAAATTGCCGTGTGGTAACGGCAGAGTAGAATACAGTTGTCACCTTCCCCTCTATTTGGTGGCACCAACCAACGTTCCTCTTGTACCTCCTAGCAACAGGCTCGCTCTATTACATTGATGGGACCCCCATCTCTCGGGTGACAATAATTGTATTCTGCTCTGCCGTCACCACACAATCCCCTCCACAATTATTAAAGTAAAGATAATACAGATCGCAATAAATTATCCATGCACCACAATTGTAGGTCAGAAACCAGAGCATTGAGATAGTGGCGTGTTTACGATAACAATTTGCGAAGCTTGAATTTCATTTGATTGCAAAACGTATGATGAATTTGCATAAGACATGCACGGAATCGAATACCCGTGCTGATAATATAGAATAAATTGCAATTTGAATATAGACAGTACAATTTCATGCAGAAAAACCTTACTGTCTGAACAATAAATTATGGCTTGTGTTCGTTTAATTAAGAAATGGGAATTAATTAGATGGAACTTCAAAAAGAGGATTTATTCATTAATCACTCGAGCTTTCAAATAAATTGGACGACTGTGATTGTGAATGAAATTTATTACCAAGCTTATATCAGACAATACCCATCAATTTACAAAAGATGGAATTTGTCACTTCTTTAATTCGATATTTAGCTGCATAACAACTAAATGTTGTTGTATTCACATAATATTTCTTATGGTTAGGTATGCCACAATTAGACATAAGTAGGTAGCAGAAAAACAAACGAGTAGGTAATTAATATAACATAGTTTTTTCGGATTCTGTGTTCAGCAGTGGGACTACGAGTGAGTACACATACATACATAAGTAAACACACACATAAACTACGCCAATTTATCCCCGGAGGGGTAGACAGAGGTGAATAAACACCCACGTTCCGCCAATTGTTAAGTCCTATAAGGCACGTAAATCGCAGTATATTGAAAAGTGGCATAAGATGAACGCTGCTTCTTTTACTCATCGCTGCCTTAACAATTAGGTATAGCCGCCTTGTACGACACCCTCGGGACAGATTAGGTGGTGGTGACAATACTGACAACTAATTGTATTCTGCTCTGCCGTCATCACACAACATTATACAGTGATGAAAACCTTCTACTCCCTGCCCTGTTCCCAGTCTATCTGGGGTCGGCGCAGTATGCTTCCTTTTCCATTCTTATACAGTGATGAAAATATGTAATACAATCTTGTCCATCGTGATAGCATAGTTCAAAGTTACAGAGCCGAAAATATTTTAACCTTTTCCAACCTTGATTCCAATTAGAAACATAATTTTGTCGTTTCACAGGTTATCTATAATTGGATACGTTCGTTCAATTTCAATGGACATGGAGTGTATATTTATTAAACATAAGAGAGTAACAGAGCTATTAATCTTAACAGCATTTCCGAGAAGTCACCGCAACCTGTTTAAGTATGCTTTCACATTTCTGACCAAATAGGCATTATTTTCTTAAAGTTCAATGTGTTCCAGTACTATTCCAGTGACCTGATATACCTAATCGTTACTAAACAATGCGCTTGCGCATGAATGAGAGCATATTTTATATTGGGGATACACACACACACATAAAACAAAGCACGCCTATTTATCCCCGAATGGTTCGGCAGAGGTGAATTAACACTTTTTATAAGATTTTATAATAACAGTTTTATACAAAAACAAACTTAAAACTTTACTTTAGCTTCCTTTCGGGATTGACAACTTAATTTTAGATCGGGCAATTTTATTTCTGCTTGACAATCGTTTGGCATCAAAAAAGTTTGCCCGCAACCTCATAAGATTAAAAAGGGACACACTCGAAATGTTTTAGGCATGATAACTGGCCACAGTCCCCTAAACAAGCACCTATATACCATTGGGGTGATAGACAGTCCTCTATGCAGAGGATGCACGGAGGCAGAAGAAACGACATAGCACGTGCTTTTGGAATGCAGGAAGTATCGGTCCCAGAAGCCCGCGGTAGTCTGACTGAAAAGGCTGCTAAGTTTTTGGGATGATCTGGGTTGTTTGGAGTTAGGACGATAAGAGGAGACACGCACAATGACCAAATCAGGAGGCTTAGTACGGAAAAGGTCTAGCTAAACTAAACTATAGTTCCCTTTGTCAACTGAAATCTTTCTGAGAATTTGAAAAAATCCGAAAAACGAATAAAAAATCTAGACAAAAACATCGCTAACTTCAAAATAAAACAGTGGGTCAAGAACGCATAAACAGTTTACGTCTCGTATCCTTGCCATATGAAATTGTGTTTACAACGTAGATTCGCACGTTAAAGTAGTACTTAGTCATGTTATGTGTCTCAAATTGGACCAGAAATGTGTTTTTAATGTTGTAGCTATTGAATTCAACCTTCGTGTAGTTTATAGTCGTCCACGCATGTTATTCCGTCGAGATTTTGGTCAAATGGGTTCTGATTTTAATTTTTTTCGTTGCGTAGAATGTCAATACGGAACTCTGCGCAATATTTGATAAGGACTTATAACGTGGGATTAATATTCTACATCTTACTACACAGTAGAACCGGCAAGCCCGATCATCTTCAAAGAGATTAAATAGGTACAATAATGGATATGGGCACAGTATATTTTTTAGTTTAAGTAGGTATTATATACCTATTTATAAAATAAACCTCACGATTTTATTGTATACTACTTTATTGTCATGTAGGGTGATGTCGTTTTTAGTTTACGAATGTTCAGTAGGTATAGCATTTCATTAAATTTCAGGTAGAAACTGCTGTATTAACACTACCATTTCGCCAACTATTTCAAGTTTTATGAAATAGAGGTGAGTCTAATTTACCAGGCACTTTAATAGCAGACCTACAAGATTTATAAAAACACTACTGTCCATTCTTCATAAGTAGGTATTATATTTTTGCATGACATTTGTGGGAGAGATAGGTGGTGACAATTAAGCAGGTGTAATCTACTCAGCCGTCACAACTCACTAATAAGAATATAAACACAAGCAGCTAAGTAGTATTGGATGGAAGTTAATTTGTGTTTTTAAATGTATTTTCACTAATATGGGACAGCTGTGCTAACTAAAATCGAAGGTGTAAGTGATAGGTTCAATGACTAGGGAAGTAGGTGGTTTAAATATTATGCATGACCTCATCTTTTGAATCTAATCAGGTCAACCCAAATATATGGACTTTAATAACTGCAATATAGAATTTCAAAATTTTTAATACTTACATACATACATAAATCACGCCTATATCCCCAAAGGGGTAGGCAGAGGCGAATTAGCACCCACGTTTCGCCAATTTTATTAGGTCCCATGTAATAGGTGACGAGCCTATTGCCATTTATCAGGCACAAAAGCATTTTTAATATGGGTGAAGATAATGGTCCAAAATTTGTTGTTTATGTAACCAAATAAGTAATAAAAGATGGGTTGGAGTAGTTATGCTGTAAGACATCTAAGAAAAATCGCCTGTTTATTTAATACTACGAAAGTTTATTACAGTAAATTTATCATCACCTTCCTGTCTTGTTCCCAGTTTTGCTGGAGTTGCAGTATGTTTTATCTTTTATTCATATCAGTCATACGTCATCGACGCATCCGGTGAGGATTTTTATTTGTATTATCCATCACACCAGAAAGGTGATAAAGAAAAGTGATGGAAAGGGCTATGTTAAAGGACTGATGAAGGGGAGTAATTGGTATGACAACATTCGTAGTGAACAAGGTTTTAAAATCCGGTCAACTGCATGACTCTATCCCTTGTTACAACATCCCCAGGGTGAGTTGTAGAGGCTGGCACATTTTAAGTTACTTATTTGCTCCATGGAAAGAAAGTTCTCATAAGATATTTATATTTAAATTCTCTTTCCTTTCTTATTGAAATATATTTGGCTGGTTTCAATATGGATTTACAAGTAAGTAAAGTATAACCTACAAATATTGTTTCATGATTTTACAACATGATAAATTAAAATCAGTAAGTATGTGTATGTATTATTAACATTAAACTATAATATACAATAAGATACTGTTTAATGTGAATATACCCTAAATAAAAAATAGGCAAACTTAATATTGTAATTACTTATAGTTGTCTAATGAGAATGATGAGTAGGTATAATGCATTTTTTTTAAATAAGTGTTTGTAATGGAATTAGCTTCGAAACTCAATGTATTGCATCCTCGTTCTACTTCCATTATGCTATGATATTTGCCATATACTTATTGTATGCCAATTGAAGACAGCAAATTGAATGATGAATTGAAGCTGAATAAAAGTATTAATAAAAATGAAACAGGACAATAAATCTCTGCATATAGTAATGAAGTCAATGATCTGGTAGATTTAAATTTTAATGTATGAATTGGTGCTAGTAACAATTGGGGAGTGATGCGAGTTAGCTGTCCGGATGGCCAATGGGCCTTGTGCCAACTTGGGTCATTACCCGGTACACTGTCTAATGACACATTTACCCACATTCTTAAAATATTTTCCAATTGTAGTAAATAATTCTTTCTACTACATAAAAATGGCAATAAAATATATTAAATATACAATCAACACCATATTAGTCTGCATTGTTTTAATTCTTATTTTTAAAATAACATCTAGTTTATTTATATTACCTACAATAAAGAGACAATTTAAAATTATTTAACAAAGCTTTTAAATTTAAAATTAAAATTTTAAACAGTCTCCTAATCAAATACCAATGCTATAGGCTACATGCATAGTTGAAAACTAGTGCCAACTGACAAAGACTACATAAAAATAGATGACATGAAATAACCACATTATTTCTGCGAAAGTAGAGCAGACATTCGACTGTCCCTGCTCGCTGATCTCAACTAGTTATGTTATTTTTAAATCAGTTCGCTCCTCAACTAAATGACAAGATGTTAAAATATTACGAATATTCACTTTTTAACCATTACCTACTGTTAGGTCAGGAGTTGACAATTATTTTGGACAATCTGAATAATGTAATAATAGTTAATGGTGACAGATCCAAAATTATCTGCTGTAGACTAAAAATAGGTATCACTCTTGCCCTGGAAACGTAAGACGGCCGGACTGATTAAATACAAAGTTTGTCTACGTAAACACACGCATACACCGTAAACATTGTTGATAACACAGGTGATTGTCAAATTGTGTCCAAATAAATGCAACAGGTGAAAATGTCGCCACTTTGAAACCGGCTCCTCAACGAGCTATCGAATCCGATCCAGTACTTACTTGCTAAAGTACATAAAACTAACTTTCACAACACAACATTGGCAAAACTCCTGGGAACATCATCACCACTATAACCATAATTTTGGTCACACGAAACACAGGTGCGACCATAAACGATAAATACCTTTTCCTTGGCTCGTCCGGCATGTTTTTGCACTGATTTCGCGATCAACGCACCTTTACTTTCTGCCATTTCAATCACTTTTTCATAACCGAAGGTCTGTAATTCGATAAACACCACCAATCTGCAAGCGAATTTGGCTGCAGATGTTATCTGTCACACGTCAAAATCCAAATGCGCGGTCGCGCTTGCAGTACCGTGTCGCGGCGCGAGTCAAAGAGTATATAATACACTACGTTTAAGAGTCGGGACTTCAAACAAGCTTTTTAACAATTTTGACTCGCAGTTTAGGCTAAGATCTCGTACCAACCAACAGAGACAGATAAAAAAGTAATGCCAACATACTACAAAAGCAAACTAAGGATGTGGTGTACGCTACAGAATGTGTCGATATCGATAAAAACGAATGGGTACCCCCCCCTGCCTTGCAGAACTTGCAGACAGGTTTTTTAATCCTACAAAAGCAAAATAAAAAGCTCTGTTCGTTTGAAAATATTGAGTATTATTTAATACAATTTATTTAACAACAAAAAATAAAAGTTATGTTTACAATGTGGAAATTAAAATTGTTGGTAATTTTCTGATCTCATATTCTAGGCGGAGTCTTCAGATGTTAGCTGATCGATCAACACACGTTTTTGCAATGTTGTGTAAGCAAGTAAGCAGGACATTTAGATCTGAAATAATAAATAGAGATTAGTAAATATATCGTTTGAGTTTACGCTGGTCATCATTAATTCAATTTATTGTTCACCGCTTACCATAGCGGACTATGTGTAACGCGCCCGAAGGTCTGGTTCTGCCCAATCAATGAAATCTGGTTCTGAAATAAACCACTCATTAGCTTCAGGAATTGAGCTATCAAACCATATCGGAAAGATAAGTTATGTAACTTACCAATAGAGGCGCTTATGCGGTTGCAGGCAACGATCACACCCGACGGGCATCGTGTAGCAAGGCGGCAGTCACGCTGTCTTCTTCTTCTAGTGCCTCTTCAATTCCGAAGATAAGCCGTCAGCTTTTTATATTCATCTCTGTCAGTCGCAAACCGAAACGGCTTTTCAACGGGGTTAATGCCGATCCACTTTCATATGCTTTGTAGCCATGACTCTCATCGCCTTTCAACAAGTCACGCTGTGATCTGAAAAATAAGTGGAGTTGAACACAGAAGAACTTTTGATGATGATAATGAGAGATGAATAATAAAACTCATACAACAAACTTTGTTGTTAATGATGTTATTATGTCATGGGAGGTTTTTGTTGTTTTATAAATAACCCTATATATGATATACTATATTATAATATATTGCAATAGACAATATTTATATGTATAAAACTAATGAAACATCTCAAGTACATTTGATACTCAATTTACGAAAATAGATTTTTTATCGATAATTTGGTAAGTAGTAAGGACATCGCTACGGCGCATATGATTTTTGATTAAAGTGACCAGAACTTATTTCTAATTACTTAGCGTTTATATAATAATATGGAAAAATACTTACCGCTTCTCATCTAGTGGGAATTGGCCATGAAAACCCTCTTTTGGTTCAATTTCCTACTAGATTTTCGTCAACATATTTCACACCTTTTGTAAAACATTTCGCTGTTATGCACATAAATAAATGACACAAACTAGTTAGATATACACTAATGATAAGCCACTGAAGACAATAAATAAGCACAAGATGGAAAACTAAACTAAAACAACGCTTTATTTTATATTTTCAAAACGGCATAGTGACTTATGACATTAGTGACACACTCTGGCAGCGCGAGACAAGGAAGGTTAGATCGGAAGTAAGAGACAAAACAAGTCGCCATTAAAAATTGCCTAAACTCCATACATTTTTTCTGCAGTATGGGAGTTTCGCCAGGCTGGCGCGAGTGATAGAAAAACTAGCGCTCGCTACGCAACGCACTCGCAGCCCGAACGAACGTTGTCGGCAGTCGAGCGAGGCGAGTTGATTTGACTTTGTAAATTGGGACACATTAGTTACTTATTTATAATATAGATACGCAAATGTTATTATATTAAATGTTATTATATTATAGTAGTAATTATTATCATTAGTCATTGATTATGAATAAATAGAATAAGTTACATCATATTTGTAAGTTCTTGAAATAATAGGAATTCCCATGTGTATTATTTTTATAGGTACATTTCCGAACGCTTAAACTGTCAATGTCACTGTCATGTCAAAGTCGTCTTCCATTTCAACGATTCGTTTGTGTTTGTTTGTTTTGTTAACTTTTGTTGTTTACTTTTCTCCTATTTCCTATACCTACAAAAGTTACGTTTTAAGTAATTTAATATTTAAAACATTTAAAGTTTATTTCGGCGAGAACTGAAAAGGAATATGGTATATAGTAAAATTTAAAAAAAATTACCACAGTGAACCCATTTTTGAGCCTGCTCAAACGGTAATTTAATTGTAGGAACCAAAGACTGAGCTTCAGAAGAATGCCACAGCTGATGCGCGAAGAAAAGAATTGGAAACCTACCAGCGCGCATTAGACATCCAATGGTTGAACAATCGCATGGAAGATGGAAGAATGGGCCGGTGTCTTGCGCTCATCCAGAAAGAGGCCGAAATGGAGAAAGATTTTCAAGAGGTAGGTATGAACTTGCTTGCAGCATTGGTATGCTGTGTATTAGAATTAGCTAACAGTATCTTTAGGACAGGTTGGTTATATATATTGAACATGAATACTGTCATGGAAAAGTACAATTAAATGAATTAATATTAAATGAGTAATACCATTAATTGTAATCCCTTAAATAATCTCACATAAAAGTATTTTTGACAGGCAGTTAAAATTGTGCTACCTAAATAATTATGTAAATCGGTTAAGGTCCAATACTGGCTATTTAAATATCTACTTTAGGGCTTGTTTCACAATCGACAAGTAAGTTCAAAGTAGCTTACTTTGCAGATCATTTGCCAGTTGTTATATGAAATATGTCAATTGAACTGCCAAGTAAGCTTATTAGAACTTATTCGTTGATTGTGAAACAGGCCCTAAGTAAAATTTTGTCCTAATTTTGAACATTTACACTATTAAAACCTGTTGTTTTATTTCAAAAGTTTTAACAAATTTGCAAATTACCTGACTGATCCCAATAATTCACTTTTAAATCAAGCCAAACTTGTTTAACACTGGATAGTTTACACAAACCAAGCCAATAATAAAATTGTGATGTCACATTAAATGTACATACATACATACATAAATCACGCCTATATCCCCGAAGGGGTAGGCAGAGGTGAACTAGCACCCACATATCGCCAGTTATGATAGGGCCCATGTAATAGGTGGCGAGCCTATTGCCATTTATTGGGTACAAAAGTCGCAGTAGGTACATTGCTAGGTGGTATAAGAGGAACGCTGCTGCCCATTCCTCATGACTGATTTATCCTTAGTCGCCTTGTACGACACCCACAGGAAAGATTTGGGGTAGTGACAATTGTATTCTACTCTGCCATCACCACACGGCAAGCAACATGCAATAATACTTTTAAAAATATTTTTGTCTTTCAGAGAACTGATCATGCAGCCATAGTGAATGCTAGAGCAGAGAAGGAAACATTGTTAGGCATTGAAATAGCAAAGGTTCGTAGAGAAGAGGTCTGTGAGCAACTAAGAAGACATTATTTAAGGGAAAGAGATCCGAGCCTAAGAGAGTTAGTGAAAAAACTACAAGCTGGATATGTCTGCCGGGACTTACAACAACAGATACTCAACAATAAGTACAAAAGACTACAAGACAAGGTTTGTACACTTGTCTGATCTATCTTTCAAAGGGTAGGCAGAGGTGAATTAACACCTACACTTCACCTATAATAACAATAAAAGAGTAAATAACTATGTAGTAACTGTTTAATACTATAATCATATTATTTTTTTCATGCTTTCATACTAAAAGGTTCCAAGTTGTAACTGAAAGTAAGTTATGTTAGGTAATAATTTTATTTAGTTTATTGTTTAGATTTAAGCTTTATAATCACTCATTAGCAGATATATTAAAAATTTCAAAATAATATTTTTACAATCCCCTTATTAGATAATTCATAGATGAATCTTCTTCTTCTTCCTGACAGCGTTCATCTAGAGTTGGGGCAGTATGTTTCCTCTTCCATTAATATTGGTCAGACATCATTAAGCCATCCACTCACTTTTGATACATATCATACATCACACCGGAAAGATGCTTGTGTGACTTAAGTTTATGAATGATGGTATAGCTATTCTATGCTATTTTAATGAACACACATACATAAATCAATCAGATTAGTTTATTTTAGACAATAATAATAACAACAATGCCTCGAACAACAGTGGAAAGTAAATAAACCAAGTTTTGTAGAATAGCTTTTGTTCTGAAATGAATAATATGCTTAATTGTGCCAAGAATTATTACACTTATTTCTCCTAGTTTATATATTCTTCTATTAAGTCAAAAATGTCATACACAAGCTCTTTTAATAGGCAGAAGAAAATCATGCCAACAGCATATTACGTGATGCTCTCTACAATGACAAAGAAGCCCAAAAACAAGAGGAGATTGAGAAGAAGAAGAGATCTAGCCAATATTGCTTGGAGCTTCAGCAGCAATTGGTCAACAGGCAGCAACAGAAGCAGTGTCAATATGAAGATTCTCTGATTGAGAAGAAAATGCTAGATGATATCATGAGAACTATATCTGATGAGGACAAAAGGTTAGATTATGTTTGTATAACATTATCCATCTGTTAATGTATTTACTCACTCATGGGGTGCATGTATGCCGATTCTATGAATTTAAGGATGTAGGGAAAGGGGATGACTATCAACCATGCGGATCCATTTACGGTCTTTCTGGGAGCTTAACAGAACCGATAGCTTTGGTGATCATTGGCAGATCCTATGCCCAACAGTGAAATGATGATGATGAATAGGGCTAATATGCATTAGGTATAGAACACTTATGTACCGTAATAATGTATTGACAAAGGCTCAGGCCAATAGATTAAAAAAGTCCAATAGATTTTTTAAAACAAAACAGTTTACAGAGTTGATAATAATATACTGCAGTACAAGACAGTCAATTATAGTGTCACCAACTAATCACGATACCACCAGTTGACACCAACAGCTGTTATGAACCAAAAGTGTCATAGGAGTTACGTCAAAATCAAAAATATTAAAGTAACTGAATCACTGACCTCTATTATACAAGTTCGCTGGACTGAATACGTCTACTAATATGTCAAATTTTCCTTGTGCCGGTTTGAAGCAACTCCTCGAGCGGCAAGGGTACTGAATTTGACGTTTGTTGTTTGTATGTGACATTACAAAATGCATCTCTAATATTAGTTCCGTGGACGTTCACCTTCGCACACCAGTGCCATCAGCGCCAAGTTGGCCAAAGTCAAAGTCAAAATTCGTTTATTCATATCTGGTATGATTAAAATACACTCATGAATCGTCAAGACGTTAGATATTGAAAACTTGTGTGCTCAAGGGAGGATGGGGGAGTGCGCAGTATGCCTCAGTTTGTAATGATAGGTCTCCAAAACCCACCCAAGCCCCGTCCGCCAACAAAGCAATGACCTCGACGCATTCAATACCAAAGTTGATACTAAACGCGCCATACGCCTCGCTAGCAAATCGGCGCGCAAGTAGGTTAGAGAAACCCACCATTGTCAGCGAGTTATGTCATTGTAGATAATAAAATTTGATTCATTTTTTTAAGTCCAACGTACTTGTTTATTAGGTCAGTGAACTCAATGCATTGTTCGATTTTAATTTTAACATTATATAAATGTTAGAAAAATTAGTACAAAGATTTTGGTGGTTAGAAAAAGAATTTCGAAAAATTATGGTCTTGATGCGGGAATTGAACCCGCGTCCGCTGCTATCCGGGCAGGTACCTGACCGCTCGGCCACCCAAGACTTGCCGAAATTCTTCTAACCTTTACTCTTCACGTTGTAAGTCAACGGGTACCCTCGCAATGTACCCTCAAATTTCAAACATTGCAAAGTAGATATTTTTACAAAAACCATGGGTTCGGTTAAGCTTGGGTTTGCTTTATAAACTATTCGATTTTTAATTTTAACATTATATATTAAGGGCCTGTTTCACAATCGACAAGTAAGTTCTAAGTAGCTTACTTCGCAGATCATTTGACAGCTATAATATGAAATATATGTCAATTGAATTACAAAGTAAGCTATTTCGAATTTACTTGTCGATTGTGAAACAGGCCCTAAATGTCAGAAAAATCATTTTCTAACCACCAAAATCTTTGTACTAATTTTTCTGACATTTATATAATGTTAAAATTAAAATCGAATAATAAAATTTGATTCATTTTTTTTTGAAGTCCAACGTACTTGTTTATTAGGTCAGTGAACTCAATGCATTGTGTGATACACTTCCAGAGGACTCCAGCAGAAGCGCGAGCAGACGGAGAAGATGCGGCGAGAGATGGTGACGTTCCAAAGAGCGAGAGACGGATGGAGAGCGAAGCAGAGGGAGGTGCTCGTGGCGGAGGAGAGGAGCATAGAGAAGCAGCGAGCCACCGCTGCCGACAGGAGTTCTGCCGTGTGAGAAAACGGATACTCTCATTTATTTATTTGACCGCCTCTGTGGTATGGTGGTCCACCCACCGGAATTAAGGTCCAGAGGTCCCGGTTTCGATCCCCAGGGGAGTACAAATTTGTGCTCGGTTTGGTTGGTGGTAGGACCACTTTGAAATCCGCCTGGCTAGCTACCACCATCTTATTAAAAATCTGTTGCCATAATAATAATGTTAACAGCATTGTTGTGTTCCGACAATTGTGATAAGATAGCCAGACCCTCTGTGGTTGAGGGTTCCAGGTGAAGCTTCATTCCAGCTTCAGCCCTTATCGTCACTTACCATCAGGTGAGATGAAGGGCACGAGCTTCCCTGTTTAACATAGAAAAAATAAAAAAATGATTTATGTATATATACATACATATAGATACATAAATCACGCATATATCCCCGAAGGGTAGGCAGAGGTGAATTGACACCCACGTTTCGCCAATTAGGTTAGGTGGCGAGACAGTTGCCATTTATCCGGCATGGAAATGGCAGTACATTGGTGGCATAGAAGGACCAAGGAGCTCACTAGCGCAGTGGACTAGCGCGCTTGGCCTGCGATTGCGTAAACTAAGCAACGTTCGCTAAGGCCGCTCATTGAATGGGTGACCAAAAATTTGTTATCTTGAGTTCCTCCGTGCTTCGGAAGGCACGTTAAGCCGCTGGTCCCGGCTGCATCTGCAGTCGTTAAAACCGACCAATCCGCACTGGGCCAGTGTGTGGGTTATGGCCCGATCTCCCTATATTCTTCCATCCATAGGGAAGGTTCGTGTCCCAGCAGTAGGGACATTAAAGGGCTGGTGATGATGATACATATACATACATACATAAAGTACTCATTGCTGTCTTAACCCCTAGTCTCCTTGTACGACACCCGCGGGAGAGTGAATCAGAATCAGAATCTTTATTGCATGTCACATTATCACAGTACAGAGTACATAGGTCTTAGTGTCAATAGGCATCGTGACTAATTTATAAAACTACACCACGTTGTTTATACGTATCTAAAAAAAAATATATTTTTATAGAAAAAACATGTTTTGGATAATGCAAATGAATATTTCAGAGTCGCAGAAAGGGAACGGAAGTTGCGTTTGAAGGAAGAACTGAATCGGAAGATGGCTGATAAAATGTTAGCGGACGAGGTCAGTATCTTTGTGCGGTGATTTGAAAAGTATACGTTGCCGGTTGCATCTGCAGTAACCCGTCCTGCCTTATAAAGTATTGTGATGAAGTTATTGAATCATCTTTTCTAGGAACTTAATATTTTAACTGTCCCCTGTTTATACATCTATGAGGTGTGTAACTTCGTCAGGAATCATCCAGATTCATTTCCCCGTTTCGGTGACGTTCCTCGTCCCTACAGCTATGGAAATCTGGATAAATTAATTATTCCACCGAGGCGAACAGTCTTAGGTTCTGGGAACAGTCATTCAATGGCTGTAAAAATTTATAATATAATAGATTGCCAAATGATACTAAAGTTAAAAATTAATAAATTTAGGAAAAAACTTGAAATCTGGCTAATTCAGGGTTGTTATTATAAACAAATATTTTTAAAATAAAATGTAATTAGACTATTATATTATATCTTTGATAATAATGGACATTTTAAGATTTTCTATATTAATTTTTATTAATCTAATATGGATCTAATCTAAATATCTGACATTATTATAATTGACATTCCTATTATTATTATGAATTTGACATCATTGTATTAAAAATTTTTGCATGCCGACGTTTCGGTACATCACGCTTGTACATAACTAGTCTGTAAGATCCACGTATACCGTGTTTCTTAAGCAAATAAATTATTATTATTATTATCAATATAGCCGCATGGTACCACCACATGTTTAGACTAATGCCATAATATTTCCAAGAAACTTTTCTGTAGGTAATGATTTTCTTAAATGAGACTAAACTTTTAGCATTCCATAGTAGGTCAATGAACATTCCATAGTTTGGCTGAGAGGGAAGTCAGTGCCACACTTTCGCTACCCCGCCTTCTATCTCTGCCTGGCCATATTTAAAAAAAAATGGAATAACTCAGAACATTACAAAGAAATAAGAGGTCAGAATTTATTTCCCCAACTATAAATTATAATGTTAAAATAATAAGCCAAGAATACATATTGTCAAATTTTAATTCACATTCATCCACCCATTTGCAGGCAGCCCGTCAGGAACGCGAGCACATAATAAAACAGCTTCAAGAACAAGAGCACTTGGAATCGAACTATCAAGACGACATCGCGGAGAGAGAGAAGATGGAGAGGGTGAAGGTAGACACCAAGGCGGCGCTGACGTCACAGATGGAGACCAAGAAGAGGCTGGAGATCGAGCAGAAGAGGAGAGAGGAAGAGTTTCGGAAACAGGCAATAGAAAATGTTTCTTACACTCACACCGCCTCCGTGGGCTAGTGGTTCGCCCACCGGAATTAAGATCTAGAGGTCCCGGGTTCGATCCCCACGGGGTATAAATTTGTACTCGGTTTGGTTGGTGGTAGGACTTCTTTCATGTCCGCCTGGCTAGCAACCACCATATTATCAAAATCGGTCGCCTTAATATTATTATTTTGTTAACAGCATTATACATACATACATAAATCACGCCTATATCCTTCGGGGATATCCCTGAAGGGGTAGGCAGAGGTGAACTAGCACCCACGTTTCGTCAATTATGTTAGGTCCCATGTAATAGGTGGCGAGCCTATTGCCATTTATCGGGCACAAAAGTCGCGGTACTTTGCTAGGTGGTAGGTGTAAGAGGAACGCTGCTTGCCCATTCCTCATCACTGATTTATCCTTAGTCGCCTTGTACGACACCCACGGGAGATATTTGGGGTGGTGACAATTGTATTCTACTCTGCCATCATCACACAGCATTATTGTGTTCCGACAATTGTGATAAGATAGCCAGCTCATCTTTAGTTGAGGGTTCCAGGTTAAGTTCAATTTCATATTTGGCCCTTATCAGCACACTACTACATTACTTACCATCAGGTGAGAGGAAGGGCAAGAGTTTCCCTGTCTAACATAAAAAAAAAAACAATTATTCGGCCGCCGCTGCTGCCCATTTCTCAACACTGTTTTAACCCTTACTAGTGACCCTTAAATTTAGGATTAGACCTTGGAGGTATTATAATAACAACCCTCAAGCATTCTAGATACACCTAGATAGTTCTAATAATAGTTTAGAAATGAACTGTAATTGTAAATATTTTGTCGTATTTTGCAGACCGAAGTGAAAATTGCAGCGGAGAACGAAAAAGAATTGGAAAAGCAGCATACACTGAAGAAGAAAAAGGACTTGTACTCCAAGGAACTACTGGCGCAGATAGAAGACAACAGAAGAAGGCGGCAGAAGGAGCAGCAGATGGAAGAAGGACGCGCTCAGTACGTGTGGCAGTATGACAAGTCATGGTAAGTCATAATTTCTTATACTTTTAACGTTTGGGCCGTGTGGTGACGGCAGAGTAGAATGCAATTGTCACCACCCCAAATCTCTCCCGTGGGTGTCGTACAAGGCGACTAAGGTTAAATCAGTGCTGAGGAATGGGCAGCAGCGTTCCTCTTATACTCATACAACCTAGCAATTTACTGCGACTTTTGTGCCCGATAAATGCGGGTGCTGGTTCACCTTTGCCTACTCCTTCGGGGATAGAGGCGTGATTTATGTATGTATGTTATACTTTTAAGGAGCTCGCTAGCGCAGTGGCATAGCTCGCTTGGCCTGCAATTGCGTAAACTAAGCAATGTCGTTAAGACGTGCTGTAATTGGGGGGGTGACAATTGTATTCTACTCTGCCGTCACCACATGGCTGAGATATCTTAATATCCATGACAATTATAATAGATCCTCAGAATATCATGAAATAGTTGGCAAAGGTGGGCATTTTATTTACTTATTACCTTTATTTCATAATGAATTCAATCTGAAAAGATTAGTTAAACAAAAATGTCCTTTGGTCCGATCAGGCGTCAAGAGGTACAAGAGGAGCGGAAGAAGATCGTAGAAGAGCACGTACCGCACCTCCTGGGCTATCTGCAGGCCGGTGTGATCAAGAAAGAAGACCTAGCGGCTGTAAGAGACGGCGCCGACAAACACGAAAATCTCGCCAAACTTGACATCGAGTCACTAGCTGTGTCCAGTAGACCGAAGCGCTTTTCCAAATGCAACGCGCAATGTAGGATTTTGAGGGAATACTAACAAAAACATAGATTACTTGCACCCTTACCACTTACCTCTATTATACAAGAAGAGATCATCTAATCTTAAAATCACCTCCATTTTCTTACTCTTGCATGAACAATCAGTGTGCAGATACAACACACTCAAATTAGCCAAGCATTGGTTGATTCAGTCGCCGACTTGACACGAACGTGACAGCACGCTTCGATAACTCTTTAGGAGTACCTTCAGACACTTTAAAACAATGACGTTGTTGTGGAGGGGCATTCATTTTAAGATTAGAAGATAGGATCGTCTAATGCTGGATTGAAGGTTGTCCAAAAAATGAAGCCAACTTGATTAGCGCTATCTTGGCGCTGGTGGCACTGGGTACGAAGGTGAAATTCCACGAAACTAATGTTAGAGATGCATTTGTAATGTCAAATGCAAGCAACAAACGTCAAATTTAGTACCCTTGCCGCTCGAGGGGGCGCTTCAAATCGGCACAAGAAACATTTGTCAATTTAGTAGACGTATTCAGTCCAGTGTACTTGTATAATAGAGGTCAGTGACCCTTACCTTTTCCCACCGCTTGTAATGTATCTGCATTATAATAATATAATAGAATTTTATAATACTCATTAAAAAAGAAAATGGAATGTGCATGGCCTTTAAAAGGAGTGATGATGAGTGGTGAGAACTATTTAGAAGTATTATTATTGTACCTAATGTTATTGAAATTTTTAATGCATTATTAAACTCTTTTTTACTAACTAAAGAGTTTTTTTCCATTGTGGCAGGTAACTGCTTATCTTGTTTTTGCACGAAAAGTTTATTTTTAAACTCAACAAAATCACAACATTAAGCGATCCACAAAGTGTAATACGCAATTTAAGATACGAAAGTTCAAGTATTAAGCTTTAGGCAGTCCTATTTTCATGTAAGAATTTTGGCCTTTGTTAGACTTTCCCCAGGGTTTGCCAGGGGGTGGACACTTAGAACTAAGAATATTTTACGGATATTTTTTGTAAAATGCGACATCTACATAAAAATTCCGAGCTTGATCACAAATTAAGTTAATTTTTTTTAACTAGATGGCGCCACGAATCGAGAAGTTCGAGAACCATGAAGGTATATTATGTGTTCTGTCCTGTCCAAAGAGGATACTAGACTACGGGTATACTATCCTCTTTAGACAGAACCTCATGGTTTTCGAACTCCTCGATTGTTCTGTCCATAGAGGACAATAATATGGTTCTGTCTGTGACCATGAATGACAGCCCAAAAATATCAGTTGTTTGTCGAGTTCAAAACTTTAAAATTAATTGTACTTCGTGAGTTTCCGTGTCGTTTCCCAGTTTTTGTTTAATTTTTCGTGAAAGTGTTGAACTGATTGCGTCTGATTGAGTTTTTACTCCTCCGCTGTGAAGTGAACACATTTTTAGAAAATTGCGTGCGTTGAGTATTAGGATGTCCAATGGATTTTAGTAAGTATCTTTATCATTAAATCATCAATTATGTGCCAACACCAACAACAGTTTAGGCAATAGTCCACTAAGATTGCACAATGTGGATTGGTCGAATGAGTATAAGGTGATCAATATAATTTAGTTGCCTTCTATGACCTGTTTAAACCCTTTGTAGGTTGATGTGATTTTTCTCTGCCGCAGCGAATGGCAAGATGTAATAATCTTAATTTAAAACATCCTTATACATACATAAATCACGCCTATATCCCCGAAGGGGTAGGCAGAGGTGAACTAGCACCCACGTTTCGCAAATTATGTTAAGTCCCATGTAATAGGTGGCGAGCCTTGAGAACAAGACCCTAACATCTAAAATTCTTAATCGCAAATTACAGTCTACCTTTATCCAAGTCATCATATAATTTTGGTCTTAAATTTCCTTACCTTTCATAAAAATTTTTGGATCATGAAATAGCACATTCAAATTACTTTTTTTTAGGAACCTCATACCGTCAGTTACCTAATCCAAAGAAGAACCCACAATGTTTCAAGGCTTGGGTACACGTGGTTGGAGGAAATTGGAGAGTGATGCTGATTTTGAATTTTATAGAAAGAAGTTCTTAAGTGATATTCATTTCACTACCACAGATTGGAACCGTAACAATAGTTTAAATTATCAAGAAATACCGTCGCTACATCTTGATAGAAGTAAGAGTTTCCAGCAACTTTTATCAATAAATTAAATTCATTAATTTTAAGACTAAGATCAATAATATAATATTTAATTATTTCAGATTCTAAGGTTAATGTTTCATCAGCAGAAATTTCTGAAATACCTGGATCTATTCAATCATCTACTTCACTGCATAACGGTAGGTAAAGAAAGACGTATGTCCTATCCTATGTGACCTCTACTTCACACAAATATTGTTGGTACTGTCTGTGATTTGTATTAAAAATTTTTTGTCAAAACATGCATGACGGACCCTATTCAATTTGCCAAGCACCTTTTTATTATTTATACATTAATACATTTATTTTAGATATTATGGAGAAAGTCCCTATACAAGAAGTATCGCTTATGCCTAAACAAAGTCAACCTCTTACTTCTGGGTAATGTAAACAGGTACATATTATTAATCTGGAAATCAATCATATCGTTTATCAGTACGGTTATTTTACTTAGTATGGGAGGTGTCTTAAGATTGTTTAAACATAAAGAACGACTTGGCTATCGCGTACAATGTTTTACTCCTACTCGTTTGTAATAAACAGTTAAATTATTATTAACTAACTTACGGCGGGTCCTAATATTCTATCTACAGTTGAAAATAGACGTACTGTGGCTTAGTTGCTTAGCAACTTCTGTTATTTATTGGAATATAACAAAAAAATGCCAGGCAACTAAACTTTAGTAAGCTTACTTTTAACTATAGATAGAATATAGGGACCCGCCAGTAATGATTCACACCAACACATCAAAAATTGATTGGAAATATTACTGCATTTAATATCCATACTCGTGCCAAGAATTAAAATAACTCCAATGGTTTTTTTATCATCAAGTGCGTAAATTCATAGGAATTATTTTTTTTGCAGAGACAACACGTCAACAACAATTGTCGTCGCTTTTGCTGCATACTCTCCGAAGGCAGACTACAACTTTGCAAGAAGAAATGACCTGAGGCGCTACTCTGGAAGTTTATTTCGTTCGATCGAGTCGTTGTGTCTTTGTCGCTCTTATTTTAACACGCAGTGGCGTGAGAAAGACGGATAGATGTTCGTTCGTTCGTTCGGAGTTCCAGAGTAGGCCCCCAGATCACGCAAAAAAAACTCACAACTTTGTGAATCAAGATTATCTGTAGGACTATACGCTAACTAATTTTAGCATATGAAAGTGATAATCACCGAGCTATGTATTTACTGATATACTACTACATTACTATAACGCTATTGTGACCCTTTCCTGTACTGCAAAAATGAGTTAAAATATTTTGTTCAATAAATTAACACAAATTAATTGCTTGTCACCAGTTGTAAATGAAAATGTTTATAGTTGTGTTTTCGAAGTAGATTTATAATTCATTTTTGTGTTTTATACAATTAAAAGGGACGTCGCAGAGGACGTGGGTTCGATTTCCGCATCAAGAGTACAATTTTATGAACTGTTCCTAACCACAAATTCTAAATTTTTCTAACATTTATAATGTTAGAAAAATTATTAACGCCAAAATTATAATCAAAATACGAATTAATTTAATTTAATTATTCCACATTTTTAAGACATGATTTTTAAAAATTTCGCTACAATATTTTGTATTGGGAACTATATTTTTTGTTACCAGAATTTTTGGTTTGTCAACCGTTTTCTAAGCTTTTGGATTGTATTGCAAACTTTTGCAATTGGCTTTGTATTTTTTTACCTTTATATTTAATTACTATGTATCTATGTAGAAAGATTTTGGTGATTAGAAAAAGAATTTAGAAAAATTATGGTCTTGATGCGGGAATCGAACCCGCGTCCGCTGTATTTCCAGGCAAGTGCCTGACCGCTCGGCCAATCTAGACACACTATGTATCTGTTTCAAGATCGCCGTATAACTACTTTACATTTTTTAACAACTCTTTCTCATATATTTTCCTAGGACCCACCAACTGACATAATTACCCTGACCTGCATTAACTACATCAGAATCTAATTGATTGAAAGACACCACAATTTCCCCTGTGTTTGAACCACGAGGACTTTGTGGTACCTCATTGTCGGGGTAATATAAGAAGTATATCGCAGTTTGCGTGAAGGGAAATGGGGCGAGTTAAAATTATTAAGTAGTAAAGACTTATAGACACCTTTAAACGATATTGTATTAGGTGCCGTATTTCTCTCGCCATAACTTCTTATATTATCGAAAAAGTTTTAAGTGGGTCCTGGTTTATATTTCTTGTGAACATTGCATCAAGCCCATATGTTTGGGTTTAAAAGTAATATTCCTAACCTAATGTTGTCCCTAATAATTTTTGAACCCTGATTGTTCTTATATTTTTTTTACAGAAGCCCTTGTTTCATTTAATTGAATTTTATTATTTCCGTCTTTTAATACATTTAACTGACCTAATTACTTTCATGGCATATGTCCATAATTTTTAATATTTATGTATATTTTACCATTTACAATATAGATTGTAACAAATACATTTGATTTTTATTTTATGATATGAACCCTTGTTGGAAAGCGTCTATTTTAGGATGAATAGAAATAGTTACATGTGTTTATTTAGTTTATTATTGCGTATTTGTAAGCAATGTCGATGTTTATATTTGGATTGATGTTTAATGTAACTCTTTATTGTCTGCAACTGTTTAAAATTCTAACAGTTACCAAATAAATACGTATAAGCTCACGCACACATTGACACCCACTCAAAGGTCGGATGGAATTTGTAGATAGAGCTAGTGTGAAATGAATTGACATTAGCGGTTAACAAAAAAAATCGGCGAGCGGGCTCTCTATATCCGTAGTATTATTGTCCTCTATGACTTTCCCCGAGGAACTGATTTGACTTAAAAAGAGTTTGAAGGACCACACAATGAAATGCTTTTACAGAAAATTCGCAGAATATCTCTTGTATGTACGGTTAACGGCACTACTACCCAAAACTGTTAAATTTCTTCAACCGATTGTCAACCTTGAATTGTTGGTAAATAACAATATAATTTTAGACTTTTTTACTGTAACAATATTTTGACCACATAAACTGGGCAGATAGTTGTGGTAGCTACAGCCACCAGATGGTCAGGTTTCTACAAGATGTACCTTTTTTTTTAATAAACTTTGCGCTTTACTTCAACCAGATTAACGTTGGCAATCGACTCGAGATTTTAGACAGTTTTGTATAGTCTGACGTGCTGTCAATTGTACCTATAAATATTTATAGACAGACGTTAGCGAACCGGGACAGAAAATTAATACACACTCATGACGATGAAGGGTTAGCAAGGAGCCATTTCGCTACCCAGAAATCTGATCCTTGTTAACTTAACAATGGGCACCACATAAGTGCCTACATCCAAAAACCTAGGACACATTATCCAAAAGCTGTAAAAAGGTTAATAAAGGTCCCGGCTCATTAGAACCACCCGGTATCCGACCCGAAGCGCCTCGCGCGGTTTGTAAGAATTATTTATATTATGGATTTGTAATACAAATGCCGTGTGGTGACGGCAGAGTAGAATACAAAATGAAACCACCCCAAATCTCTCCCGTGGGTGTCGTACAAGGCGACTAAGGATAAATCAATTATAAGCAATGGGCAGCAGCGTTCCTCTTATACTACCTAGGTAGTTACCTAGCAATAGCAATGTACTGCGACTTTTGTGCCCGATAAATGGCAATAGGCTCGCCACCTATTACTGGGACCTAACATTATTGGCGAAACGTGGGTGCTAGTTCACCTCTGCCTACCTCTTTGGGATATAGGCGTGATTTATGTATGAATGTATCAACTCCGTAACGCCTCTGGATCGTCTCGGTCGTAAGGCATCCACGCGCGACCGCGAGTGGCTCACGCGAGGGCAATGCAAGGCGAAGCGTCATTTCCAGGCTCTCTAACTAACGTGTCGGACGTATGGTGTTTTCTTTCAAAACGGATAAAGACAGACTTATCGAAGATATTCAAAATTATATTAATATTGTTTGATCTTGGTGACCTCCTCAGGGAAAACAAAATATATTCCTGTCGCTGTATTTCCTACTAAATCTCGAGACAAATACTGTCAAGTGGTAGAGAGAGATTTGTCCACGTCCCGTGCTAGGCCTACAGGTAGGTACAGTAACACGTACTGGTTGAGCACGCGGCGGCGTCCATCCGTGAACCACCCACCGACAACGAGTTGACGCCGAACGCCGGGGCGGTGCGTGTCAGGTGCGGGGCTCTCTAGTGAGCGTTGACCCTAACGGCTGCCATTTGAAAACACGCACTCATTCCAAAAATGAATCGTCATATTTTTGTACAAATAAAACGGCGCCATTTAAATTTAATAAAGTGTTGTACACAAACGGTGGGTTCTCAGCGTGAAGTGAAAGTCAAACAGTCATTACCGACCGCGGTCGTAGAAATATTTGAACGTCTGAAATTAATTCCAAATACACCGCTAGAATATTAATAAAGGGTGGACCGGCTAGGGCTACCATCGTTCTCTTAGCTTGCGGGACAAATTTAAATAGGTACTATAGCCAAATTAAAATTGAGGACCTGGAAGCTCAGTGCTTTAGCTTATGCGTTTGCGTAAACCAAGAAATGTACGCCAAGGCCAATCATGGGATGGGTGACCAAAAATAAATTATCTCGAGTTCCTCAAGGGCCAGTGTTGTGGTTTTTGGCCCATTCTCTCTATATTATTCCATCCACATGGAAGACCTGTGCCCTAGCAGTGGAGACTTCCAAAGCACGGAGAAACTCAAGATAATATATTTTTGGTCACCCAGCCAATGATTAGCCTTGGCCGACATTACTTAGTTTACGCAATCGCAGGCCAATCGCGGTAAGCCACTGCGTTATCGAGCTCCTCGTGTAGTGTGTAATGTAGGTAAGCAATATGTCCGGAGAGTTCTCAACTGCGTAATATAAGTAAGCAATGTGTCCGGAGAGTTCCCAAAAAGGGCAGTCACCCCACAGCCCCGGTGAAAGTTAGCATTTTTTCGCAATAAAGAAATAAAGTAGCCCGATCAGCGATTCTGTAAACACACGCTAGCATTCACCGCGGCTCCGATAAAAATCACAAAAAAGCTATTAGCCCGTCCCGCCCTCGAAATCGACACGAAAGTCGTTGTTTTTATTTGCGTTGTCCCCGTTATGGGGCTTATCTGTCGCTGCCAGATATCATGTTTGGATAAGTATGGTTCGGAATAGGCGGGGGTGCTTCAGGACTAAGCGCGAGGAGCTCGCTAGCGCCGGCATAGCGCGCTCGGGCTGCGATTGCGTAAACTAAGCAATATTCGCTAAGGTCGGTCATTTGGTACTTAGTGACCAAAAATTTATTATCTCGAGTTCCTCAGTACTTCGCAAGGCACGTTAAGCCGCTGGACCCGGTTGCATCTGCAGTCGTTAATACCCACCAATACGCACGCATATTCTTCCAGCCATAAGGAAGGCCTGCCTTAACGTGCCTTCCGAAGCACGGAGCAACTCGACAACGACGACATAATAAATTTTTGGCTACTAATCCAATGACCGACCTTAGCGAACACTCCTTAGGTTAAGCGATCGCAGACTGAGCGCGCTATATGCCGCGCAGTGGCATATATATTGTGCTCCTAAAAGATTATCAAACATGTAAAATAAAAAAATAATCATAAGATTGTTTGCATCGCGCCTTTATTTACTCTATGTTATTATGACGAGGGGTCGGGATGTTCACGGTTGTGTCGCTTTTTCTTAAGTTTCTCCTTAAACTCCTCTAGAGCACTTTTGAATTCCAGCTGCTCCCTCATATGTTTCGTCTCCTTCTTACCCATGTTGGTTTTGGTGTGATACCACTTCACGTACTTTTCATAGTTCTGCGTAATAATATAGGTAATAGTTTGTGTTAGGTTGTTTCGTTTCAGTTTTTGAGAATTTTAAGGCAATTAACTGTCACAACAAGTTTATTAAAATCAACTCATAAAAAGTAACACTAACGACTTTAGTTTCCGTTTTGTCGTTGAGGATGTAATCGTAAATATCTTGAGCAGATAGACCGTATGCAGCCATACTGGAAAGAAAAAAAGAAAAAAATTAAAGTGGGTCATTTCAGCCAAGGGACACCCACCGTTCGGAATACGGAAATTACGGAATAGCGCCTACCTAAGCAATCTACCTACATCCAGCGGCTTTCGGAGATGTTTACTAGATCGGCGGTCCACCTCCATTCGAGACTTTTCTGCCCCATCGGTCGTCAGTCAGTCTCACAATGTGCCCTGCACACTGTAACTTAAGGTCCACAATTCTTGGGGAGAATCTATCAGTGAACTTAGGGCCGATTTCACCGCAGAAATTAAACGCGATCAGTTGAAGTTGAACTCGGTTTACCCTCTGAACTGAGTTCAGCTACCAAGTTTGCGTTCTACTGGCCTAAAATAAGTCGTTCATGTTGATCTCAGTTCAGTTTCAAGTAAGTTTAGTAAGTTCAAGTAAGTAAGTTTTATTAAACTCAGTTTCTATTAGGGACGTTGAAATCAGACCTTAGTTCTTCTGTGGACCTGCATGAACTTAGTTCTCCTGTGGACGTCCTTGTTGCCAAGTTCGGGGAAAGGTTCCCGTCCCGCATCAGGGGCCTTACCACTAACTCTAACTCAACGCGACTCAATTCCCATTGTTAAAGACAATGCTATAAGCCGAGTAGAGCGGCGTCCCGTTTTGTCACCCGCGATTGGATCGCACTAATACTGCATGGTACGGCCCCAGGACTTAAATGTTCGAAGTTTTATGACCTATTATTCTTTGTTATAAGAATTATGCCACAACTAACTTTACAATGCGATCAGGGGACAGGAACTCCGTTAAAGCCCGCTTGAGGTAGCCGCAGCTGTACCCTTGGAGAACACGGGCCAAGCCCTGCACGTTGAGGTCGCAGGGAACGGAGTGATTGCTGTAAGTAAAAATTACATTTACACTGGCTTCGTTACTATACGGCACGCCTGAGCGGACCTCGGCTCAGGCGTGCGCTTTTAGAGACACCCTCAGGCCTGCCGATCCAATCTCCGACTCGGGCGCCCTGTGAAGCTCTTCGCAGCAGTATATCTCCCCGGGGAGATGCCGTCCCCCCATGGGGGACGCCTGCTGTGGAGGTAACCTCACAGGGAGTGTTCGACGCTTGAGGACTAGGACAAGGTAGGACAAGCCATCCCCAAAAAACCCGGTAGATGCTAAAAAAGTTTCGTCATAATCACCAAGAAAATTGTACTTGGAAAAAGTTCGAAAACTTTAGTTTTGATGCGGGAAACGAATCCGCGTCCTCTGCAATCCGGGCAGAGGCCTATACCACTCGGCCAACCAAGACGTTAGGTAACTTGCCGAAATTTCTCTAACCTTTAACTTCACGTTGTATACCAACGGATACCCTCACAAAGTCCAAAGTCTAAGTATAATTTTCCCAATATTTTTAACCACAATTTTCTAACATTTAGGTAATAATTCTTCTAACATTTAGCTATATAATGTTCAAATTAAAATCAAAATAATACCAGAATACAATTGTCACCACCCAAACTCACCCGCGGGTGAGGTACAAGTCGGTAATAAGACGATAAGCATATTTCCACCAACCTGCACTGGGCCACCGTGGTGGGTTATGGCCCATTCTCCCTATATTCTTCCAGCAGTGAGGACATTAAAAAGGCTGGTGATGATGATACTGCACCGACACCAAATGATCTGGGACCAGCGTAGGAAGACAAAGAAGGAGGCTGCTCACCCGCGCACCCAGTTTTTCAGCAGCTGCACCACAGACGTGTAGTTTGTATCCGGGACGAGGACCATTTCTGGGAATCGCTTGAGGAGCTCACTGCTTTTCGTTAGCCACGGATCGATGCAGGTCCCTGCCAAAAATATCAGTAATAAAACGTCCATTGAACAAGACAAAAATTTACATAGATGCCTATGCTCAATGGAAAAAAGGCTTCGAAAAAACTAAAGTTGATGATACAGCTTTCGGACACAAGTAGGAAACCAAACTCGTCAGACTATTGAACTGAACTCAACAACAACAACTTATTTAATACAAGGGAGACGTAACTCAAAAAACACTTAAAATATCGTGTGTTCTAGATTTATAACAATAAGACTTACTGTTGCATGAATGCAATTTTGAATTGTGTCTCTTTTGTACTTTGAAGCGAATACTTATACATAATCTAAAATATAAAGGAAATTGTAAAATTTATTACATACATGCATACATAAATCACGCCTATATCCCAGAAGGGGTAGGCAGAGGTGAACTAGCACCCACGTTTCGCCAATTATGTTAGGTCCCATATAATAGGTGGCGAGCCTATTGCCATTTATCGGGCACAAAAGTCGCAGTACTTTGCTATTGCTAGGTGGTATAAGAGGAACGCTGCTGCCCATTCCTCATCGCTGATTTATCCTTAGTCGCCTTGTACGACACCCACGGGAGAGATTTGGGGAGGTGACAATTGTATTCTACTCTGCCGTCACCACACGGCTAAAAATTTATTGCCATTTGAATTCTAATGAATAGATACTACAGAGCACATAAATAGGTACCTATTAAAGTAATTTTGTTGGTTTTGTCCATTTTTTTACATAGTGTGCTTATTATGATGCGTTTTAAGTCGGCTAATTTGGAGATGTTTTCATTCCGTGGCACCTGAAATTTACTCGTAAAAGTCAGCTTCAATTATAGAAAGAAATGGGATTTAATAATCGACCAGGGTTTGTAAGGTTTGTAATATGTAATATTAAGCTAGAACAACATTGTCTCTACCTAATATAATCTAATTCCAATCCATAGCTAGCTTAACGATGACCTAGAAAATATAATATTCAGGAGAAAACATTTGCCTTTTAAAATGTTATTCACCCCCGAATACAGAAACGCTAATCAAAAATTGACGTTTTTCCATACAAATTCTGACAGGTAATGTCCACTTAACTTTTTAAGCAGTGCCCCAAATTTGATTAGCGTTTCTGTATTTGGGGGTAAGGCTGCTTTGTGATACAAAAAATATTGAATAGTTACCTTACTATAATACAATCTGTGTACATGTCGCAAATATATGACAGAGGGCTCAGCAGCTCTCGCACAAGCGACCAGTGAAGCCATTATCTGCTGGAGATCTTCATTTGACGAAAACTGCACGTCAATTTCATCCAGATTGATTTCGAATAGGATTGCGTCTGCATAAAACTAGATTTCAATTTAAGACACAAAGCAATGATAAAACTACATTCACTACGGAGTTTTTTGATTGGGACGTTGTCGTCCCAATCACTGTCTCCGTTTATTGATCTCTCGGCATGGTCCTTTGGTATGTCTCTTTTCTATACAATCATCACTAGCACCTTTCGAGTGTGATGATGATATGAATCAAGGGAGTGGATAAGTTCATGACGTCTGATCGATATAAATGGAAGAAGAAACAAACTGCGGTTACTCCAAATAAACTGGGAACAGGGCAGGAAGAGTCTATCCTCTTCCTGCCCTGTTCCCAGTATGTTTTTTCTTCCATTTATATCGATCAGACGTCATGAACTAATCCACTCCCTTGATTCATTTGATTTGATATTGATAAGATAAACATAAATCATTTTTCGATTCATTTCTTTGACGATTCATGAGTGTATGTAATGATACCTTTTATGAATAATCCATATTTTTATTTTATTACCGTTAAGGGATGCCAATGCATGTACCAGGATTGTCTTTCCGCTTCGTCTGGGCCCTATGATAAGAATCCGATGAAACCCATGACTAACTTCCAGACACTTCTCCCACCACAAGGCCCTTAGTTCACCGCTGTACTGTTGAGCGTGTCTGTAAATCATTATTATTAAACAGATCGACAGTCGTAATATCTTGACCATCAAACTAGTAATGTTCACCCGGACTTAAGAGAATATTGTTGAAGAATGAGAAAGAGATTTTGAAAACAATGGAAAATAAACCTAAATGTAAAACTGCATGCAGTCGGGAATAACGGCTTAGCATTAATTTTGAAGCATGAAGGCACATACTATTTATAGACTTTTAGTCTTTAAGAGATATATTCGAAATCAAGACCAAAGCCGTGTGGTGACGGCAGAGTAGAATACAATTGTCACCACCCCAAATCTCTCTCGTGGGTGTCTTACAAAGCGACTAAGGATAAATCAGTGATGAGGAATGCGCAGCAGCGTTCCTCTTATACCACCTAGCAAATTAGCAATAGTACCTACTGCTACTTTTGTGCCCGATAAATGGCAATAGGCTCGCTATTTATTACATGGGACTTGTCATAGTAGGCGAAACGTGGGTGCTAGTTCACCTCTGCCCACCCCTTCGGGGATATAAGCGTGATTTATGTATATATGTATGTAAGACCGTTAAAAACTGTTAGACAAGCTGTGCAATTTAGCAAATCAAACAAGCGAATACCAAACAAAGGGGTGCATGGTTTTAAATAAAACTCACAAGTAATCACAGCGCATATTATCACCCGCGTAATTATATTCACCGACAAAACTTTCGAGTCCAGTTCTAGTGTATTGTTTTAGTATTCCTCGAAATGCCAAATCCTGAAAGTATAAAGGTCAATGAACAAAGAACAAATAAAGGATTAATTCACTGACTAATTTTTTGTTAATTATTACCTCCATTTTATACAAGACGTCATCACATGTAATCTTTTTTCTTCTTTTTTTAGTTTTTACACTTTTTTTGAGCATGTTCTTTGTCTTAGGTAGTTCTTGATTCAACCTCAAGTAGTCTTTTTTCAATGCATTCTTCAACGTTTTTAACTCCTCCCTTCAAATGTATATTGATATTGTGATAAAATGAATACAGCTTTGAAGTAATGGTAGATGAAAATATCGAATAAAGCACGGCTTAACTATTCAGGACAGTTGTGCTTTAAAGTTGAAAATACTTGTGGCATTGTGAAGTTAAACTGACATCTTGAATTACATATATTTCTCGTTGGAATATTATATACATGTGTCACACCTTTCTTCCACAGGAATAAGCAAATATCTCTCTGTGTAGACGGATCCCTTTACTCAAGAGACAAAACATTTATTTAAATTATACTTAGGTACTACTACTATACTTACTTCATATCTTCTTCTACAATTTTTGTTACTTCCATTTTAATTTTAGCATATACATCATTCATATCGACATCCAATACAAAGCCTTCCTTTACATTTTGTTGTTCCTTAATGTCAAGATTATTCCAATTGCTCTTGTAATTTTGAACAGCCTGCTTGAAATAAAATTATAGTAAAGTAAAGAAAAAAAGTTAAATAGTTAGTCGCAAAAATGTTCATTTTCCCTGCTGCAAAAATTTTGGGTTGGTGTAGTAATATATATTTAGGGCCTGTTTCACAATCGACAAGTAAGTTGTAAGTATTTTAATTTACAGTTACAGACAGTTGTAACATGAAAAATATGTCAATTGAACTGCCAAGCGAGGTACTTCGAACTTACTTGTCGATTGTGAAACGGGCCCTTATTATAATACTGCTCGGATTTTTGTCTGCCTTCGGCAGTTAACACGAAATTTCCTAAGGAGTGGTATGGTTTATTCGCCTTCGCACAAAGTACCCCAACTGTTATAATTATCTAGGGCCGGCAAAGTATGTCCATCTTCCCTATGATTATTTTTTCTAATCCTGTCCATCCAAAGGTTGCCTGGAAGAGATCGCTCTTAGCGATAAGGCCGCCCATTGTGCATTGTAAAGAAAATTATTGTTCTGTACGTTGAATGTTTTATATTTGTGTCCATGGGCAATAAAGATTATTTCTATTCTATTCTAAGTTTTCTTTTTCATTCTTATCAATCAGACGTCATTGAGCTATCTGCTCTTCTTTATTTATATCTATTTTTGACTGAATAGGTTCAATTGATAAATGCTGCTCAAAGTTTTACAGCCCGCCCCCTGCATGACACCCTCTTTTAAGCTGTTGTTTGAATACACAAAACCTAGTCGATTTTTTCGTAGTCCCCTGAAGTAAGTCAGGACTGACATGAGATAATGCTGCTTATCAGGTGCATCATTACATATGAAGAATTGTGGAACTTGTTGACAACGATAATAATGAAGCAGCAATTAAGGTACTATCTAAATTCCTACTTACATAAAAAACAAGTTGTATTTTCCTAGATTCTGGATAATAAAATCCGGGGTGTAATTTTGGGTTCTTCATTAATTTCTTTACTAAATCAGTTTTCAACTTATTCCTTTTATTTTGTTCTATTTTCTTACGTGTTTCTTCTTTTCTAGCCTCAAATTCAGCCAATTTTTTCTGAACATAAAATAGAAGATGATTCATAGATTAAGATTTTAATTTAACACATTGTTTTGAAATGTATTAATTAATCCAGAAAATCTATAGCATTGCCTGATAAAGTGTCCTGTTTTTGTTTGCTTTTTGCTCTGCTAAAGACAGTTGGTATTCATCCCACCAATTTGTAGGGGTTGGAAGTTCTTCTTTCATAATTGGAATCGATCCACCTTCTTTCTCTTTGGGGATATCATAGAAAAATTGTATTTCATCGAACCTGTATCAATGTTTTTTAGTTATACGCTTTAATATTCGAAATTGTGTATGTGTTTTTTCTAAATACTTGCCATTTTCCAAACCAATTCCTTATATAATCTCTGTAGTCTTCTTTGAACTCATCAATTTTATTATATTTTTCACGCAGTGATTTACATGAATTTACCCACTTTTCTTCAAATATCTCTTTTTGAGCCATTCGACGTGTCTTGATCTATAACGTTTTAAACACTTACAATTGTTTTAAAATTAAAATTGTTTTAAACACTTACAATATAAATTTATAAACAAAAAAATATTGTTTAATTATTCGATTCCTACTTCTTCTGTCTCGATCGATTCGTTTCGAACGTGTTTAGCACAATATGAAATTCCGAGAAGTTCGTCTATCTTACATTGCAGCAATTTTCTTCTTTTAATTTCAAAATATGCTCTGAAATATATAATTTAAGTATTGGTTTCATATGATCATTGCATCGCCGAGGGCTATTTTAGTTTCAACAATACTGAATACCTGAATACTTTTTGCATAAGTTTAGCACTTCTTTCTCTGAGGTGATAGGATGCTAGGGGATTTAATGTTCCCAACAACTCTTTCTCCCATAATTGTCTTTTTTGCCTTCGATGTGTGAAAAGTTGTGTAATATATCTTTAAGGAAACATTGTTATATCTATAGTAATAGCTTAAAACTTCATTACTACTGCTGAAATAAGCTTATCTGTTACACTGGGCTGTCTCTCTTAAAGCCAACTTTTACTTTCGCTGTCAACATAGAATACCTTAAGACTTGATATAAATATAAAATTACTTCTATAAAATACCTCGATCGTTCATGTGATTGTATCAATACCGCCATTCTTTTCCTCTGGACACTCTCTTCAGATTTTTCCTCGTGTATTTCATTTACTTTTATTTCAGTGTCTTCTTCGAAATCTGTGGCTTCGTCCCACCAATTTTTAATTATTTCTTCACATGCTTTCTCTTTTGCTTCCTCTTCAGCTGTAATATTCAAATGAATTAACACGTATCTCTACTAATTAGCCATTTTTGTTGCATGTAATTAGGAAAATATGTAAATAAGTACCAAGTCTTAATTGCTCTTTTCTTTCTTTAGCTTTTTGGAATGCTTTACTTACTAACGCATTCATACTTTCCGGTCTTTCTATGCGGAATGGTACATTTAAAAGTTCAGTATCGTAGGTAGTTAACTTGTGTTGAACTAAGCCGTTGCTTAGGAAATGTATATTACTGCATTGAAGCTTAGTGATTTGGTGTTTGAGTTCAATTATTCTGAAAATATAGAATTAGTGTAAATAATAAACAATTTTGATCGTAAGAAATGGCTTTTATACCACCCAGCAATGTACTGGGACTTTCGTGCCCGATAAATGGCAATAAGTTCGCCATCCATTACATGGGTGGGACCTAACATAATTTGCTAAACGTGGGTGTTAATTCACCTCTGCCTACCCTTTCGGGGATATAGGCGTGATTTATGTATGTAAAAAATTGCGATGGCGATGTATCAGTAGACGTGTAAGGAATTTAATCCCTAGTGCTTCCATGGTATTAGTAAAAAATTAACGGTGCGGGTAAGAGCCAGTCAACTAACGTATAATATAACTATGAACGATTTCTCTCGGGTTTCGTTAAGGAAAGAGGGTTTATAAGAATATTACGACAATGACAGCCGCTTCTCTTCTGTATCACAGTAATACTGCTATTAACCGATTTCAGTAAAGGTAATATGTCCACTATTGTCTACCTGTGCCTACCCCTTCAGGCACGTATGTATAGGTAGGCGTGACTAATATTTGTATGCTAAATGTCCAAACCTATTGATAACGGCTTTAACCACGTCATCTATGTATCTTGTTTTCTGCACCTGAAGGTTTTCTTGCAGGCATTCGAATGACTCATTGTAAACCGCGATATACCGTCCCAGAATTCCATTGAGTCTTGTTACAGCTTCACATCTTGTCGGGTCGTAGACTTTAGTATTCTGTACATTAATTTGATAAATTATTCTTTAAGGGCATTTTGAATTACTTTGGGTGAGAGCCTTATCGAGCTTAATTTCAAATTTTAAAACGGCGCGACTAATTTGACTAATGTGCGATGACTAATGTGTTGTTGACTGTAGGTTTCTAATCAACATTATATTCACTTTAAAATACTGCACCATTTATTTTGCACATCTTAATATATTATGACAATCACCCTCAGTATGTCTCCAAATGGAGTATAGTTTTGTTAAAAACATTTTTAGGTACCTTGGTTATTATGCCTAGTTAAGCAAAAGTGACGTACGCAGATTACTCAAAGGATAATCAAATAACCCAGCCATTTATGTAATGGAAGGCTTGTACCTATAATTACTTATCAGAAGTCTGATAGCACTCTAATAATGTCTTAAGTATAATTACTTTACCTGAAACTGTAAGTCAACTTGTAATAAATCTTCTAATTGAGACAGTGTCTGTCTCCATTTGGAGAAATAATAATTACTAGACATTTAGGTTGCAAAGAGCCAGGCCAAAATTATTTGACAAATAAAACTGTAAAAGAGATATGTAACCAGTTGGTTATGATATTAAATATTATACTATGGATAACGTAAGTCACGGTTGGTGGCGTGTACACAAATACATAAATAAATCATGCCGTTTTATTCCCGAAGGGATAGGCAGAGGTGAATTAACACCCACGTTTCGCCAATTATGTTAGGTCCCATGTAAAGAGCCGAGCCTACTCCCATATAACGGGCACGTAAACCAGTATTTTGCTTAGTGGTATAAGTGGAACGGTGCTGCCCATTAGGTACTTTCTTAGTCGCCTAGTAGAACACGCGTATGAGAATGGATGGATGAAACACGCGATTTACTTGCCCAATAGATGGCACTCGCCCCCTATTATACGGGACCTAATACAATTAGCGAAATCCACCTCTGCTTTATACCTTCGGGAATACTTAATTAGGCCTGATTTATGTATGTATTTATGTAGAGTTTAGTACGCAGAAAAAGATCGCTTCAAAAAATTAGAACGCAACCGTTGGGCGACTGTTCATTCGGCCATGAAAGGGCAAGCGGTGGCCATTACGCGTTATCATTGACAACGGAAAACTTTACGTCATTCTCGATGGGGAGAACACCGGTCGCACTTGACAGCAACGGGTTCTCCTCTTTGCCTCCGCTCGCGAGACCAAACAGCCTAACAACACGCTTGGCACGACCAAAAATAACCTCTTCAAGTCCACGAATAGGAGCGAGATTGGACTGTCTCCTGCGGGCGTTTCGGTGGAAGCGGGGGACGAGTTTTATCGTGTTTGGGCGCTGCCGCAGTTTCCGGCTGCGCTGAATGCCCGGCCATCTTGTCACCGGAAGTAGTAAAGCCTTCCGCAGCGCCATCTGTCGGCGCGCTCCAAATGCGTTTGTGCCCCCTCCATTTTTATTTACGCGACGACGCTAACATTGTTAGGTAGCTTTTAAGCGAATGTTTTTGCTGTGGTCTCTTTGCTACGGTCACCGGTTGATAGGTTCAATTCCAATGCCTTTCAGAGGCCGGTTTTGTGGCTTTGAATACACACCGGCGAACTGTGAGTTCTTTAAAGGACTCCTTTTACTATTAGCCATTATACAACATGTAACAGAAATAACGCACATCCTGAATACTACCAACACTAGCTACCCATAGGCCATTCACTATGATGTTATTAAAAAAAAATCTCCCCATCCATACAAAGTTCGGTCAGTAAAGCAAAATGTATGGAAAATTCGAAAATAAATTCTACAATTTTGAGTTTTTATATCACCATAGTTTTTCCAGATAACCGTTATCATGTCGAGGTTACTCTCTCTGTTTATATTGAATGAATTTAGAATAACTTGTGTCAACGCAGAAACTGTATTGCATTAGAAACACAATATATTGTGACACTTTTTAAAAATTTCAAGTCACCGGTATCCCTAAAGGATTCGCCGGTGTTGTAATGGAAAACGCCGAGCGTTCTCATAAGAGGACTTATAAAAATTCGATACATCGCCTTGGGAGGGCCGGGCGAAAAAATTGGTGAAGAGCGAACCTCGATCGACGAGGATGAGACTCCATATACAAGCGTTATCATTTACGAGCAAATACAATCCTGAAATTCTGGAAGGTTTGAAGATCTGGACCGATAATGAGGATGATGACAATGAATTGAACATTTTTGAGCGGCAACAAGAAGAATACGACGAAGAAAAAGAAGAAGATAGATAGCTTCCATTCACAATTTTATTATAATTAAATAATAATTTCATTTCATTTTTCATACACCGTATCCCCCAAAAATCAAAAATCAACGATAAGCGGGCCTGGAGATGTCACCCTGAGGTTTACCTGTGGATTTACATACTGGCTCGTAGCTCCAACGATAACTTTAGCAGCTGGGCCTTTTCCACACTTAGCCCCCCGATTGCGCCATTGTGCGTGTTTCCTTTTATCATTTTACAATATGCGCAGATAACTTAAAACTTTAATATACTATGGGTAAATACTTACAATTTTTTTTTTTTATGAAATAGGGAACAACGACATTCATAATTTAGAATGTTTCATTCCAGTTGTGAGTATGAAAATTGTGATTACCTATGATGACATTACAGTGGTTATTACAAAATTAATAGGTAGGTAGGTAGGTAGTAATATGTTTCTATTTTTGTATACAATAATCTGAGGATTACGGTGCTGATTGCACTCTAAGTAATACTTTTTATCATAAGCTGTTTGTATAGCATAAGTGTGTAGTTGTTTGTAATCCTAAAAAAATAAATTTAAAAAAAAATCATCTTACTCTAACCATCCCAGATCATCCCAAAAAGTTAGCAGCCTTTTCAGACTGCTGCAGGCGTCCCATACTGGAGCTCTAACTAAAAAATTGGATTAAAAAACAAAATGGCTTCAAAAATTCTCCTGCCGTACCCTGAAACGAGAGAAAAATCTATTTTACATCAAACAGCGCGAATATTGAGGGGCTGACACATGACGGGTCATGTTAGGGTAATAGAGCCACGTTACCGTATCCAGTTTACGAATTAACATGACACTCCATTGTGAGCTTTGTGTATTGGGTATTAGACGGAAAATTGTGACATTTGTCCGTTGTAAGGAGCGAGGTGAAAATGTTAAGCGATGAATGTCTTCTTGGTACTAATTATATTGCCACAATTTTGTGTTGTCGTTTGTAATCAATCTTTCTGTGTAAGGTATTCAATTGAATTGAATTTTTGTTTTGTACTATTCTTTTTCAAGGATTGAACGGCTGTGCAATTGCGTGAACGGCGTTGTACCCAAAACACACAGCGGTGTAGTAAGTGGAGTTAGTGAGTATGTTATCTCTTTCTCTTTTCAAGTCGGGCTTTAAATCTTGACCGGCTAGGCGGCTCTACCATCATAATTTTGGTTTTTGTAATGAGGGTATACATGTCTTCATTAATAATTGTTATTTAAGGTAGATGTATTCGTTCTTGGGCCAGTCCCGAATAAACCACAGTATCGCAAGGGTGTGTATTTATTTACTCCCAGTACTCATACATTACAGTGGCGACGAGGATAATTTTAGGTGTGTCGTTAGCGAGATAAAAATGTCGATCGGTAAAATATGTGAATTTGATATGCGTTCCGGCTTGTGGTCGTCGTATATAGACAGATTGGACATGTATTTCAAGGTCAATAAGGTGACGGAGGAAATGAAGTTACCGACGTTAATTGCGAGCGTGGGAGATGAAGCGTACGAACTTTTAGCAAATCTCGCAAGTCCAAATAAACCGTCGGAGCTAACCTACGATCGAGCCAATCTACTTATGCGTCAACATCTGCAGCCGACGCCATCTTCGTTGGCCGAACGTTACCGGTTTAGGCAAAAACGACAAGCTACCGGAGAAGCTATTGCGACTTATGTGGCGGAATTGAAGAGATTGTCTAGGAATTGTAAGTTCAATGCTAATTTAAGCGAAAACTTGCGGGATCAGTTTATTTGTGGGCTCAAGAGTGACGTCATCCGCCAACGGCTTTTCGCTGAAGACGACACGGTATCATTCACGGAAGCGGTGAAATTAGCGTGTTCATTGGAGGCGGCGGAGCGGGATGCGGCAGTGGTGGACGGGACATCGACATCGGCCGGCGCGGGCTCGTGGCCGGTGCACGCGGTGACGGCGGGAGCCGGGCGCGCGGGCCGCGGGCAGTGGCAGCCCGGGCGCGCCCGAGCCCGAGGAGGACGCGGCGGGGCCGGACAAGGCGGAGCACCTCGCGCCGGACAAGGCGGCGGAGCGAGGGGGCAGCCGGATATCGAGTTGCATCGAGGGGCAACTGTGAGGGACTGTGAGGCTTGCGGCCGTTACCGTAACTTCGTGTGCAGCAAATGCCAGCGCAGAGGTCACTTGAGGCGGGTTTGTCCACAATGGAGTGACCGGAAAATTCCCATTCGGGGCGACCGTGGAGCATTCTACTTCGGGGACGCTGTAGACCATCCTTCCAGCGGGGAAGAGGAGGAAGGCGAAGATATCGAAAATCTCAACATGCTGTCGTTGAATAATTACAAAGCTGTAAGTTTAAAAATATCAATTGATAAAATTATAATAAATATGGAGGTAGATACGGGCACTGCCATTTCTTGTATAAGCAAAAGTTTGTACGATGTACATTTCAATTATTTGCCAATCATACAAGATACTACTGTTTTGAAATTTTATGATGGTTCTAGAATTAAGCCCCTAGGTATAATTAAGCCCCTCGTGCGCTTTCATAATTTAGAAAAACGTTTGGAATTATTTGTCATTGAGGGGGGAACGACTTCATTATTGGGTAGACAATGGTTGACCGAGCTACAAATTAGCATACCGAAGTTTCAATGCAACTTCAATATGTCAAAGGGAAAGGAGGAATTGGATGTCGAAATTTGTCAAATACTCCATAGGTATAAAGAAGCGTTTGGTGAGGGGCTGGGGCGGTACACGGGCGGGCGGGCCACGCTGCGGGTCCGGCCGGGCGCGGCGCCGGTGTTCCACCGCGCGCGGCCGCTGCCGTACGCGCTGCGCGAGCGCGTCGACGCCGAGCTAGACGCCATGCTGCACGCCGGCGTCATCGAGCCCGTCGACTGCTCCGACTGGGCCTCGCCTCTCGTGCCGGTACATAAGGCTGATGGTACGTTGCGAATTTGTGCTGATTACAAATCTACTCTGAACCCTGTTTTGTTGATCGACCGGTACCCTCTTCCGAAGATTGACGATGTTCTTGTCGGATTAAATGGCGCAAAATTTTTTAGTAAAATTGATTTATCTCAGGCCTATAACCAGATCGAATTGGACGAGTCAAAACGGTTCACTGTCATTAATACGCATCGGGGTTTATTCCGTTACAATAGGTTAGTCTACGGCCTGTCGTCTAGTGTAGGCATATTTCAACGAATTATGACAAATTTGCTGCAAGGTATACCACACGTACAATGGTTCTTGGATGACGTCATAATCGGGGGCTCAACTAGGTCAGAACACGTGAGGGCCTTAGAGGCTGTGTTTAAGCGGTTAGCGGAGAATAACCTAAAGGTAAAAAAGAGCAAATGGGTTTTCCTAGTCGACCAAGTGAAATATTTAGGGTACATAATTTCAAAAGATGGAGTAAAGGCGGACACTTCAAAAATAGAAGCTATTTTAAAAATTAAACCACCGAATAACGTTACCGAATTACGCTCATTTTTAGGAATGGTAAATTTCTTTGCTAGATTCATTAGTAATCTCAGCTCATTGTTAGCTCCCTTGCATAGGTTATTACGTAAAGAAATACCGTGGGAATGGGATTCCCGGTGTGAGTATTCGTTTCGGCAAGTTAAGCGAGCACTCATAGGTAGTGAAGTTCTAGCACACTATGACCCCGGTAAGCCCGTGATAGTGACGTGCGACGCGAGCGCGCGAGGTGTGGGGGGAGTGCTCACTCAGTGCGGGCCGAGCGGCGAGCGGCCGGTCGCCTACGTGTCGCGATCGCTTACTACGGCAGAAAAAAAAAATTCACAGATACATCGCGAGGCTTTGGCAATAATCTTTTGCGTACGGAAGTTCCATCAATATCTTTACGGACGTAAGTTCACACTCCGTACCGATCACAAGCCTCTGGTTTCGATATTAGGTCCTAATATAGGAATACCAACCATGACGGCTAGTAGGATGCAGCGTTGGGCCGTAATATTATCTGCGTACAACTATGATATAGAATATATAAGAACGAATGATAACTGCGCCGACGGCTTATCAAGATTGTCGATTAAATCGGACGAACAACCGAAGAATACTATTCCGGAGCAGACATATTTGCACTTTGCTCAAGACGCGTTACTATTAGATTATAAACAAATTAAAATTTTAACATCAAGAGATCCACTTTTATCCCGAGTGTTATCATATATAAGGGACGGTTGGCCAGAGGTCTGTGAAATTGAAGGGTTAAAACCTTATTTCAATAGGAAATTAGAAATTTACGAAGAGTTAGGCTGCATAATGTGGGGTCACAAAATTGTAGTTCCGGATAGTTGTCGCGAATATGTATTAAAAATGATTCACGAACCGCACATGGGGATAATTAAGTCTAAGGCAATAGCCCGTAGCCACGTTTGGTGGCCGGGCATCGACGAAGCGGTGGAGCGCGTGTGCCGCACTTGCGCTGCGTGCGCGGCACACGCGGACGCACCGGCGCGGGCGCCGCCGCGGCCTTGGCCGGGTCCAAGCCTTCCCTGGTCCAGATTACACTTGGACTTTATGGGCCCAATAGAAGGAAAAATCTACTTAGTGGTGGTAGACGCTATGTCCAAGTGGTTAGAGGTATTCAAAGTGCCCAGTACGGCAGCGAGCTCAACCATTTTGAAGTTGAGTGAGCTTTGGAGTAGGTGGGGGATACCGAGGCAGATAGTGACGGATAACGGGCCTCCGTTTACTAGTAGTGAATTCGCAAATTTTATTGAACGGGATGGAATTTATCATATATTTACGGCACCATACCACCCGGCATCGAATGGGGCGGCAGAAAATGCAGTAAAAACTTTAAAAAAGGTAATTAAGAAGGCAGTTTCGGAAAGGAGCAATATAGACTTCGCCTTATATAATTTCTTGTTATACTATCGTAACACGGAACATTGCTCCACCGGTGAGAGCCCTTCGGTGCTACTTACGGGCAGACGGTTGCGTACACGGTTAGATTTGTTGAAGCCGGATAGGTGTAAAAACATTTTAAACGCACAACAAAAACAAGTTAGCGCCGCGGGAGGGGTGGATAGGTTCGTGGAAGTTGGGGATGACGTTTGGTATCGTCAGTATCTAAAGGGGGAGAAGTGGTTACCGGGAACAGTGATGGATAAAACAGGTTCTAATGATTATCAAGTTCGTGACGCTAATGGGAGACAGATTCATAAGCACGTCGATCAACTTCAGCGCAGGTCTAGGAGTTCTCTTGTAATCCCCACAAATAACAGGAAATCGCATGTATCACAACCATCCAGCTTGGATGCATCATTGGAGGAAGGGGTTCAGTCGGAGCAGACGGGGGCAGATGGATCACCTCAAGGGCAGGAACCCTTAGAATTCGACTCCAGGGCTTCTCCTAAGCAAGACGCGCGCCCCTCTGACGAGGAAGCCCTGCCCACCACCCCTGTACCGCGCCAACCCCGCCTAATTAGGAAATGTAGATTAGCTAAGGTTAATAAATAATATTAAGTGTAAGGTAGTAGTAGTGTAAGGTATAGTAATTATATATATTTAGTTAATAGTTAGAGATATTGTTTGTTGTAAATTAATAAAAGTTATGAAATTAGCGGGGAGGGATGTAATGAGGGTATACATGTCTTCATTAATAATTGTTATTTAAGGTAGATGTATTCGTTCTTGGGCCAGTCCCGAATAAACCACAGTATCGCAAGGGTGTGTATTTATTTACTCCCAGTACTCATACATTACAGTTTTCATCGATATTTTCTCATGTCCGAACGACTGTAAAGGCTCCTGCACACCAAACGCAGGTCAGTAGCGGTTTGAATACGGGCCCGCGCAAGTTGTAATAAAAGAAACCCTTTGAACTGCGTTACACCAAATTTTTACGCAGACCCGCTCTCAAACTGCTCCTTGTCGCGCCGCATTGCAACTGCCGGAATACAACCCAGCTGGTAGCAGCGCAGGCGCGGGCCCGCGCTGTTGTATTACTATGGCGCTCATGTTGCATGGCTCACCGGGGCAGTGCAGCGCAGCCCGTCATACTAAGCGCGGTCCAGCGTTGCAACTGCTTTGAAACTGCCGCTGCGTTCAGTGTGCCGACTCCCGCGCTGCTACTGACCTGCTCTGCTCCTGACCCGCGTTTGGTGTGCAGGCGCCTTTAGTCTGTATTACACTTGTTCCTGCCCTGTTCCCAGTCTATCTTGGGTCGGCGCAGTGTGTTCCCTCTTCTATTCATATCGGTCAGACGTCATCAAGCCATTCACAGCCAAACCCTTTTGATTCATTTCATCCATCACACCGTGAAGATGCTAGTGATGAATGAATGTATAGAAAAGAGACGGAACTGACCATGTCGAGAGGCCGATGAACGGAGAGAGTGATTGGAATGACAACATGCCAATCCATACTGCTCAAGGTTTTGGCTTAGGTTTTACAGCCGGCCTGCCTAACATCAACCCTTTTTGAGTACAGTAATATATGTAGGTATAATAGTAACCCCCTTATTCATAATAATAAATCAGTTTCTAAGCATTGTTTTAACTAAATTGATCTGTCTCTTTTCATGACTATAGAAAACAACTTGTACTTTCGCTGTATATAAGTAATTCCTCTTGATCTCCGACTGCGACACGATAAGAGCTCCCAGAGACGCATATCGAGTTTCCAGCGTCCCACAGGACCCCATAATGTGATATAGCCCAAATATATTACGGAGAGGAGCGCCTTCAAGTGTCGTAACGGGAATAACCTTACTATCAAAGGCGCAGGTGAGTTTTGAAGTTATTTCGCTTAATTTCGTTTCGATACAACTTATTCAAGGATGCTTAATATGAAAATGTGTGTAGTTCTAAATATATACTCTAATTATATTTTCTCGAAAAGTATAAAACTTACACCTACTTACCAAAGTTATACTTATTAAGGGAGCAAAGTTTAAGTAACTAATTTTCTCCTAAAAGATTTGGATTTGTCGATGATAAGGGGGCGTTATTATGACATCTGGTTATGTTGGTTTACATCAAGTTTAGTTCTATAATGCAGCATGTGAATCACGTTAGAACGTCGGTGACGAGGCCGTCATCACCATCACCAACGTTTTAATTTCTCCACTGTTGGGGCTCAGATTTTTCTTATAGATGGAATAATATAGAGAGAATAGAAGAATATAGACTAACTGCCGCACTCAGAGACGTCAAATAACGCTAATGAGTACTTAATGACAAAAAATTACAATTTAAAACTAGTCGCTATGCTTGCTGAATCTATGGTTAAGATTTAAATGGAATTTTTTGACATAAAGTATCCATTTAAGTTAATTGACGTCTCTGAGTGCGGCAGTAACAATTTTTCTGACATTAATTTAGGTATTTAATCTAATACATAAAAACCCTAAATCTCACCCGTGAGTGTCGTGCAAGGCGACTAAGGATAAATCAGTGATGAGGAATGGGCAGCAGCGTTTCTCTTATACCACCTAGCAATGTACTGCGACTTTTGTGCATGATAAATGGCAATGGGCTCGCCACCTATTACATGGGACCTAACATAATTGGCGAAACGTGGGTGCTAGTTCACCTCTGCCTATCCCTCCGGGGATATAGGCGTGATTTATGTATGTATGTATGTAATACATAAAAATCTCGTGTAAAATCACAGTGTTTGATAAAAAAACGGCATCTGAAACGGCTTGAGCGATTGTTATGAATTTTTTTGTGTATATTTGGCAGGTCTGAGAGTACGCCATAGGCTATTTTTTACACCCCTAAGTGGTGATGTCAAAATAAAGTAGGTATGCCGTGTCAGCTAGTTGAAAAAAACCGAAATAACTTTTAATTTCAGTCCGCTGCCACAACTTTCAATAGAAACGAATCATTTTTCACATCTTTTCCAGAGCTGTTGCCGCCCAAGCGCTGGGAGCGTTAAGCATGCAAATCGCAATCGAAGCGAAAGCGCTGACGTCACGGGAATAGAAGCCGTAATTTGGAGCGGCCCGCCGATTTATGGGCCACGCAAACAAGTTGCAAATTGGCCTGTAGGAGAGACGTTCTCGCTAAATACCTATAAAAATGTCTGCCCACTGTAAAATATTGCAACTAGTGCAGTGGTGCAAGTTGAAAGACGTGGCGGATCATCTTCCGAAAAAGTCCTTCCGAAAATCGAACTCGATGACAACTGTTCGATGGTTGCGGTGGTAGGGCGTACCATAAGGTAAACATCAGGAACCCGAAACCTACCTAGCCTACATACCTACTGTATTAGTCATAAGTTAGAATTAATATATAAAGGAAGATTTTTATAATAAAGAGGTAGTATTTATCCAACATTCGTGCGTGTTATTTCTGTCAGGAAGTCCCCGCAACACAACATTTTTCCGGTCATCGCGAGCAGAATGCAATAATTGACGACAAGATGAATACGAGTCGTACATAAATGTCGAGGAATTGGTGTCTGCCCCATTCCTGTCATCTCAGTATGGCTGGGTGGTGTTAGTGGTGTACCAACACCACCACCAACAATGCGATAACGTATCTAGTCAATGGCTATAGGCTCGGCCTAACATACTTGGCGAACAAGGGGTGTTAACTCACCACGTATGTACCTATCTATGTATGCACATAAAACGTCCAAGAAAAGAGAAGGAGTTGCGTTCTGCTCGTCTTGTGACTAGAATTTTACATTTATGAATGTATACGTATATGTCAAAGTGTTTATTACAATTCATGCAGTCACGAAGGTGACGTACAAATTATAACAAAACGAGTACCAAAATATGAACTCTGCTAGAGTACCACAACATTATAAAATACAAATTTTATATAACAATAAAAAATAAATATTGCAGAAGCAAGTAGGTATATCATTGATATCTATAACATCGATCACCTACAACCTCGCTTTGAATTTTGCCGCCACCACCTATGACTTGCGCCATCGCCCGACCAAGTAGTCTGTATAAATTGTAGCACTTTCCACGTTTGGATGGCTCATTTCGGTCGGTCCACGAGGTACTTACAAGCTGAAACGTGAAATATGGCTCTTCCTTATCATCTTTATTAGCTGAGAATGGCTACCGTCTAAAATGCGCGCGGAAGATTCATCGCCGCGCGCCTTGTCCGGTGCACTAAAATAATAGATTTCATAATCATGGAATAATTCAAAAAATCCAAAACAATTCCACAAAATAAGAGTCTCTAATGATACATTTCAGTGATACTTTTCAGAAGTAAAATTTTATTACAACCCTGTACACTTTGTAAATAGTTGCTGTATACATCAGACCGGATTCATAATTTCGGCTGAGAATAGATTAGATAATATTTACCTATTTTTATGGTTATCCTCCATCCTGTTCATTTGGTAGTAAATTGGCTTAACCATTCCATCACAATAAATTTATAAGCAGAACGTAATACAAGTTCAAGTAAATAGTACAAAAATAGTTCCTCTCCTTTCGTTCCTGACAGTACATCTATTTTCAACGCATACAAAGCCAATCCGTTACGATCCCCCACCCTTTCTGTTCCTTAACATCCGAGTAACAAAAACAAAGGCATAATTAACCTTATGTCTAACGGGCGACTGTTAAAAATTGCTTACCGCCCTGTCAGCAACTACAGAGGCCGTATATCAGCGGAACAACTGCATTAGCGCGCGGCTAAATCGCGCACTCTTAATAGCTGCTGCAATCCTATATTTCTTGATTAAGAGCTCGTAAAAACGTCGTCTCGCTCTGAGTTATGGCGCATGAGCAGGACACCAGATTAGGATCCCTTCACAGGCGATTTGTACAAAGGCGGCGGATCGCGACCCATTTTCTGGAATATTTTCAACGGTCTACCGACTTTTGTACGTCTACCGTATACTATGTCTACACTTTTGTACCTTGTACGTGTTATCTATTAATCGGTAGTAGTCAGCAGAACAGAATCTCAAACACTCTCTCCGTACATTGGTCTCTTGACATGGTCCTGTTAACATTAATTTATCACTAGCACCTTTTCAGTGTCATGGATGATATGAATCAAAAGGGAGTCCATAGACGACGTCTATCTTATGTGAATGAAAGAGGACACATATTGCGCCAACCCCAGATAAACTGGGAACAGGGCAGCAAGAAAAAAAAGACAGCAGAGCAGAATACAATTGTCACTACATTCAATCTCTTCCGCAGGTGTCGTAAAAGTCGATTAAGGGTAGGTCCTAACATCGATGAATAAGCAGGCAGCTGCGCTCCTCTTATACAACTACCACCTAGCAATATACTGCGGTTTACGTGCAATATCGCATGAGACTTGACATATTAAGTGAAACATGGGTCAAAGATTTTAGTGGTTAGAAAAAGAATTTCGAAAAATTTCGAAAAAACGAATAGAATTTCGAAAAAACATACAACAATGCTCTAACGGGTTAGAGGTAGGTAGAGGTGAATGTTTAAGTGACCCATGTTTCTATTTGATTTGCATTTTAACATTATATAAATGTTAGAAAAATTAGTACAAAGATTTTAGTGGTTAGAAAAAGAATTTCGAAAAATTATGATCTTGAGGCGGGAAGAATTCCCGCCTCAAGATCATAATTTTTAATTTTTTTTAATGCAAATCAAATAGAAACATGGGTCACTTAAACATTCACCTCTACCTACCTCTAACCCGTTAGAGCATTGTTGTATGTTTTATAATGATAAATAAAATATCCTTACAAAAACAGTTAATTTAGAGTGGCCCTTAGCAGACGCGTATAGGGAAGTGATGCATGGAGACGTATACCGTTCTGAGGGGCTTCTCTTTAATTAATTGGAATCGGTTTTGTGTTGCCATCTCTCTCAAACGTTGCTATCATACCTAATGAGTGAGAGTGACTGGTAGACTAAGATGATCGCAATCGGTTTGCAGAGTAAGGTGTTCTAAGGTTTATTGATGGTCCCATAATTATGAAGTATGTTTGAACTAGGGCCAGGTCAAGAGTACCCGAATCCGACGGGCATGCATTAAGAGATTGATGAAATTGGATGAAGCGAAAGAAGTATGAAAGGATATACGTAGCAAGTGGAAAGAAGTGATTTCTGCCTACCCCTGTGGGAGTAAGGCGTGCCGTATGTATGTATGTTTGAACTTGTTTATCACTAATTCGGCCGAGCGTTACGCTAACATTTTGAATTTCAAATCATGTTTCACATTTCTTAGTCTTAAATAAAAGTAATACCCATGACACAAACACAATATTGCCAGACCACTGTGATGTCAGACAAGACGATTGAAGTTTTTAAGTATAATCATTACATACGTAGTGATGGCAGCGTGGCATAAGTATACTTCCACATCCCGTGGATATCGTAAGATGCGACTTTTACACCTAAAAAAACTATCTGGCAAAAGTGTAGAACCATTATGACATCAAAATTAATATTATTATGGTTCTGTATCGGGACTTTACATATTAATAATAATAATATGAACCAAAATATAAATTTTGAGAAAAAAAACAATGGTTAATAATAATAATAAATATTTTTACACTCACACCTATCATCTAGCCCAAAGCACTTGTGTTATGGATACTAGATGACGGACATATTTTTATTATAATTATGTATAAAAATGATGAAAATATACTACATAAACATATACACAACCATGACTCGGAAACAAACATTTGTGGTCATCACAAAGTTTGCCCCTACCAGGATTCGAACCCGGGACCTCTTGGCCAATACCCAGCAATCTGAGCATTCGACCAGGGCGGCCGTCAAATATAATAAGATATAGCAGACGGCCGGCAGATATAACAACTACAAGCCTTATTCATCATCATCATCATCACCGGTCTTTTTTTGTCCCCACTGCTGGGAAGCAGCCCTTCCTTCATGGAAGAATATAGGGAGAATGGGCCATAACCCACCACGCTGGCCCAGTGCGTGTTGGTGGGTATTAACGATTGCAGATGCAGCCGGGACCAACGGCTTATCGTGCATTCGGAAGCACGGGGGAACTCAAGATAATAAATTTTTGGTCACCCATCCAATGACCGTCCTTAGCAAACTTTGCTTGGTTTATACAATCGCAGGCCGAACGCGCTATAGAGCTCCTGACAAGCCTTACTAATCTAACCTCACTTTAACTGAATCTTCAACTGATTTGTACCTCTATTCGAGCGACGTAAAGTCGAAAACTGATTTGACAGTTCCTGCAAAACACAGTATTTTCTTCCGTTCCGTGAGTTCTGTAGGCGAGTTAATTGGCCCCCTTATTTTGTTAGACTTTTTACTGACCGTTTGTCCAGAGGGGTATATCCGTTCACGAAGCAGTGTCCTCCGCGCTACATACGGCCCCCAGGGGGCGTAAGGTACCCCAACTTATTACCCCCACCGCATTACGGTGGACAATACCCACTCGTATTTATGTTCTTAGTTTGGTGCCTCTGAGTGCTTGCAAGTCACACTTTTTATTTGATTTCTTTGAGTTATACGATTGGGGAGAGCCTTCTTTATGGGAGGTACACGTAATATTGTCAGCGGTGAATTATTTATGAGGGCTTGTGTATTAAATGTTTTTCCGTCGGCAACTGTAGTGCGTTGAGTTTGTTTCGTTGTTTGAATTAATTGTCTACTACGAGATATATTTTAGATAACGCTATTTAAAGGCTATCCAGATTTTAATGTTTCATTTAACAAATTCCAGGTTATGAGTTGTTTTTTTTTACTAGAAAACACTGAGAATTACCATAGACGCGGGAAACGGATTCAGAATACTTTCAAGCGTGCATGTATTTTTAGTTAATACCGACTGAAACTAGCTCTAATACCATTCCTGGATAAGTGTCATCAGATTGGTACTTTTAGAAGAAGGAGCAACTCGAAAATAGGACAAATAGATTGACAATCACTTTTTAAAGAATAATCGGTTCCTGATGAGCTGCTCAAACTCACAAATTGACTCTTAAACAACGGGTATAAGTATCAGGATAATACTTAAGCAAACACAATTTAGCGACCATGTGCGTCGAAAACCACGTCAAATCCAGCTCCGAAGCAACACTCCTCAGCTCGCTCCACGGTTCACGTGCCGAGTAGGTAAGTACACTAAAAACGAATCTCGGCGAGGAACGAATTTGTCTTCGAGGTGCCGCGTGACGGACGGCCGGCCCACGGCGCATACATCACCGGCTCGCGTCCGCCAAATTTATCGCGCTCCGGCTAAAAATGTGGACTCCTCCCGAGGAAAATCTCCCCGGTTTCAAGCCTCTCACAGACGGACGCGGTCAGCGGTGGCGGCAGCGGTGGCTGTTGTACCGTGGGTAATTTATTCTCCCTACCCTGTTTCCAGTCTATCTGGGGTCGGCGCAGTATGTTTCCTCTTCTATACATAGCGGTCAGACGTTATCAAGCCATTCCCTTTTGATTCTTATCATCGATCACACCGTAAAGGTTCTAGTAATTAATGAATGTATAGAAAAGAGACGGAACGGACCATGTCGAGAGACCGATGAACGGAGAGAGTGATTGGAATGAAAATATTCCAATTCATACTGCTCAAGGTTTTGGCGTAGGTTTTACAGCCGGCCGCCTGCCTGACACCAACCCTCTTTGGGTATATTGTACCGTAGGTAACATAAGGACATTATTCAAGCCAGCCAACCAACGTGGTCATCGTTTGTTCGGGTTCGTTACCACCACCGTCCCGCCACCGCTGCTATTGGGGACATAAGTAAATAAACGGAGAGTAAGTCATTTGTAAAGTTTCTATCATAGTGAATAACAAAACTATTAAATGCTTTGTTTCATTTTTGTTTACCCATTGTGACAACCCTACCAAAATAGCTAACAATTCTGCACGTTCTTAAAAACATTTTAGTCTGTTCGGTATGTCTACTCATATGGTTTGAGTGAGAGTTAAATCCTTATCCCCCGAATACAGAAACGTTAATCAAAGTTTGAGTCCTGCATAACAAATTTAAAACTGACGTTTTTCCATACAAATTCTGACAGGTAAGGTCCACTTAAGTTTTGATAATGCCCCCAGTGCCCCAAATTTGATTAGCGGTTCTGTATCCGGGGGTAAGTTACCTACGTTACATGGTAACAACTGCCCGCCACCGCTTCCGCCACCGCTGACCGCGTCTGTCTGTGAGAGGCGTATTCAACCGATATATTTTATTTGGAGGAAATGACGCGTCGGGAGAGCGCGCGATGACTGCCAGATTTATCTTGCGGATAAAGGGTTGGATGCATATTAAATTCTGGATACGGGTTATTTGGGGTGAGGAGCGGACTGATCCGGGCTCTGATGGCATGGAGCTGTGTTCTGTAGGGCGAAGCAATGTAACGCCAGTACATCACGTGTCGTTACTGATACTTATTTGCCTTACTGTTACTTATAGAACACATACACACATACATACATAAATCACGCCTATATCCCCGAAAGGGTAGGCAGAGGCGAACGAGCACCCACGTTTCGCCAATTATGTTAGGTCCCATGTAATAGGTGGCGAGCCTATTGCCGTTATAGAACACGTCATTCAGATAAATAATTCCGTGCAATAGTGTAAATTTCACATTCGATTTACACTTGATAAGCTGCTGAAATCTTTGTGTGTTTTGGTGAAGATAAAAGTGTCAAATCAGACGTTATTATATACCTTTTCTGTCAATGTGACATTGGCAGAATTTTAATAATAACATCGCATGTAAGTATTTCATTTAATATTAGCCACAATTATTAATGTCAAAGACTACAATAAAACAAGAGACATTGCGATTTCGGATCATAAAGAAACAGGCACCCATTTGTTTAACTTTTCCGGGTTTCTCATAAAGTCGCTCACCCCTGCCCGGAACGGTTATCCCAACAAGATATTACATAAATTCGAGCGGTCCGAGCATTGAGCGAGCAAAAACAGTGGCGACGAGCAGCGGCGAGGTGTCAGCGCTTGTTTTATGAAGGAAGTTGCTCATCGCGCGATAAATCTCTCGGACGCGCCCACCTACTCCACGGCACACAGTTTTGGGAAATGTTTTTTGTGAAAATTCCTTCCTCTTAAGTCACCTAGCATTGTACTGCGATTTCCGTGACTGATAAATAGCAATAGGCTCGCCACCCACATGGGGCCCAATCTAATTGGCGAAACGTGGGTGTAGATTCACCTCTGCCTACCCCTTCGGGGATATAGGCGTGATTTATGCATGTTTCTTGTTCTATGCTGGCATGGGAGCGAAAAAATACCTTAGAATGTGCCGACTCATCCCAGGGGTGTAGCAAAAGTCGACTAAGGGAGATTGCTTGGTGTACACCAATAAGCACCCAAATGGTGGTCCAAACGCCAAGCTACCAAAATCAGCAACAAAAAGGTCAGGCTGGCGGCCGGCTGTAAAACCTAAGCCAAACCCGACTCTCTCTGCCTAGCCATATTTGATAAGATTCCGCGAGAACCGCCTTAGACACACACTCCAGTGTAGAACTCACGAAAGTTCTAGACAAGCCAAGGTCTTTTAGTAATGAACATAGGGATTGAGCTGTATTATTTATTTATTTTCAATTACCTACATAATGAAATGATTTTCTTTTTTAGTTTTATAATACAATATAATATAATCATATTTATTATATTAATTTTATAATAATATTTTCATTTTATTATATTTTCTTAATAAAGCATATCCAAATTTTGTTTTCGCGTCTTCGCGCCCGTTACCTAGGCAGAAGCTGAAAACCAGTGTTTTGCTTTAGCAGGCAATTATATCACTGAGCTTTACCCTGTTTGCATCGCTGTGACACGCAATGTATGGTAAAGTGTTTTAAGAAGGTATTTTTTAGACATTTTATTTTTATTTGATTTAATTATCGTGTGTTGTTTTGATGTGTGTGTACAAGTGATGCAAATAAATGTTCTATCTATCTATCTATACCCCTCGCTCCCACCTAAACAGCATACAAACCAAGTTATCTCCCGGAAAATTCCTCATTTCGTGAAGCCGGTCGCGGTCGTTCCAAGTGATATATGGCTCGGCGGGCACCAAAGAATCACCAGCTGACAAATTCATTCCCCACTTGACACCTTGCATTGGCCCACTAGGGGGAGGGGGGCTGTTACTGGGCTACGGGAAGGCGAATGCGCGGTTTGGTTACTTGACGGTAGTTCGAGACTGTAAGTTGTTGCTGCGAAAATTTCTTGACAAACAGAATTTTCTGCTGATAAAAAAGGAATGAATATTATTTAAATATGTACAAATTCAGCGATGTGGTTGAAAAAATCAGGTATTGTAATCCGATTCGTAAATTTTTCGTTGGTTTATCTGAGAGGATTAGCAAAACGTATATAGGTTTAATTCGCCTCAGCCCATTGAACTACTATTACTATGCCTCTGCCTACATTTTCTGGGAAAAATGGGCGGTGGTTTATGTATGTATGTAATATTAAGTAGGATGACATTGGATGCTGAAACTATTATAATCATCAATAATATAATTATCTCTACTAAAACACAGTGATTACCCATCTTTTGAAGCCATGTGGATTAAGTCATTGAACTACTATTACTTAAGTACACGTTTTCGTATGTTTTTGAACGCAGATATATTTTATAGAGCTCCCGGATAGCATATTCATTTGCAAGACAAGTTTATTAAGAAAAAAGAAGCAGTTAAAACGTAGGTCCCGCCCGGTACATCTGCATTTCCCGCAGAAAGAGTCCCTCTCCAGAAATAATGAATAATGCAAAGCAACAGGAGGAGGAATATTTCCCTAAATATTTTTCGAAAAACAACAGCTTGTTTCTTTTCCATTTCCGAGTGTTGTGGACAGCATAAATTCGGTTTAACTTTTATGAATATTCAGACGAGGCGTCCGTTAACGAGGCTGCCTCGGTATTTCTTTTGTTCGGTCCCGGATAAGTGTATATCTAGGTCGCGACTGAGCCATTACATGGACTAGGGGGGGTTACATTTGAATAATTGCGTAGGTCAGGACGTTTGAGAGAAGCTCGATACAACGATGGCATAGCGCGCTTGGCCTGCAATTGCGTAAACTAAACAATGTTCGCTAAGGCTGGTCATGGATGAGTGACCAAAAATTTATTGTCTCGGGTTCATCCGTGGTTCGATAGGCACGTAAAGCTGTTTATACTGGCTGCATCTGCAGTCGTTAATACCCACCAAGCCGCACTGGGCGAGTCAAGTTTCACCTGGAACCCTCAACTACAGAGGGGCTGCCAACAATAATACTGTTAACATTATATATTATTATGGCAACAGATTTTGATAAGGTGCTGGTTAGGCAGCCAGGCGGACTTGAGAGAAGTCCTACCGCCAACCAAACCGAGTACAAATTTGTACCCCTGCGGATCGAACCCGGAACCTCTGGGTCTTAATTCCGGTGGGCGAACCACTGGACCATGGAGACGGTTAATAGAATCCCTTGTACTGTATAGAAGTTTAAGGCAAATCGGAACATCGAAATAAAGACCCAAAGGTGATGAGGCCAGCACTGAACCCCTCTCCGACCCCGACCCGTAATTCACTCCGCCTCGTAATTCGGAACCACTCGAAAGATGGATCTGTATTCAATTTTATTCGCCCAGACTTTGAATCTTTAACACAAGATTGGTGATTTGTATGTTATTGGATTTGTGTTGTGACAATTGATTGGTTTAGAAACGTAAGAATGTCTAAGAATACGAAAACTATTTTGAAAATTAACACTTCAATTGTTTCTGTCGGATCTTTTTGAATATAAAAGAGAAATAAATCTAAAACTCATTTATCTAGGTCATTGATATAGGTACGTTTTGAACACAAAAAGTATAGAAATATTTATAAATAGAAATCCCTCCCGTGGGTGTCGTACAAGGCGACTAAGGGTAAATCAGTGATTAGGAATGGGCAGCAGCGTTCCTCTTATACCACCTAGCAATGTACTGCGACTTTTGTGCCCGATAAATGGCAATAGGCTCGCCACCTATTACTTGGGACCTAACATAATTGGCGAATCGTGGGTGCTAGTTCACCTATGCCTACTCCTTCGGGGATATAGGCGTGATTTATGTATGTATTTTTTTAGTTATGTCGTCTTTTATTAAATAAGTGATACCGGTGTTACATTAATTCTTAAAAAATATTTTGCATGCATTAATAAACGTAGGTATCTAACATATATTGTTAAGTTTGGTACCTAAAATAAAAAAAAGCGAATTTTTAATAACAATGATTACAATGAATTTATATATTTATTTAATTTATACATAAATCATTCTTTATTTATTATTAAATTGAAAGTCTATTGCAAAAGGGCCAGGTCAAGAGTACCCGAAACCGACGGGCATGCATGAAGAGATTGATGAGATTGGATGAAGCGAAAGAAGTGTGTAAGGATTGTAGCAAGTGGAAGGAAGTGATCTCTGCCTACCCCTGTGGGAGACAGGCGTGACGTATGTATGTATGTATCATTCTTTAGTTTCTCCCTTAGGCAGAGGTGTTTTAACACCCGAGTTTCGCCAGCTTATTTCAAAGTCCGAAGGTGTCTATTGCCATTCAACGGGACGTAGCAAATTGCTAGTTGGTGCACCAGGAACCCTGCTGCCCATTCCTCGTTATATTGTGACGCTTTAGTGACCTTGTACGACACCCACGAGAAAGGCAGGGATGGTGACAATTGTATTCTTCTCTGCCTGCTTGATTATCACAAGGATTGATTTTTTTATTTTGTCATAATTATGTTGAGTTTTTACTTTTTAAAAGTGTATTGAAGAACGTAAAATATTAAAAAAGGACAAGATATTCGAGCGTTTTTATGTGGGACGCAGACATTACTCACCAAGCTAACCCTCTCGGTATTTTATACGTAAGTCCCGCATAAAGAATGCGTGATTTTAGCTTTTGAATCCAGTTGCGTGAACCATAAATAATGTTCTTGATAAAATTTACTCGCACTGTAAAAAAGTGTAACAAGGTATTTTTTATACTCCTAGGTGATAAAGCGCAAACAACTTTTGCCGGATCAGCTAGTAAAATATAAATATCTAGTTAATATCCCGAACAGAATTAAGTTCCCTTAATGTCAAGAAATCACTCAAAACATTATAAAAAGGCATCGATTGGCATCTGAGCTGCATTGCTGTGCTTTTTTTGTAGGAGTAAAGTATGAGCAGAGTGCAAGAACGTTTATTTTTTGTTCCTATCATAATAATATCAGTAAAACAGTATTAAAGGTCATCATCACCAGATATGTAATAAAACATTAAATAGCAATGGATTAAAGAATATAGGGCAATGGGCCATAAATCACCACGCTGACTGATCGGTCACCCATCCTCAATGAATCGCCTTAGCGAACATGGCACATGGTTTCCGCAATCGGAGGCCGAGCGATTTGTATTTATTATATTTTATCAACAATATTTAGTATTGTATTTTATTTGTACAATATATATCTAAATTTAGGTACTCACTCCCACTATCTAACAAAACAAACACAGAAGACAGTCAAATAATCAAACACACTACCAAACCATGTTATTAAAACCCGCCGCTACAATAATAACCCCGTCACCTTTAGCTGTACGAAGCTGTAATTGAGTTATACAAGTGAGATATTCGTCCTCCATAATTATACACCGGTGGGTATACTTCGTTCTTTGTCCGTAATTACGCCTTATTGCTTTCATAACTACGAATCAATAATAGCCACAGATGATTAGAGGTTGGGAATGAGGCCTCGATAACATGTGTCGTTTCCTTGCAATTATGTAGGTATATATGTATGTATGTACCTCCACGTGGTGCACCCTGGGCAACGTCTGTTCGATGGGTCGGAGCGGCACTGACTTTCCGGGCAGACGGCTAACTTCGGAACGGGGGAGGGACCTTCGGGTCGAAGGTGGTCTCCAATGGTGGTGCCGTAAGAGGCAGCGATGCGAGAGTCTGGTGCCTACACGTTGGCGTCGGCTCACCACCAAGGACGTGGTGTTTGCGGCGTCTTCCGGATGGTTCGCCTTTGGTAGGGGGCCAAAGCGTAGACCATAGCCTTAAATTTGGCGCTGAGTTTCATCCGGGCCCCTTTTGACACCACTGTTGGAGACGTGTGTGGGGCCGCGTCGGGGCACTTGCCCGGCGATCACCAGGTGGAGGGCTGCGTCGGGGCGTCTGCCCGGCGGCCGATAGGTGTTGGCCGCGTCGGGGCGTTTGTCCGGCGGTCGGCAGTTTTCTCCAGTGGCGGGAGCGGCTCGTCGGCGGGCGGAGTGTGCGGACTTGTGCTGGGAGCTGTCTGAGCAGTGAGTGACAGAGCCCTATGTGGAGGTACACCACACTATGGGTATGTCCACCGCCCAGTGCCGCACAGTGTCTTGGGCAGGTCCGATGCATCGCCCGCCGGGGGATCGCTATCGCCACTGGAGGAGACGGCAGGAGGTAGCGGGCGTGTCGGGGCGTTTGTCCGGCGACCGGGGGGTGGGACCACGTCGGGGCTTTTGTCCGGTGGGGCATAGGAGGGCCGCGTCGGGGCATCTGTCCGGCGGCGTTAGGTGTGACTGCGTCGGGGCGCTTGTCCGGCAGTACAGGTAGGGTGAGGGAGCCTGCGCCCTCTAGCTCCCTCTGGGGCTGGAGGAGCGCCGGTTCCAGTCGTATGGGGGCCTGTCTTGGAAAGATTCCTCTTCGGATGAAACTTGGTCAGGACGGGCGGGTCCTTTGTCCGGCGCAGTACGCTGTTGTTGGAAATTGGACTAGGATAAACAGTGCACAGAATGAGCCCGAAAGGGCGGGCGCAGGTGGCTGTCCGGTGACATATCCTAACGGATGACCCCGGATGGCTGCCATAGTGTGCTTTGGCTGGATGCCCGGAGAGGATGTTTAGTGGTGTAGTGGGGGAACGCCTATACCCCGAGTCCCACATACCTCTGTAGTTGCACCGTACTGCAGGGATGATGCGTAAATGCAGTTTACCTCTCCGCAAAAAAAAAAAAAAAGGTATATATGTATGTATAAATGTCGCAGCCAACTAGCTTAATTAGCCGTTCAATCAACAGCCTAGCCTCTTTACTATTTCTGTCTTCTTCTTCCTGCCCTGTTCCCAGTCTATCTGGGGTCGGTGCAGTGTTTGCTCTTCCATATATATCGGTCAAACGTCATCAAGACATCCACTCCCTTTTGATTCATATCATCCATCACACCGTAAGGGTGCTCTAGTGATGAATTAATGTATAGAAAAGAGATGGAACGGACCATGACGAGAGACCGATCAACGGAGAGAGTGATTGGAATGACAACATTCCAATCCATACCGCTCAAAGTTTTGGCTTAGGTTTTACAGCCGGCCGCCTGCCTGACACTAACCCTCTTTGGGTATACTGCTGTTGGTTTGCCCTCCACCATTCGGGTGCCCCAAGGTGCTTATTGGTGTACACCGGGCAATCTCCCTTAGTCCACTTTTACGATACCAATGGGATGAGTCGGGGCTGGCCTATTCTGTGTTATTTTTCGTTCCCAGGCCAGCATAGAAGACCTCTTTACTAATTCTATAATAGCACAAATTACTGGCACTTCGTTGGTTCATATACGAACCTAACCTGACAAACTTACTATGTCATGTCGGTAAATAGTAGTAAGCTTTTGCCTGGCTGGCTGCTGCATATCTTTCAGGCCGCTAGTTTAACGGCGCTTAGTAAAGAGGCTAGGTTGTTGATTCAACGGCTAATTAAGCTAGTTGGCTGCATTGAACTACTATTACTAGCGTAGTTGGCTGCGACATATTATACAGGTAGGTAATTGAGGTGAGTTTGACAAGTGTTTAATTTAATTTCCATCAAGTTTATGTTTCGTGTTAGTTGTTTGGATTGTTAGTTTAAACTAACGTAAGTTTTACTAACGTTTGTTAGTTTTAAATGTATTCCAGATAAAGATGGGCAAAGCGCCGGGCGTTTTTGGGCGCCCTGTGGTGACGGCAGAGTAGAACCCATGGGTGTCGTACAAGGCGACTAAGGATAAATCAGTGATGAGGAATGGGCAGCAGCGTTCCTCTTATACCTACCACCTAGCAATGTACTGCGACTTTTGTACATTACATGGGACCTAACATAATTGGCGAAACGTGGGTGCCAGTTTCACGTCTGCCTACCCCTTCGGGGATATAGGCGGATTTATTTATGTATGTATGTAAAATAATCCGATGATACAAACAAAATTTTAAATTACTATTTTGAATTTTTATTTGAACATTATGTTAGCAAAATGAGTACCTACAAAGAATATGTGGTTAGAAAAATATCGAAAAATTATAGTCTTGATGTGAGAATCGAACCCGCGTCCTCTGCAAACCGGGCAGTTCCAAATAAAACTTTAAAAACATTCTATTCGATTTTAATATTACGGTATTTGTAAAAATATCTGCTTTGGAATGTTTGAAATTTATTTCTACATTGCGAGGGTACCCGTCGGCTCACAACGTGAAGTGTAAAGGTTAGAAGAATTTCGGCAAGTTATTTGAATTCAGAAACGCTATTCAAAGTTTAAGTCCCGCTTAACATTTAAGTATTGTCAAAATTGACGTTTTTCCATACAAATTCTGACAGGTAATGTCCACTTAACTTCTTAAGCAGTTCCTCAAATTTGATTAGCGTTTCTGTATTCGGGGGGTTAGTGTCTTGGGTGGCCGAGCGGTCAGGCACCTGCCCGGATAGCAGCGGACGCGGGTTCGATTCCCGCCTCAAGATCATAATTTTCGAAATTCTTTTTCTAACCACCAAAAACTTTTTAAAAACATTCGTTACAATTCTGCCAACTAAACAATATAAACAAACTGTGTTGTGGACTCGCCGTACCAGTTAGTATTTCTATAAATAAATAGCTTCACGTTGTCAACACAATGGTAATCGTCGCCATCTTTCCACCGTAACTGTTCGCAGCCAGCCAGTTGAATATAAAGTGCTGGCTAACATGCTAAAAACCTCCCATACGAGACATAAATCCTTTCCGAACAGATGGACGGACAAAACAAGCGTATTGACGGTATATATTAACAATAAATCTAATTTATTGGACGTCCACCGCGGAATGGGTCGTCCGCTTTGCATAAAATCACATTCAACGTTGTTTATAGACGATTAAATACCGGCTGGCCATTTGTGTAGAAGATTAACCTAAGATTGTTAGCTGGTGCTTCTACTTCTGTTGCTGTTAGGTTTTATATGTCGGAAGTGAACGGAGAAGATGGCAGGGGAAGCCCTCGGAGGGGATCGGGCAAATTTTCAGAAAGTATTTTAAATTAGGTAATTTTCTACAAAAAAAAATATTAATTTATTTATTTTCGATAATTGGTTTGTTGGTTTCTAAATGTTTTCGACCAAACACACGGTGACATTAGAGTAATAAAAGCGTCGATTCCATTGTCGAAAGTTACACGATGCTGTTTTAGAAAAAAAAACGGATCAACCACTTCTCTACGAAACGGGCAATGTTGAATTGCAACCGCACCTTTGGCACATAAAAAAGTTTCTATAAACTCCCAAAAATACATACTTCACCGCTAAGCTGTATCAAATGCGACACCCCAATCTGGCCTAAAAACGACACCTCATCACTCCGGGGTCCATTCGCGCAAATTTGACAGCTGTCAAAGTTGCCGCCAGAATTGTTTTTTCAGCGGCCGGGGGATTTTCGGCTTAATCCCACCATTGTGTTGTGTTTGGTGCGATGTAAATCGAAACCTTGTTATTCTTTTGTCGCTCTGACAGACCGATGAGCTACTCGACGCGTGAATGGGCAGGAAACATAAAATGTCTAATCAAATTATGCGTTTGACGTATGTCGGTTTTTGGAGCGGGTGCATTGTTTATTAGCTGTTGGCTGACTAGTCGGGGGTTAAATATTATAATAGTGAGCGTATTAAAAATGGTCGCTTTGTTCTCTCGTTCTTTGTAGTTTCCGTTATACTCGCGGATATTCTATGGTTGGGTATATGAATGGATTGACTATTCTAAATTTTCATTTATTTTTGACAGTTTTTAAAAACCCTTTTCTTTCGTCCCCCAACTTCTTTGATGCTGCAATGGCTTTCCCTATGAATAATAGAACATAGAGAGAAGGGAACATAAAAAAAATATATATATTTTTTTTTATTTTTACACTCACACCTATCATCTAGCCCAAAGTAAGTAGCCTAAGCACTTGTGTTATGGATACTAGACGACGGACATATTTTTAATATAATGATCTAGATAAATGTTGAAAATATACTACATAAACATATACACAATCATGACTCGGAAACAAACATCTGTGGTCATCACAAAGTTTGCCCCTACCAGGATTCGAGCCCGGGGCCTCTTGGACAATAAATGGCCCAGCAATCTGAGCATTGGACCAAGGTGGTCGTCAAAACATTATGAGAAAAACGTGATTTATATATGTATGTATGTGTATACGATATATGTATTTATGTGTGACGGTATATTCCAACGTGGCGTCGACCGTACCTACACTCAACCAAAATGACCATGCCCATTATCCCAGCCGAGCGTTATTGTCACTGCTACTCGTAATCTGTTACATCTGATACCTCTGACATATTTAGCTGAAACAAAATATCTCGCTCGAATACCGCTCTTATTACCGAACGCATTAGGTTCTTTGTTGTTGCCTCCAGCCGGCGGATTTAGTCATTTGATACTTAGATTACCCATTTACAAAACGGCATTGTTATTCCACAAAACTCTGTTATACTAAACTGAAATGGAATTGAATGGGAGCGTGTCAGCTTACGCGCTCGTAAGTTTGTGTGTTCCCAGCTTAATTAATATCGGAGCAGTGTCAGAATAAGAATTACTGTCTGACGCGGGTATTCTCGTGTAAAAAATAAATATTTCTTACACTCACAGTTTTGAGCGCTTACGCACTACATCCGATCCGAATCCGTCAAAAAATTATTGGTCAAGAAAACTCTGGCAGATCGGACGTAGTGCGTAAGTTACCATAGAAATAGTTCTACAGCTACAACGGACCGTGAAAATCTCGGATTCGGATCTGATGTAGTGCGTAAGCGCTCTCATCTACACTTGTGTCATGTATACTAGATGACGGAGTAAGTCCGCAGGATTAAATGAAACATTCCAATCTATAGGTACTCCTCAAGGTTTTGGCTCTTTGAGTATGCTGTTGTTCTATGCTGGCCTGGGAGCGAACAAATAACGTAGAATAGGCCAGCCCCGACTCATCCCATGGGTGTCGTAAAAGTCGACTAAGGGAGATTGCCCGGTGTAGACCAATAAGCACCTTGGGGCACCCGAATGGTGGAGGGCAAACCACCAACAACAGCGTACCCAAGGAGGGTTGGTGTCAGGCAGGCGGCCGGCTGTAAAACCTAAGCCAAAACCTTGAGCAGTATGGATTGGAATGTTGTCATTCTAATCACTCTCTCCGTTCATGGGTCTCTCGACATGGTCCGTTCCGTCTCTTTTCTATACATTCATTCATTACTAGCACCTTTACGGTGGGATGGATGATATGAATCAAAAGGGAGTGGATGGCTTGATGACGTCTGACATATGAATGGAAGAGGAAACATACTGCGCCGACCCCAGATAGACTGGGAACAGGGCAGGAAGAAGAAGAAGTATGCTGTTGTTGGTGGTCTGCCCTCCACCATTCGGGTGCCCCAAGGTGCTTATTGGTATACACTGTAGTCCAATAAGCACTTCGGGATTGCTGTAGACGGCAGCAATCCCCTCCTAAATGTATTACAAAGCTGTGCACATGACATCTGCAAAACTACCAAGTGGCAGCTGAAATTTTAGCCTACACAATCTGTAGCTGTTTCAAACACATCGCAATTCAATCGGCTAACCCAAAAATGGCCTGTAAAACCGCTGCCGTAGCATTATTATTATAATTTTCCGTCTTGTGTCATTACTGATAATATTCGGGTTCGCGTGTATGCGGTCAATACTCATAATTATTGCGTCTAACCCCATCAATAATGGCGGAGTGCATCAAACGATTGACGGCAGCCCGTCATTCAAACACCGGCCAAGTGCGAGTTGGACTCGCGCACGATGTGTTCCGTACCATTTTATCTTTAGCAAAAAAAATCACGTTTATTGTATGGGAGCCCCCTTGAATACTTATTTTGTTCTGTTTATTAGTATTTTTTGTTATGGCGGCGACAGAGATACATCGTAATTATGTGAAAATTTCAACTGTCTAACTATCGCGGTTCATGTGATGCAGCCTGGTGATAGACGAACGGACGGACAGCGGAGTCTTAGTAATAGGGACCCCTTTTACCCTGTGGCTACAGAACCCTGAAAATTAAAAAAAAATGACCAAGGAACTCGTCAAAATTTATTTATTCCTAACAAGAATGCGGTTATAGCAATTCACGCGAACGATTTCAAGTAACAAATTAGGGGGGTAACCCACCATTAGACCTTTTACTGCATGCTATTTAGGCCCAATTTAATTACGTTTAATGTATACCGTTTACAAATAATAACTTACGGTTGGACGTTGTGAAAAAACGAGGAAATTATAGGCCTTCCAAGGGAGGTTGGCTGTTCGGCGACGGCTTGTGAAATGGTAATGTTTGTATTGCATCTATGCAGGTATTGCGTCACGAATTTTATTATACTCCAGCCATTGTGGAGAGATGAAAAATGTAAACAATTTTAATATAGGTACCTATGTACTTCTTTATCCACGAAACGCATTAAAAAAATAAGAAAGGTGTATTTTAAGATGCATCTTCCATTTTCATGAAAATCATTGACCGGCCTTAGCGACATTGCTTAGTTTACGCAATCGCAGGCCGACCGCGCTGTGCCACTGCGCTAGTGAGCTCCTCGCTGCTTTTATTCATTATTCATCCATTAACTTAGCAATAACGTTTACGTGGCTTCGGATAAAAGACAACCCAGCAGAAGCCGGTTAACCAAATTGGCACCTTCAACGAGCTAGCCGGATCCCATCAAAACTGCGTCGTGCCGCGACCACGGCTAATGTCCAATCAGGGCCATCGGCGTTGGGCCGCGGGGCGTTTTTTTGCAAGTCAAATAGCGTTAGGTGCCCGAGTGATTTTATGCTAATACCCCACGTTGATTATGCAAAATTGAGGAGCGTAGGGATGGGAAATCGGAGCCGATAGTTGTCGATAGTCGATTGTTGAACAGAGTATGATTAAATTGGCTGTTTAAGATTTGTAAATGCGATTCTAATTAAAAATGTTATGCTATAAAGTTAGCTTATCTATAAATAAAAAAGTCTGTAAAATGTATGAACAAAATTAAATACAAACATAAATCACGCCTATATCCCCAAAGGGTTAGGCAGAGGTTATTTAACACCCACTTTTTGCCAATCAAGTTGCGAGAATGCAGAATGAGTACTGGGCAGAACAATAGGACTGTTGCTGCCCAGTACTCATTCCTGTTTTTACCCTTAGTCGCCTTGTACGACACCCACGGGAGAGATGGGAGTGGTGACAATTGTATTCTGCTCTACCGTCACCACACGGCAAACAAACCTAGCCAAGTGGCTTACTATCTATTCGAACGCATTGAAAACAAAAGTATTGTTTTTTCTGTAATACGTCAGTTTCATACATTTGAATTCTATGCGTTAGAATCTTCGATCATCTGGAATAAATAGGCCACTTGGCTAGGGCCGCACGTAGGTCTGCAAAATTGTCTTGATTATTATGAAGGTGGCCAGTGTAACTGTCGAAAAACCTTTTGTCACGATAGAGGTCGCATCCTTATGCCCGTGGCGGGGGTCAGCGGTATCAAATTTGCGTTTTAATTAAGTATTTTCAGGGTTGCCCTACTCTAAAATAATAAGATTTAAAATTGAACTTCAACCCCAAGCAATTGTAATTAGAAGAGAATTAGTAAATTACGAGGAGGAATTATACGTTCTGTAACGATATTATTATTATGACTAACTGCCGCACTCAGAGACGTCAAATAGCGTTAATGAGTACTTAACGTCAAAAAATGACAATTCAAAACTAATCTCTATTCTTGCCAGTTCTATGGTCTAGATTTGAATGAAATTTTTGACATTAAATACTCATTAAAGTTAATTGACGTCTCTGAGTGCGGCAGTAAGTGCACCATCTTAGGCCTAGTCATCGTTTTTCATCAGGCGAGATTGTGGTGAAACGCTCAGCATATTGTGCTTAAAATTTATTTGCACTTTATCTATATAAATGTTTGAAAAATCATTACCAAGCACAGGGTTGTCGAAGAAGAAGAATAATTAAATAAACATCACAGTAGCATAGGCACATATTTATAATAAGAGTCCTTGATTAGACAGTCATCATTATTTTACTCTTGTGATGCTTGTCAAGTTACATCATGCGTCAAGTTACGTTGAATCTATTCGAACAAATAGAATACGACGTCAATTTTGACAGCCTCTTTTACATTTGACATAACGCTCGCCATGTTGATTTCTCTGTAATACGTCAATTTCATACATTTCTATTCGATGCATTTGAATAGATTGGCCACTTGGCTAGGGGGGCTGGCCTTATTGTCCTCTCACATCGATTCCACCATACACATTCCTTCATGCCATCTGCGATCACCATACATACCGCCCGTGCTCCTTACCACTACCACCAACATTTACCATTATAGTCATACATTTACCTTTAAGTAACGGCAGAGTAGAATACATTATTGTCACCCCCCAAATCTCTCCCGTGGGTGTCGTTCAAGGCGACTAAGGATAAATCAGTAATGAGGAATGGGCAGCAGCGTTCCTCTTATACCACCTAGCAATGTACTGCGACTTTTGTGCCCGATAAATGGCAATGGACTCGCCACCTATTACATGGAACTTGACATAGTTGGCGAAACGTGGGTTCACCTCTGCCTACCCCTTCGGGGATATAGGCGTGATTTATGTATGTATGTATTTATTTACCTTTAAATGGTTCTTCGAGCCGGATCGCCCTTGGAGTAGAACTTTTAAAAAATCAGCAAACCCTTTGAAAGACAATTGTGGCACCCCTGACGGTGAGTCCGTATTTGTTGCAAATTGTTTTCCATGCCGAGTCAGCGTTCTGAGTCGATCTCGTTAGAAAAATATGTTTCTAATTTCACACGTGCCGGTAAACTGTGGTAATTTATATTTAAATCCTTCATTAATGGCGCAGTTAATTATTGGCTATGAGAACACACGTTTTACGGCAGATATGATAAGATAGCCAGCCCCTCTGTGTTTGAGGGTTCCAGCTGAAGCTCGAGTCCATCTTAGGCCCTTATAGTCACTTACCATCAGGTGAGATAAAGAGCAAGAGCTTCCCTGTCTAAATTAAAAAAGGATAATTTATGGTCCTATTGAATAATATAATTCTGTTATGTTTATTTTTGCCGTGTGGTGACGACAAAGTAGAATACAACTGTCACCACCCCAAATCTCTCCCGTGGGTGTCGTACAAGGCGACTAAGGATAAAACAGTGATGAGGAATGGGCAGCAGCATTCCTCTTATACCACCTAGCAATGTACTGCGATTTTTGTGCCCGATAAATGGCAATAGACTCGCCACCTATTAATAATAATATAATATAATATATAATCTATATAATATAAAATATATAATCGGCCTTGCGGCCCGAATTCCAAATACCTACTGGAAAAACATTAAAAACAAAATGCAATAAATAAATGTAAAAATTAACGTAATTTAGAGCTTAAATAAAAACATGATTAATTTAGACTAAAATAATTACAGGTTAAACACTACTTACACATTAAGACATAACATTAATTGTAATTAATTAATGTTTAATTTTAATACTTTTTATTGTTAATGTTGTTTTTTTATTTTAATTAATGATTTTTTTTTTTTTTTTTCTAATGATCAATGTTTATGTTTAGTATATCCTATGGGTCTTTGTAGCCTGACAATAAATGATTATTATTATTATTATTATTAAGAAATTTAGAAACATCGACCAAGAAGAGCCTCAGTTTTAACATACGAGTTCTCGAGCAACCATTCAGTTATAATATTCCTAGCTTCTGAGACTGAACAGTTCCTTATATCACAGGCTCTTGCCGCTGCATTATAAATACGAGCTCTAACGGAGTCGCCGAATCTAGAACCAAAGTGAGAGTTAACAGACGGAATTGGGATTTTAAATGTACGTTTACTTAAAAGTATCTTGTAGTTATCTGAGGTGATAAGTCGTTTGTGCGCTATCAGACAGGTTTTTAGTATAAATTGTTGGCGAATGGTCAAAAAAAAATATTACACGGGAGCTTGACGCCAAACGCCAAAATCCGAAAAACTCGACCCAAGCCAACTACACTCGCAATTCAAGTGGGTCTCTTTACTGCACTTCTTGCAAAAGGACCTGCAAAACAAAATTTGGTTTTGTGAGTCATGCTCGCGCTCATGCAAGAGCCCAGGCGAAGACGAGCTAAGGGTGTCGCCGTCGACGGATACGTCTGGGAGGACATCATCATCATCATCACATGGGACCTAATATAATTGGCGAAACGTGGGTGCTAGTTCACCTCTGCCTACCCCTTCGGGGATATAGGCGTGATTTATGTATGTATGTTTATTTGGAATGAGGACTCACAAGCCCTATGGTTAAACCAAAACAACAGCATACACGAAGAGGGTTGGTGTGTAGCAGGTGACCGACCGGTAGTAAAACCTAATCCAAAACATTAAGCAGTATACTGCTATGACTGCTATTCACTGCTATACTGCTATTCATATATGAATAAAAATTTTGTCAACCCACTCTCTCCATTTATCAGTCTCTCGGTATGGTCCTTTCCATCACTTTTCTAGATATTCCCTCATTGCTTACACCTTTTTAGTTTGATGGATGATATTAATTTAAAGCGAGTTGCTGCTGAGCTGAATTCATGATGTTTGAGTGATTCTGACTGATAAACGTACAGCGCCGACCTCAGATAAATTGGAACATTGAAGGAAGATGATGATGACCTATTATCTCGAAATCCTCCTACCCATAGGGTTGTGTCTTCACAGCAATCACTTAGCGTTCATTAAAAGGTTTATGATGATTGGTTACGAGGCCGGAAGCATTTTTTCTGTGGCCGGAAACACAAAGACGATCTTATTTATTGTCATAATAATAATTAAATCCACGTTTGGTACCGAAGGATATTCCCCAGCGACCAAAACCCGTGGCCACCAATCTGCAAGCAATAATTTACAAATTTAACGACAAAAAGTCAAGCCATTTAACATGAAATACCGCTCGAGGAGGCGGGGGAGAGTTCCCGCCCACTGGTGTTGTCGTGGTTGTATTCGAAGCTTTGACATATCAAAACACCAGCTCATTAATGTACTCACTTTTAGGGCACAGATCTACCCGATGGATGAAAGCATATTGGAGAATAAGACGCAAGCGTAAACCCTAAAGTCTTCACTTTCTGGGCAGGTCTCTACCCTATGGATGGAAGCATATATATAGAATAAAATGTCCTCACTGTTGGAGCATAGGTCTATCCAATGAATGGAAGTTCTCACTTTCAGGGCACAGTTCTACCCTATGGATGGAAGCATAATGGATAATAAGACGCAAGCGGAAATGTACCACTTTCAGGGCACAGGTCTACCCTATGGATGGAAGCATTATAATATATGAATAAGAAGCTGCAAGCGTAATATATGTTCGCAGTCGTCTAGGTAGAATACGTCACTAGGCCAGATGAATGAGTGTCCTACTTAGACAGGGTCATAAGTAGCCTCTGAGCGGTATGTATTCCTATGCCCAACAGTCGGTGTCTCTCAGCTGAAATGATGATTCAGCTTAACGTAATTTCCGGAGCTCGAACTCGAGATATATTATCATCATATGTCCCGATTAAGTTTATAGCGATGATATTCATAAAGTAGGCAACAATAACTAAGCTGCCCTAAACCCTAGGGCAGCGCAAGCACAAAAACCAGGGAAATAGATGTACAAAAATAAATCCTCATGATAACACTTGGGCGCTTGTTCGGCTCATAATTCGTTGATATCGCCGACGAAGACTGGCCCATTTAATGTGAGTTACGGCTCGGATTTCATAAAAGTAAAAATGGTTTATTGCTAATGATATTTTCTGGTGGAACTGACTGTTCTTGTGTTTTGTTAGGTTTACGGAGCCCTGGCAAGGGAAATGGCCTCGTAAGAAGACTCAAAATGACTTAAAAGGGCTATGCTCGGTGTTTCTCGAAGTTTCTATAAGGTCATCGAAGAAATGCGGATCTTAAGTGGCGGTGAGCAATATTGCGAGGACTAACGGCCAAGCAGGTAAAGGTCGCGTTGAGTCGCTGGATGCGAACAGCGTTCGGTTTGGAGAGCCTATGGCATGGTTGTTGAGGCAATGACTTAGACGGTTTGTTTTTGAGAGTGTGAATATTAGGGCTTTTTTGTTTGGGGATCTTGCACGGGGTTTTTTTATGAAAACTCAAAATAGATGTCAAACCATCCCAGCTGTACTTGCCCGAATGCAAGAATATAGCAAGATTGGGCCATAACCCTAACACCCTGGCCCTGGCTCCCCACATGGGACCTAACATAATTGGCAAAACGTAGGTATTAGTACACCCCCCTCTTCGCAGATAAATAGGTCTGATTTATGTATGTATTGTATTGACAACTTTGTGTAACACATCGTAGAAACGGTAGGGAGCTCAAAAAGTCAAACACGTAATTGATCGTGTGTTTTATTACTTTCTATCATATTAAAAACAGGCATTGTGAGTATTTTTTCAACATCACCAGAAGCGATAACTAGTTATTTATGATGCAGCAGCTGCTTTATCTGGTACACAATTAAAATTCGACCATTACTCTCACTTCCATAAATCTATTTTTATCAGAATCACTGGGTTATCGGGCAATGTTCGAAAATGGTTTGCTTATCACCAACTTTATGATGGAAGCTGTTAAAAGTCATTGTGGGTGTAACGATTACAATTTTTGACGGTACAGGTCATGTACGGTCAACCGCACTTTTAGACAACCCAATACTGTCAAATTTCTTCAATCGATTGTCAACTTTATTTTGTAGGCAGTAAAGCTCAAAGTCGATTAAGAAAATTTGATATTTCGTGGCAGGCTGACGTGCTGTTGCTGTACATCCAACAACAGATAATAATTTATAAAAGTTTCAAAATCAATGCGATATCTATCTTCAATGCCCGCGTCGTATGGTTCATAATCATAATAGTTAATCTGCTTTTTTCCTTCCCTATTTTTATTGAAGGATTAAACAGTGAATTAGTCTTTCCTATGGATGGAAGAATATAAGTAGAATGACAAGACAAAAAGACTGGAGATGCAGCCGGGACCAACGCTTAACGTACCTTTCGAATCACGGAGTAACTTTAGATAATACAATTTTGGTCACCCATCCAATGACCATCCTTAGCGAACATTGCTTAGTTTACGAAATCGCAGACCAAGCCACTGCTTTATCGCCACACTAAATTTAATCGGACAATATTCTTTATGCGCGTACATAATACAGCTAATAATTAATTAACGGCATAATAACCAACAATACAACGTTGGTTGATGTCCGAAAATTCACACCGATCCCCGAGTAAGACGAACGACACTGAAAAAGTAATGTGTGCAATTAATCACTGTTTATTTGCATTAAGAGGCGGCACCCTTGTTAATTTGTTGCCAGATGAAAAGTTAACCTATTAAAAGGAATGCCTCCGCGCGCCTTTTTGGGAGCCCGTATCCGGTCGCGAAGGACCATTTTTTTTACTGATACATACATAAATCACGCCTATATCCCTAAAGGGGTAGGCAGAGGTGAAATAACACCCATGCTTTGCCAATTAGTTTAGGTCCTATGTATGTAGGTGGCGTTGTATGAGAACAAATGCAACGTGTGAATTTCAGTAAAAAAAGAAACGGTTTATGTATATCAAAGTTTTATAATCTTTTTCTTCTTCTCCCTGTCCTGCTCCCAGTCCATCTGGGGTCGGTGCAGTATGTTTCCTCTTCCATTCATATCGGTCAGACGTCATCAAGCCATCCACTCCCTGATTCATATCATCCATCAAACCGTAAAGGTGCTAGTGATGAATGAATGTATAGTAGGGTCCAATCCATACTGCTCAAGGTTTTGGCTTAGGTTTTACAGCCGGCCGGCTGCCTGACACCAACCCTCTTTGGGTATTCTGTTGTTGGTGGTTTGCCCGCCACCATTCGGGTGCCCCAAGGGGCCAAGGTGCTTATAGGTAAAAGTCGACTAAGGGAGATTGCCTGGTGTACCAGGCAATCTCCCTTAGTCTCCCTTTTACGACACCCATGGGATCAGTCGGGGCTGGCCCATTTTACATTATTTGTTCGTGACCAGGCCAGCATAGAAGACTTTTGTATTAAGTACTCATTAACGTTAATTGGCGTCTCTGAGTGCGGCAGTACGTAACTCAAAGTCAAAGCGATCCTTGTAACTACGGTAAACTTATACGGGACCACCGTAGCCGAGTGAAGTCTAAATTAGCCTCTTCTTCCGCGAGGGCTCTTAATCTTAGCTCGCAAGACAAATCACCACCCTTAAGAATTAATTTCGCTCAGCACCCGCCAAGAGGTCGTTTTTCATTGTCATAAAGCTTTTTTCGTCTCACACTTTTGTTTTTAATTAGGCTTCAATGTTCTGCTTTAATAATCGCTCTTAATTTGTTTGTTTCACGGTCTGCGAGAGTGGACGTTTTTGTTTTTTTTAATTACATACATACATACATAAATCATATAATATTCCCCGAAGGGGTATGCAGAGATGCATTAACACAAACTTTTTGCCAATTATTTAGGTCCCATGTAATTGGTGGCGACTATCGAGCCTATTGCCATGTACTAGGCACGTATTTCACAGTAAATTACTAGGTGGTATTGAGGAACTTATTGCAGTTTTAACCCTTTGTCGCCTTGTGCGATACTTGTGGGAGAGTTGGTATGGTGATTTTTTTACTCTGCTCAGCCGTCACCACACGGCTTTTTTGAATTATTAAGTTTCCGTACCTAATAGGAAAAATCCGGGTATTTTGATGTCAAAGATATTGTAGCTGTGGTCGGAACCTTTAACTGATGAAAATTGAAGTCATTTATAAAAATGGATAATGAAGGTCGGGATATCATTAGTTAAGACGTTGATAAGCTGTGAATACACTACGAATACAAAAAAAATACCCATAAACGCTAAGATTAAAAAATTATAGTAAAAGAGGGAACCTTTTTATCCCAGTTTTTTTAACAGTAAATCCGAAAACTTTAGAGCAAAGGAATCGTGGCACATTTATATTATGGTAAACCGAGAAAATTCTGCGTAAAAATCTTGAATAGGAGTAAAAATACGATGTGTTATTTTTAAAAAATAATTAACCAAAAGTAACATTATAATAATTGCCAAATATGTTGCCATTCAATCAAGGGATATCCCTTGTGCCAGTGAATTGAGCCACATACAGTCATCTCTCAATAACCACGCAACGATCACATCACATCAGCAGACATTATTACAGGATCAACAACTGGAATTATTTTATATGCGTTTTCACACACAGCCCCATTGCTCGCAATAATCACTTCAGAACAGCCTCTTGTGACTGTGTTCATGTCAAATTATATCGGGCGTCCGCAATCGCCCTCAATTTACTGCGTCTGAAGACACCTTGTCCTTCCATTTAACGGTTATAACGTTGTAAATTTAACTGTTACTGTTTCAACTGTTAAAATTAACGATTATTACCCAACGTCGTTCGCACGGCTGATAACAGCCGATAGCTGTCGAGTGATGAATTGTGCGCAGATATGTTTTAGTTGTTTGCTCTCTTTGATGTAGCATTTTTGGTTTTATTGTAGTTCCGGCGTTTGTTGCAGCGCGTACCTATGAGCCCGTGCGTATCGGTATGTTTTATGATGTCGCTAGGAATGGTTGACTGAGTGGTGTAGGCATCTGCCCGGATTGCAGAGCGCGCGGGTTTGTTTCCCCATCTACAGGGTGAAATCGAAATGAATCGACAAATTTTTATGGGGGCTTCTGGTGCTATTCAACGTTATATTAGTGAGGTTTAAAATCAAATCTAAGTCGACAAAAAAGTATCAATATTTTCCTTTTATTTTACTCGAAACTGGTAAATATACAGATTAAAAACATAGCCGTGTGGTGACGGCAGAGTAGAATACAATTGTCACCACCCCAAATCTCTCCCGTGGGTGTCGTACAAGGCGACTAAGGATAAATCAGTGATGAGGAATGGGCAGCAGCGTTCCTGTTATACCTACCACCCAGCAATATACTGCGACTTTTGTGCCCGATAAATGGCAATAGGCTCGCCACCTATTACATGGGACCTGACATAATTGGCGAAACGTGGGTGCTAGTTCACCTCTGCCTACCCCTTCTGGGATATAGGCGTGATTTATGTATGTATGTATGTAAAAACATAAAACAAAAAAAATAATAATATAAAATTTATTTAAAAAAAATATTAAATTAAATTCTCAATATAAAATAAAATTAAATAAATCTTTCGTAATTCGCGGTTTGCTAAGCGGACGGGTGCGTGCAGCGAGATAGTAGAACACTGTAGGTACAATCACGCGCAAAGTGCGTCGACTGCAACTAATAAATATAATAATTGCGTTCTTGTATTTTATTACTTAATGTTTCATTACAATTTTATTTGTTACTATAACGATCATTTTAGCGGTAAAAATGTCCAGTAAAATTTTGTGGACCGATTTCAAATTCACCCTGTAGATCATAAATTTTCGAACTTTTTCTTACCAGAATTTAATTTGTAATATTAATTTTATTAAATAAATATTAAATATTGCAATCTGTAAATCTAAAAAGCTAAACAGGTTTCTTTGCCGATTGATAAGAAGCAAAACAGGAAAATAAATAACATTTTTATGATTGACTGCAATTAAATTCAGAAGTTTGTGAAGTATTTATCGAGTTGGCATTTTAAATAATACAGTAGTTGTTTGGAAATTGAATTGAGGCAGCCTGTATTTTCATAACGGACTTTTTGTTGTAGAGTTATTTTACTACAGAAACATGATACCACATCCACACTCGGCTGCTTTCACTGCTTAATGATCATTAAGATTTATTCGTATTATTGTAGGAAGATTTCAAAGAACAACGCTGATAGAGGAGAGTTATTGCGCTAATAGCCGTTGATTAACAAATTGTCTTGTTTACATGTTTTTATGAGCGAGCCATTGTTTATATCGATAATTTAGAAATGACCCCAACAAAATTTATGATAATGTAAATAAATCTCACCTCTGCCTACCCTTTCGGGGATATAGGCATGATTTATGTATGTATGTATGTAAATAAATCTGCTATGTATGTCGTGAACTCTACATTCATACGTAAATCACGCCTGTTTATCCCCGAAGGGTTATTAACACCCTCTTTTTGCCAGTTTACAAATAGGTCCCTTGTAATAGGGGAAGCCTATTACCATACAATATAATTATTCTATATCTCTAATTAGCCTTGGACAAAACCGATGGGAGATGTGAAGGTGGTGACAATTTTATTTAGTTCAGCTGTCACTGCTTGTTAACATTATTGTCATTGTGACAGGTTTTAATAAGATGATGGTAGCTATAGCCAAGTACAGATATACATACATGCATACATAAATCACGCCTATATCCCTTAAGGGGTAGGCAGATGTGAAATAACACACACGTTTCGCCAAATATTAGATCCCAAGGTGGCGAGCCTATTGCCATTTATCGGGCACAAAAGTCGCAGTACATTACTAAGTGGTATTACAAGGGGAACCCTGCTGCCCATTCCTCATCACTGTTTTATCCTTAGTCGCCTTGTGTCGTACAAGTCACGGGAGACAGATGGGATGGTGGCAATTGTATTCTGCTGTGCCGTCACACACAGTTACAGATATTCCTTACCAAATACATCAAATCCACAGAAGATATAACAGAGATAGATATGCGCTAGAGTTTAACAACATTTTAGGCACGAGTTCACCAAAACGTAAAACAACTGATTAAAAGATAAATATATAATATAATAGCCATAGGATTAAATGCCAAAAACCTCTCTCTTCTATGCTGGCCTGGGAGCGAACAAATAACGTAGAATAGGCCAGCCCCGACTCATCCTATGGGTGTCGTAAAAGTCGACTAAGGGAGATTGCCCGGTGTAAACCAATAAGCACCTTGGGGCACCCGAATAGTGGAGGGCAAACCACCAACAACAGCATACCCAAAGAGGGTTGGTGTCAGGCAGGCGGCCGGCTGTAAAACCTAAGCCAAAACCTTGAGCAGTATGTATTGAAATGTTGTCATTTCAATCACTCACTCCGTTCATCGGTCTCTCGACATTGTCCGTCTCGTCTCTTTTCTATACATTCATTCATCACTAGCACCTTTACGGTGTGATGGATGATATGAATCAAAAGGGAGTGGATGGCTTGATGACGTGTGACAGATATGAATGGAAGAGGAAACATACTGCGCCGACCCCAGATAGACTGGGAACAGGGCAGGGAGAAGAAGAAGAAGAAAATGTCAAACTTCGACGCTGAAGTAATAATTGCCTGTTTGTGTTGGTAAACTCGGGCCATAGACAGGTGATTATCATTTAACCGTCGACTATTGACATTTTATCGTATGGAAGAAAGAACTGTCAAGAGTGTTTGGCGCGTTTCGTGGTGTCAGTCAGATTTATTTTCAATGATTCAAAAATTGTTACAGAGTGGATTTAGTGCAGTGAAAGTTGTGTTATTTTGATGCACAAGCATCCGTGTTGATGTGCAATTATGCAGAATCATCGAAAATAAGTCTCAGGATGTGTTTGATGTTGTGGTGAAGATCACTATAAAAAGTGGTTTTATCCATTTCAACAAGCACCATCATTAACTCTGTTACCATTCAATTCGCGCCAAGCACTCCCTAGATGCGTTAAAATATGTGGCACTCATATTTTAACGTAAAATTCATTTCATTCATACATTTCACCCATTCATTATTTCATAAGACTACAGATAAAATATACACTAAAGACTTGGCTGTATGGGCTAGACCGTTTGCCTTCCTTAAAATATTGGGAGAATTAAAAAAAAAAGAAAGACCTGTAAAAACTGACGATTATCTTTTGATCACTTGTTTTACGTGTTGGTGAACTCGAGCCTTAGTTAGATGACAGCTAAAATTATGCGAAGCTTGACCTCCGAACGAATGAGTGTACGCGCGGGTCGTAAAGCAAATTGAATGATTTACGCACGATTCGCTCCCAAAGAAGAGACAGCGGGCAATATTTCATTTGGCTCGTTCCATTGCTGTCGCAAATTTAGTACAGACCTATTCTATGGAGCGAATTCTGAGAAGCTGTTTGGGAAGAAATGTTTGTTAAGGAGTGTACGGTGGCCAGTTGAGCTGTCATAATTAATTCGTTTAGTTATTTGATTTATAGTATTTCTTTATCATCATCATCACCATCACCAGCCCTTTTAATGTCCCCACTGCTGGGTGACAGGCGTTCCCTATGGGCGGAAGAGTATAGGCTGAATGGGCCATAACCCACTACGCTGGCCCAGTGTGGATTGGTGGGTATTAACGACTGCAGATACAGCCGGGATCAACGGCTTAACGTGATCTCCGAAACACAGAGGAACTCGAGATATAACATTTTTGGTCACCCATCCAGTTACTGGCCGTAGCGAACATTGCTTAGTTCAAGCAATCGCAGGCTAAGCTACCAATTGTGCTACCGAACTCCTAGTCAGTATATGTATAGATTTGGCATACAATTAATAATAATTGAACTCGCAACGCTCTCTGTGAAAAAAAACGCGCTCCACCTAAAACAATTCGATAATCAAAACTCCAATCCAATAAGGTTTTATTAGCATTTCAAAAGAGAAAATTTAATACCAACTGATTATCTGTCACTCGATTCCCGCTTTGTGCGAAACACTTTGGCGGGAAAGTGCTCAGTGGATTTTTTTTTAAAATTTATTATGATTTTTTAATTCGGCGACCTTAAAGCGTGCTCGCGACACTCCCTCCGTCGGCAGTGCCCTCGTAAATTTTTCAAAGGAGTTTTTAATCAGTCGTCAAGCGATTTACAAATTAAACAGGGGCCGCGTTATGAAGAAATATCGCGAGACAACAAAGTCTGTGTCCATTATCCAGAGAAAAAAACAAAAAGAGACTATTTTTCATCACACTGTTAGAGCAACCCCGTAGCGTGGATTAAGTCTCCTCGGGGAAGCAAAAATATTTTCCTCTCGGTCTAACTCACTCTAAATCCTGAGACAAAACACTGTCAAGTGGTGGAGAGATGGTTTTGTCCACGTTCCGTGCTACGAGGGCTGTTCAACTGCTATGTTCTCGCTCTTCGCTGTCAATGTCAATTTGACGTTAACTAATTATACTTACAATTCATTACACAAAGCTCCTATAGCTTTGTGCAATGAATTGTAAGTATAATATCCACAAAGAAAATAATTGTACATACATACATACATAAATCACGCCTATATCCCGAAGGGGCAGGCAGAGGCGAACCAGCACCCACGTCTCGCCAGTCATGTTAGGTCCCATGTTAGGTGGCGAGCCTATTGCCATGTGAAAATAATTGTGGTTAGAAAAACTTCGAAAAATCATAGTAGTGTAGTATAGAAGCACTATGTAGTAGGTAAATATGTAAGCAGACCACGGACAACGTCTCTTTCTGTAAGTAGATGTAGGAAGTTTAATTTTATAAAGGTTATCAGAGTTTTAAGATTATGGAAGATCCGATTTACAGAAGGACCTGAAAGAACATTTGCTACTTGGGGGGTTATTATGTAAGTCAATTGCAGTTGCTTTCGTCTACCTGTCTCTCTTACTCATTGATAATCAAAGCAAAGTGTGAGAGGGACAAGTAGGCCAAAGCAATTGAAATCGGCTTACATAATGCTGACTTTTTAAATTTTGCTAAAAATGTTACGAGATGCCGGATCCAGATGAGTGTACGGCACTACGAGCATTTCATGTAACACTTTTAGTGCCGTCCTAACTTAGAATTCGTGTTACATTACACGTTAGATTACATTGCTCGTTACACCCGTCTGGATCCGGCTTAAGCCCTAAAATGTCGTGCCGTCCCCGACAACGGGCCCGCGTCAAACAAGAATTATAGCCGGCAAGGATCTCTCCGCAAAAAGCTCGCAAATTTCGTCATCAATTATCATTATTAGGAGCGGAGGCGCGCGTAATTGAGTTTTGTAAATGGCGGCGCGACGCGGCTCGACGCGCCTGTCATAAGAACGTGCCGTCTTCGACAGGGCTGCCTCTCGGAGTGACTAAGCAGAATTAAAAAGTACCTACTGGTATACTTTGAAGTACTTGTATTTTTTGAAGTCCGCCACCATCTTATCAAAATCTAGCTACCACCATCTTATCAAAATCTGTCGCCATAATAATAATGTTAACAGCGTAATTGTGTTCCGACAATGTGTGATAAGATAGCCAGCCCCTCTGTGGTTGAGGGTTCCAGGTGAAGCTTCATTCCAGCTTCAGCCCTTATCGTCACTTACCATCAGGTGAAATGAAGGGCAAGAGCTTCCCTTTCTAACATAAAGAAAAGATACAGAATCTGTAGGTACAGCACTCAAGGTATAGTGGCGTCAATCCTACATTGGTGACTCTATCCCCCGAATATAGAAACGCTACTCAAAGTTTGAGTCCTGCTTAACATTTAAGTCAAAACTGGCGTTTTTCAATACAAATTATGACAGGATCTATCCACTTAACTGTATAAGTAGTGCTCAAAATTTGAGAAGCGTTTCAGTATTCGGGGGAAAGCTTGACTATGACATAATAATATTATTATGTTGAAGAAGAAGATTGTGGTTAGAAAATGACCTGATGAACAGGTCAGGAGTAAAAGTGACGATATTGCAAGGAAGACACGATATAGGCACTTAACTTTGACTGCTTGTGGTTAAAATAACGTGACGTTAACTGTTCTATTGTTTGCAAATATTGTTTGTCTACAATTGGATTAAGTGGGTTTTAATAAAACAATTACAGAACAAGAAGAAAAGGCGTAATATTACCCAACAGATGCACAGTGTTCAGAAGGAGCTCGCTAGCGCAGTGGCACAGCGCGCTTGGCCTGCGCCTGCGTAAAATAAGCAATTTCGCTAAGGCCGGTCATTGGATGGGTGATCAAAAATGTATTATCTCGAGTTCCTCCGTGCTTCGGAAGGCACGTTAAGCCGTTGGTCCCGGCTGCATCTGCAGTCGTTAGTACCAACCAATCCGCACTGGGCCAGCGTGGTGGGTTATGGCCCAGTCTCCCTATATTCTTCCATCCATAGGGAAGGCCCGTGCTCCAGCAGTGGGGACATTAAAGGGCTGGTGATGATGATGATGATGATGCACAGTGTTTTGAAGGGGCCTCGTAAACTTACACTTGAGTCACAAGTCCTAAGCGCTGCCACTGACGTCCCTCTCTACCACACTATAGACCCATCCACCACCTTTCGTTCAAAAATACATACATACATAATTCACGCCTATATCCCCGAAGGGGTAGGCAGAGGTGAACTAGCACCCACGCTTCGCCAATTATGCTAGGTCCCAAGTAATAGGTGGCGAGCCTATTGCCATTTATCGGGCACAAAAGTCGCAGTACTTTGCTAGGTGGTAGGTATAAGAGGAACACTGGTGCCTATTCTTCATCACTGATTTATCCTTAGTCGCCTTGTACGACACCCACGGGAGAGATTTGGGGTGGTGACAATTGTATTCTACTCTGCCGACACCACAAGTTTCAAAAATATTCGAGACAATTTAGGAAAATTAAAGATTTGTAAGTTTATGGTATAAACGGATTTGTGACGACGTCATTATTTGCGTCCGCCTACCAAACAGCCCTGGCAAAATTTTGCTTATAAGAATATTAAACGTCACGGTGACAACCCTAAACTGGGATTAGCGTTGCGGACGTGACGTGTCACCGGGTTATGGAAACCGACACTTCGTGTGTTAGTGACGATTGCTTTATGACTCACAGATGAGATCTTGTCTGGACGGTGTTTACATTCTGAAATAAATTTTAAAACATACGTTTACTTACATTGTCATTACTGCCGAAAAAGAGAGTACTAACTTTGACTGTACTTGCCGATTGGTGGCTATTAACGACTGTAGATGCAGCCGGGACCAACGGCTTAACATTTTTGGTCACCTATCAAATGTATCACCCCGATTTCCAAGTGCCTAGCTTTTAGAAAAGTTGGTAAGGTAGGCTGAACATAAGAACTTCGCCAAAACTTAGAGCACTCTATCAAATAAGCATTTTGTGGTGACACCAAATTGAGTACGAAGATAAAAAGGTAAGACTTCAGGAGAAGGATGTTAAGAGACGAAAATTTCGATGGAAAGAGACCCGAGACTAGGTGGTATGAGAAGAAGAAGAAGAAGACAGTCAGCTCGACTCATTAAAATAAAAGATATATTGCCGTTGCCCAGATGGTGCACCTCTTCAAATGTCTCCGAGTTCAGTTACTGCTATCCCAGCCTTTGTCTTGCACGCATTGCTAGGACTATAATTTTCTTCGCAACGATATGCAGTCCACATCCAGAAAATTACCTCAATAGTCGCTTTGCAATCGCTTCGAGCTCCCATAAATCTGACCGTTCGTTGTAATGCTTATTAACCTGCTGCAGCCATGAGGTGAGGTTGTTTGAAGAAATTTTGTGGGATTTGAAGTATTTATCACAAGAAGCGAACGAGGCTTCATTGGCTTCAGGTTTGTCGGTTCTAAAAATAAATATTATTATTTTTAGTAATAATGTAAAAACCATTCCAAAAGCATCTTTTTACAAAGAATTGGTTGTTGACGTCATTTATTTTGTAATATTTTTTATAAGTAATGTTCACATGTCCTAATTGTTTAATACAATTGAATGGCTTAAATGTCACCACCACGTACTCAATTTTATAAGCAGTCCATTTTTAATCCACTTTAAGTCTTCACAATAGACAATGGAAGCCGTTGTAAGAAAAATCGCGAAACAAATTAAACTAAAATTTGCGAGAGACGTAAAGTGTTACGGCAAAACCAGATCCCCCGCATAAATTTTTCGCGACTGCCATTTCCTCCTTAACCGTCATTACATTAACGACTGGTGTGCCTCTTCTGAAAATTAACAACTATCCGCTCCCATATAAATCACAATTTCAATTCAACACACAGAGCCTCGTATTATTTTAGCCAATTTCAGTTGCTTTGGTCAACCCGTCTCTTTCACTCATTATGTTAATAGCAAAGTGTGAGAGTGACGGGTAGGCCAAGGCAACTGTAATCGACTTCCATAATACGGGGTCTGTTTACATCAAACGCGGCGGCGGATCTCCGAGTCCGAAGACACGATTCGTCGGCACTTATGATTCAGTGCCGATTGTCGGCTCGTAATGGTGCTTCTACACGGTGCATGTAGCTTGCGCATGTTGAAGCACTTGCACAGGTTATATGCTTCGTATAACCGATTCCAGCGATTCGACGATGTACCCGTACAAGTAACATGCGAAGTAGCCAGCGCGCTTCACATCGCGCGGGTTACAAGCGCAGACGTCATGCTGACAGCTGAAACGAACAAGAAGTACTAGCGCGGGAAGAATGCACGTGTAGCTTGGCCAAAAAACTTGCGCAAGTAGCCCGCGCCTGTGTTTATGCACTGATCAACTAACTTGAGCATGCTACTTGCGCAAATACATTATACATACATAAATCGCGCCTATATCCCCGAAAGGGTAGTCAGAGGTGAACTAGCACCCGCGTTTCGCTAATTATGTTAGGTCCCATGTAATAGGAGGCGAGTTGGTCCTATTGCCATTTATGGACACAAAATTCGCAGTACATTGCTAGGTGGTATAAGAGGAACGCTGCTGGCCATGCCTCATCACTGATTTATCCTTATTCGCCTTGTACGACACCCACGGGAGAGATTTGGGGCTCATTTAAATAGCGCATTTACTTGCTCCAGCTTGTAACGTTGTCATTTTGTCACTTGTCAAAGTCGTCAAAGTCAAAATTGACAAACTGACTGACAGTGACAATGACATTAGTTGTCATAATAATTTTGCATTTGCAAAGAGAAATCGGCATAATTGGGGACTTATAAAAAAAAAACAAGGAAAAAGTCCAGACAAGAGTTGCTTGGTTTGGATGGTTATATAACCCCCAGGTGTTATAAGAAATTTTACTTTACTTTTTTCTTGGTTTCCAGACAATAATTTTGTATTTTGGCAGGTTAGGATTTTATTTAGTATTTATTCGGCGTTTAGGTTCCGTTAGGTCTTCAGTGGTCACATTTGTTGTCTAAAATTCTCTTTGAATCGATTTTTTAGAGATCGAAGAAATTGTCAATTTGTCAATGTTATCTTAATTCGATTGTCAAACTATACGGCCAATGACGAGCGCTTATTTTAAAATTCGGAAGTGGATTTCATTCCATTTTAAAATTCCTAGCTAGACGCTGTAAAATTTTGATGGTCATCTTATCTTGGTGGAATTTTCCAAATTTTAGAAGAATTTTATAAATATTATATCGGAGCAAGCAAGTGATTCTCCGATTAACAGCTGTTATTAAAAGGAATACATACTGTGTCACTGACCCGAAAGGGTCCTTTGGTACGAGCAAAGAGATTAGGAGACTCCAGTTATCAATCTCTGAGAGGTCCAAAGCTGTCTTGATTGTGGACTGGACCTAGCGGGTAATCCTGTGAGGAATTGCTACTCCCTACTACACTTCTCTACAGTCAGGTACCTTACTAACCACCAGGCGGCTGAAGGCTCGGAGATATAGATAGACTTCTATAGATATAGATAGATTCATATCATTTAGATTCGTATACCCGTCCCACTCGTTATCGACCAGAACGACTCCAACCGAACCCCTTGGTCTTGGTTTTTTTTAATTACTGCTTATGTAAAATTGAAATTATAAATTGTATTAAATTTGTGTTAAATTGAAATTATAAATTTACTGTCCAACTGGTTGTTTTTATTTTATTGTCACCATTAGGTAGAAGGGGGAAATTCTAAATTATTATATAGGCATACATAAGCAGGTTAAAATTCAAGTATTACAAGCTACTGGCACCGTGTAGAAGCACCATCATGACTCAGTGCCATCGGACGTCGTCTCGTCTTGTCGGCTCGTAAGTGGAGCGGTGTTTTTGATACCGCGAAGGGTGCTCAGCCAAATTGCCTCAAATTATTATGTTCCACTGGGAGTAAAAAGTGCATGGGCATTATGTTCGCGGGGTCAATTGAGACTGACGCTTGTTGTGATGACGCTCGTTGCTGAGCAAAAACTATTACTGGAGGCATTTGTTGTAATCGGTGGCAAATTATCAACTGCAGTTCTATTGTGGCGTGATGAGAATTTGATGCCGAATATTGCATGGGTGTTTTTTTTTTGCAAAATTTAAAGAGGTTTACAAAGTTACAAATTATGAATTCAAAATTGGAAGTTCAGATTTCAGTAGGGATTGGAAGGCTTCATGGCCTTTGACCGATATGAATGGAACAGTAAACATGCTGTCTCGATCCTAGTTCCCAGTTTATCTAGATAAACTGGGAACAGGGCAGGGAGACGAGGACGTCGACTATGAATATAATAAAGCGGCTCATTTACGAAGTTTGGTAGATGAGAAGAAGAGGCTTACCTTTTCTTCAAGTGGGTAGACCTCATTCGATAAGCTTTAATAAAATATAACCTAAAATGGATGCAATTTTATAATATTATTTCAGCTCTAGTGTTCTATTGTGAATTAAAATAAATGAATGGAACTTACTGTTCATTACCTTTTCTAGAGTTGTCACGTCTTGGGGGCCCTTTCACCACGTTTCAACCACTTTGTCTCAAATGGGTTTCCACAAATTACTGGCAGGCAGCTATTCATTATCTTAGAAACTTTATAATGTCTATAATCCTAATAAAAGACTTGTACAATGAAGAAACTTTTCTTGACCGTGAAGTGGGGTTTTTACAATTGTTTGAAATCACTAGGCCCGTTCTTTTGCTACTTATATTTAAAGTCGATGTTTCTAAAGCAGTGTGTAAATGCTAGCGTGGTCTGAACGAACCAGTAATCTTCGTTTAACGCAATATGTTATTTGGCTAAGTGTCGGTTTGAAGTTGGCTTTGTAAAGTTCGAAATTAGGTGGTGGTTATCGAGCGAAAGGAAGGACCTGACAGCGAACGTGAGTCGGGACATAATAGTAGCAATATTTCGTTCAATTATGGGGCTGGAAAAGCTACGTCAGATGATCGACAAATGTTGTGATAATTTGCGCGAATCATAACTCTTATAGGGGAACTGGCAAAACACATACATAACATAATTCGGGCCTGTATCCCCGAAGGGATAGGCAGAGGTGAATTAACACGCCAATTAAGTTAGGTCCCATGTAATAGGTGGCGAGCCTATTGCCATATATCGAGCACATAAGTACCAGTATATTGCTAGGTGATATGTGAGGAATGCTGCTGCCCATTACTCATCGTTGTCTTTACCCTTAGCCGCCTTGTGTACGACGCCCACGGGAAAGATGGGGGTGGTAATAATTGTATTCTGCTCTGCCGGCCGTCACCACACGGCAAAACACAGACGGATGAATATTACGAATTGATGTAGACAAAACAACAAAAAACTGGCCGTGTGGTGACGGCAGAGTAGAATACAATTGTCACCACCCCAAACATCTCCCGTGGGTGTCGTACAAGGCGACTAAGGATAAATCAGTGATGAGGAATGGGCAGCAGCATTCCTCTTATACCTACCAACTAGCAAAGTACTGCGACTTTTGTGCCCGATAAATGGCAATAGGCTCGCCACCTATTACATGGGACCTAGCCTAATTGGCGAAGCGTGGGTGCTACTTCACCTCTGCCTACCCCTTCGGGGATATTGGCGTGAATTTTGTATGTATGTAGACAAAACTATAGCTAAAAATGTATGTTTATTGAAGCTTCATGTTTGGCATGAAAAGAATTTTCGATTAATTCAATGATCAATTCTGCTATTACAAAAAGTGTAACTAATTCATTTTATTCAGGGAAAGAAACATGAAATACAAATTAAACTACCATTATCAGTGCTATCATTAGATCTCCCACAGCTGGGTACAGGTTTGGTTTAGCAAATGGTCACATCTAACACCTACCTTTTTAAAAATGACTACTTACCTAGTCCTGTGCCTAGTTCAATTGGGATTACTGAAATTACATGCATTCGAGTGGCAACATTTGTGATTGATGGCTGCAAATTCAGGGGGCGGTCTATTTCTTCATCCGTCACATCGGAGTAGGTACAGCATGATTACAGTCCGTGCGCTATGGCGGTTCGCAACCATTGTTTTATGTCTTGATTTATGAGACAGACGTGAATGTTGTGAGGTTTGAGGTCAAGCGGATGAGAGATGCTTTAGTGCTTGCTAACACGGAACGCCTTGCTAACTTTATGAGCAGCGCGGAGTTGAGAGAACTATTGTACAGTTGACGGCACATCAGGTAACTACGATAATTATGTTCATTTTTCTCAATCGGTTTTGAGCTTTACGTCAAACAATTTTGAATATTAACAAACGATTAGAATTGACAACATTTCAAAAATGACAACCTCCCAAAATAAAAATACCGTTTCTGTATTTTCCAATCCTGACTTCGAAAATATTTTTATAATTTTTTTTTAATTATAGAGAAAAAAAATAAAATGAAAAAAATAATAATTGACAAGTGATATTTTTATTTTTCGAGTCAAGAGTGATTTCGCCATTCGTCTACGACAGTGACGTCATTTGGCACTTACTTCTGTTTAGAATGACCGGTATTTCAATCATGATTTTTTGTATGAAAACGACGGAATTCAGAAGAAATAAAAAATATAGGTGTCTTCATTTTCGGTTTAATTTCATATAACATCATAATAAAGGTATGTTGAAAAAATGAAATGTTGTCGCGGGATATTGAGCGATCCGATCGAAAATAAAATCATTTTAGTTATGTTTTTCCATGTCCATTCTTTCCTATATGTCCAAGAGATATCATTTTACTGATGAGAGTGCCCATTTTAAGCGTTTTGGGCCACTTTCCACTACTTGTCTGTGATTTTTTGACAACATCAAAGTACAAAGCAGTTCAAGCAGTTGTTCAGTAAAAGTTAGAAAAATTATAGTCTTGATGCGGGAATCGGACCCGCGTCCTCTGCAAACCGGGCAGACGCTTATTACACTCGGCCAACTAACGCGACGTCTAGGTTGTAATTTTTCTAAGGTTTATATACATACATAAATCACGCATATATCCCCGACGGGGGTAGGCAGAGGTGAAATAACACCCACGTTTCGTCAAATATTAGGTCCCATGTAATAGATGGTGAGCCTATTGCCATGTATCGGGCACGTAAATCGCAGTAAGTATATTGCTAGGTGGTATAAGAGGCTAGCTGCTGCCCATTACTCATCGTTGTCTTTATCCTTAGCCGCCTTGTACGGCACCCACGGGAGAGATGATGGTGGTGACAATAGTATTCTGCTCTGCAGTCATCACACGGCGGTTTTTATATAATGTTCAAATATAATATACAAAAATAATGACATCAAAGTAGTTAGTCCACTAACTGCCGCACTCAGAGACGTCAAATAACACTAATGAGTACTTAATGTCAAAAAATTACAATTCAAAACTAGTCGCTATTTTTGCCGGGTCTATGGTCTAGATTTAAATGAGATTTTTTGACATTAAGTACTCATTAAAGTTAATTGACGTCTCTGAGTGCGGCAGTTAGTCCACTGGACTCTCGCTCGACTCTACGTCCCAAGAAATCTGGATTAGTTCTCGCAAGTGCGCTTAGGTAATACGCCCAAAATGGCCACACACATAGCGATAGCCATCTCGGCGGACATGCGGCGTCCGGGGAGCCTTTGTGCCGGGACGTGGTGCTAATTGGGAATCGCTCACGTCCATCTGATCCGTGCGAGGCGATTGGGGGTCGTTTTACGTGTCCACTCTTGTATGTAGTAAAAGGTAACCCAGAAAAACTACTTTTCAATTCACAATTAATTTATTCGGGGACACAACTTTATCCAGCAAGCGCCAATGCGAGAGAGCATTTTTGGAATTCGTTCAGACCATCAAACATCAAATTTCTTCAGTTTGATGGTCTGAATGAATTCCAAAAATTTTTGCAGTGATAAAAAGTGATCTGGTATAGGTATGAGCCCGCTAGAGCAGTGGCATAGCGTGCTTGGCCTGCGATTGCGTAAACTAAACAATGTTCGCTAAGGTCGGTCATGTGATGGGTGAAATGTATTATCTCGAGTTCCTGCTCCGTGCTTCGGAAGGAACGTGAAGCCGTTGGTCCCGGCTTCATCTGCAGTCGTTAATACCAACCCGCACTGGGCCAGCGTGGTGGGTTGTGGCCCAACCTCCCTATATTCTTCCATCCATAGGAAAGGCCCTTGCCCCAGCAGTGGGAACATTAAAGGGCTGGTGATGATGATGATGATGATACAAGGTGTAAAAGAAATGTGCAGTAATATTTGAAGGGTTAATTCAGGCCATCAAAATGAACAACTTTAACTATGAGACCACCTGAGTTTCTTGCCCGTTCTTCTCGGAACAAGGCTTCCTGGTAGTTTACGAACGGATGGCATAGCTTATGCGTTAATTATTTGGAACCTTTTGACTTTGAAAGAGACGTTTCCAATGTTCAACGCATTTATTTGACGATTCATGAGTGTATGTAAATAACTTAAATGAATAAACCATATTTTTATTTTCAGTTTCACAACAAAATCTCAAAAATTGAACACTTCCCCATACAAAGTGATATCAGCTGCTTCTCAGCTTAGTATGGGGAAGTGAATTTTTTTTCTGAGAATTTCGAGTTTTTGTCTCGTAGTAAGGTTGTTCAGTTCGATGGCCTGAATAACCCCTTTAAATATTTCTGCACATTTCTGTTTCACCTAGTATATGCTCAGTTCGTATGTGGACGGACGATTGTTTGTGAAAGATTATGAGATTGCGCCGTGTGGTGACTGGAGAGCAGAATACAATTGTCACCACTCCCATCTCTCCCGTGGGTGTCGTACAAGGCGACAAAGGGTAAAGACAACGATGAGTAATGGGCAGCAGCATTCTTCTCATACTACCTAGCAATATACTGCGATTTATGTGCCCGATATAAGGCAATAGGTAGGCGGTAGGACCTAACTTATGGCGAAAAGTGGGTGTTGATTCACCTCTGCCTACCCCTTCGGGGATGAATAGGGTGAATATATTGATTTATGTATATAGAAAGTAAAAATAGGTGAATATAAAATTACCCACTAGTCGACGAAGGCCTAGATATTTCTCTTCGACAATATACAGGGCGCTATTTGTATGTGCCGCAGTGTTTACATGCAATCGTACAGCCTCTACACGAATAGAATAAACATGCATGTTAAAGCAATTTGGAATCACGACAAGAATTAAACGGATAGCATCTCTTGGCATTATGAAATTACTTGGAAGAGATGTTGTAGGGAATCTAGCAAGTGCTTGAAGGCCGATTTGACCGAGGATCATAAGCGCTGGTTGACGACCAAGAGGACCCAGGTTCGATAGCAAATGTAGGGGCATGGGACCCGAAACGGGCATTCTGCATAAAATTGGTTCTCAGGTAAATTTTATAGATTTTTAACCATCTTGCAATTTATGTGCATGATAGACAGCAATAGGCTAACCCGTATACTCAGCGAAACGTGAGTGTTAAAACCCATCTTCTTCAGGGATAAATTAGCGTGATATGTACGTATGTTGATCAAACAATAATGGAAGTCCCTAATACTGATATAACAATAACACCACTGCATTATTCCGACGGCGTCTGCATAAGTCAGCCATTAATATTACCTTCGGACGCCACAAATCCAAAAGGCAGCCATCGCGAACCGCTTTGACGTTTTAAAATAGTCACCGAGTCAATTTATAATTGTTAGTTGTATGGGGGACGCGTGTCGAATGACAATGGGCCGGACCACCGGACTAGCGGGCCTCGGTGAATGCTAATGGGGTTCCTCGTTTCGCAACACAACACCTACAGCGACGAATGCATGAATTATGCGCCGCGAGATTTGGGGGGTTCGTGTCATTAAGCCACACACTTGTGACGTAACGTAACCTATCAATTTTGCCACCTGTGAGCAATCATTTACCTATCAATATTGTAATACCACTCGTGAATATTGGTATAATAGAGGAAAGAAAATGGGAGTTAAGTTCTAGATGGTAACAAGAGTGCGTTGTGAGAGACTGTGAAATCGTAAATACATACATAATCGCAAAAGCAAGCCTCTTCCGTGCTGGCCTTAGAGTAAAAGTCGACTAAGGGAGATTGCCCCGTGTAGACGAATAAGCATCTTGGGGCGCCCGAAAGGCGGAGGGGAAACCACCAACAACAGCATGCCGAAAAGGGTTGGTGTCAGGCAGGCGGCCGGCTGTCAAACCTTGAGCAGCGTGGATTTAAATGTTATCATCCCAATCACTCTTTCTCTCGACGTGGCCGTTCACTTTTGTAATATTCATTTATTATTAACTGATAATTATCACTAAATTCTTTCCAACAATGGAATGGATTATAGGAATTAAAGGGGAAGAAGCCATCCGTGTTGATGACGCCTGATTGAAATTTATGAAAAATGATATGCACTGCGCTGATCTGATAAAACTTACAAACAAGGCTGACCGATGATAATTATTATTATGATCTCATATTAATAAAGCATAATATTTGTAAGCTGTGTGGTGACGGCAGAATAGAATACAATTGTCACCACCCCAAATCTCTCCCGTGGGTGTCGTACAAGGCGACTAAGGATATATCAGTGATGAGGAATGGGCAGCAGCGTTCCTCTTATACCACCTAGCATTAGTACTGCGACATTTGTGCCCGATAAATGGCAATAGGCTCGCCACCTATTGCATGGGACCTAACATAATTGGCGAAACGTGGGTGCTAGTTCACCTCTGCCCACCCTTTCGGGGATATAGGCGTGATTTACGTATGTATGTATAATATTTGTCTTTGTAAACAACAATGGAATCGGCCTAGGATCGCTCGAGATGGGGGAAGGCCTTTGCCCAGCAGTGGGATCTAACAGACTAATAAAAAAAACAGTATAAAGAATCAACCCTACGTACAACACCCCGAAAAATAGTCTTCTTCAAATTGCACTCCGAAAACTCAACCCTGAAAACGGCACACCTAAACATTAGCAGACTCAACAGGGGTCCTAATCACCATTGGAACGAACAACCTAATCCGAACGTAACGATCTACCAATCGTAGATTCGTTTATTCAAAAAACACAATCACCTACAGATAACCCTCAACCGCTACCGGTCACGGGGACCGCCCGTAAAAATTCCACGGACGTCAGCCCAACGACTTTCCTACACGATTATTGGGCCCAAAAGGCCCGCGCCGAATGGGAACGATATGATTACAAGCACAGGGTTGGGAAAGCAGTTGTGTAATGCCAATTCGGAGTGCGCTTACGGATAATCCACTTTATTGCTTCGGACATGTGATATTTTAGACGGGCAGGCTTACTGGTGTTTAAGTAAGTTAAGAGAAAGAAAGCTGATAATCAGAGTTACTACTACTGGTCTAAAAGGTAACATCGGCAATTTCTTTTATGATCCTACTATGAATTGCATTGCAAATCATACAAAAGTCACTTGTCGTCAATTTAATTACTTATATTAGACGAACAATTCCCATGAAGCGATTTATCAGTCCGGGAGTTTCTACAAGAATAAGTGTAATGGTTCACATTAGTTTCACTGGTTAGGTATACGTAACACATCCATTGGATTCAGGAAATGAATTGCTTTTGGAAATACTGCTGTGAAGGCCTTTTTAGACCCTTAGTTTATCATAGTTTCAATATTTTATCAAAAGTTTACATAAGTTTGAGAAGTGTGGATTTTACTTAACCTCTGCCATGTAATTTTTTCCAATCACAGGGAAGCCTTATGCCTCATTGTAGGGCCATTAAAAGGGTGATGATGACCTCTAAGAATGGTGATCCATTTTTTTGTGAGGATATAGAATGGAGAAAACTAATCAAAGAACAAGAACCATCCCCCTTAGTCGACTTTTACGACACCTCTTGCTGTAGTGAGTGCTGGCACATTCTACGCTGGGCCAGCATGGAAGAATAAATAAATAAATAAACCAATTATCCCATACATAAAATTTTAAATCAAGTCATCGAACATGTTCGTCACGTAAGACTAACCAAGTGTTACAGAAATTAATCATCTCCGTTCAGATGTTTTTTTTCATCCAATCATAGGACATTAGCGATCGTAAATCATCCCAGTGACACGACGTTAATAAAATTAGACGGCAATTTGCGAATAATTTACAGCTAGGGTTGTCAGCTGCGATATTTATTAGGCAAACAATTACTGGATTTCGTAAGCGTATTAAGGCCGAGTGTTCATTGGCTGTGTTTAAAATTAATAACAAATATTTTGAAGTCTGCTAAGACAGAAATTGTAGAAAGGTTTGTATTAAATATTCTCCACTTTTTTAACTATTTATACGGTACGAGACGTAATCTACAGTTTAACGTTGTGGACTGTACAAAATGCAAAAAGAGCAGACTTTCAATTTGTCAAAATGACATACAGACAGAAACCTTAAAACACCATTATAAAAGTATCTAACACCAACCCTCTTTTGGTATGCTGTGGTTATTGGTTTGCCATCCACCATTCGGGTAATTAATAGCATACACTGGGCAATCTCCCATACTTACTTTCACGACATAATTTGAATGTAAAATATTATAACAACCAAGTCGGTTTTGATATAAAATAGCGACGATACGATTCGCCTGAGCTATTTACTGTGAGCACGCGGCTTAAGTAATAAATCTACATTTGTCAGCTTCACAGAATTTAGCATGAGATTAAAGATTGGCCTATTAACGGCCATGTTTAATGCGCTGTGGGTGTATAGACCGATTTATGGTGGACTCAGCATAAACAATGTCGGAAATAGGTCAACTAGTTGTAGAATAGGTCTTGAAATTTGTTGCTTCACAACGTCGCACAAAAGTTGTAAACACATTTTTTTAAATACATAAAACACGCCTATTTATTTATCCCCGAAAAACTAGGCAGTGGTAAACCGACACCCTCGTCTCGCCATGATAGGTCCCATGTAACAGGGGCGAGCCAATTGTCATCTATCGGGCGCTGACGCTTGCTAGCTGGTATAAGAGGAACGCTGCTGCCCGTTTCTCATTGCTGCCTTATCCCTAAACCGCCTTGTACGACACCTGCGGTGAAGATAGGGGTGGTGACAATCGTATTCTGCTCTGCCGTCACCACACAGTATTTAAAAATAGTAAGTTGATTCTAAGTAGGTATCTTTTGTAAGTTTTTCAATTTTTTGTCTGTAATTGGGTCATTAATAAATAAATAATTAAAACAGGGGCAACCCTACTATATTAAAAAAAATAGCATCGTATTTTGTTGCGGATGGTGTGCTAAGACGGTGTAAACATTTAGTTTTACAGCCCGCAATAAAGCCAAGAATTTATTGTTGACCAGCGGACATTAAAATCAGAAGAACCGGTAATGAATAGATTGATCTTATTATGTCGTCGTGACGCGTGAATGTGGGACAAGTACCGTCAGAATAAAAAGCTACTAGTATGAAACCACTTTGCTATCAATGGATGTAAGGTTACATTATTTAAAAGGGGATATTTCGCTCGCTGAAGATACACACAATATGTCGAAAAAAGTCAAATTAAAAGTTAAAATAAAAATCATCACTTGAATTTTTTTCAAGACAGAGCCAAAAAAGTTCTTAGCGCTCTTTAGATCGCTTAATCTAGTCTTTCTGTTACTATGCATTGTGATGAGACTGATTAATCAAGCATTGCAATTACCTTATATATATTAGTTAAAAAGGCATCACAGTTTGCAAAAAATGCAAAAAATTGTGTCTCGGTTGGATCCTTTCTGTTGAACGACTTCCAATTATTAGTGGTCGGTGCAGTATAACTTTTACGTTTTCATTTTTTTTTGAACATTATATACATTTTACGAAAAAACTATTAAGAAAAGAACGAACTAAGAAAAAAACTACTAAGAACAATCATTTTTCAATGACGATGACTTTATCTTCTTAGTACCTAGGTATATCTTTTGTTTTGTCACACCGCTCTAGGATTTAGCTAGGTTTTAAGGCTAGCAGGCTGTCTGACACCAACGCTCCTAAGAACGCTGCTGTAGGCAGCTTACTACATAAGGTAGTAAGGGACACATGGCTTACAGAACTCCCTTTCAAAAAAATAGAGAAACGCTACTCAAATTTTGTGCACTGCTTAATAAGTTAAGTTGACAATACCTGTCAGAATTTGTATGGAAAAACGTCAATTTTGACAATACTTAAATTTTAACTAGGACCCAAACTTAGAGTAGCGTTTCTGTATTCGGCGGTTAGTCGCCTCTCACACCTTTCGTTCCGACTGTACAGACATACCGTTTAAAACATTTTATTTGTCCCAAAAACCTCTTAAAAAGTAGAAAACTGCCTCACTGAACGATATTAACGTTCTCACAACCGAAGGCATTATGTTCGTGCACATTAAAATGCGCGTACGACTATTTGCATAGGAATCGTCACCTTTAGGCGCATTATCGGTAATTGACTATAAATTGCAGACAATAAACACACGTCGGTCGTCGCCGGCGACGCGTATGTAATCCAGCCAATGGTTCTTTGTGTAAATTTGTTCAAATTTTTATGGGGTTTAGTTAGGTTGATTTTGTACTGTGGAAGTGAGGGCTATTTATATAGTTTAATTAATAAGAATGTTATGTGTTATTACACAATTGCATTTACAGTTGTATTATCATAATCTGCCCTGGTAGTCCCTAGCCTCTTCGTCTGCCCTACATGTCACAGAAGTGAATGTAATTCAAAAGCTCAACTCGTGGGTATAAATTATGGCAATAGGCTCGCCATATGGGCCTTCTCCTATTTGGCGAAACGTGGAGTGTTGAGTTGATTTACCTCTGGCTACCCCTTCGGGGATATAGGCGTGATTTATGTATGTATAAATTATTTTATTTTATTAAATTACACATGGTAATAATTGTGTACTTTCCTAGTATTTCGTATGACACCGTTAGATGATATAGAAGCTAACACAGAGCGGAATAATACAAAACCGAATTATTCTGATTATTGGAATCTGCTCGAAATACTATCTAACTGCCGCACTCAGAGACGTCAATCAACTTTAATGAGTGTTTAATGTCAAAAATTTTCATTCGGATCAAGACCATAGACCCGGCAAGAATAGCAACTAGTTTTGAATTGTCATTTTTTGACGTTAAGTACTCATTAACGTTATTTGACGTCTCTGAGTGTTAGACTGTCTTAACCCGAAAGAATGATTAACTTTTTCCTATGTATATTATGTATTTATTTCATTGGGTGTATTATTAAATTAGTTGTAATATAACCAACCTTATATAATATGAAAAAACTTCAAAGTATATCATTCATATATTCTTGTATTGAACAGTATTCGCAGAAGTTTGCTTACTTCTCGAAATTTAACGGTCGTATCTAATACTATGCAAAAGTCACAAGAAAATTGACCGAAAACACTTGCTTCGTCCGGTAGATACTTATTAACATTGCAAAGCTTGCAAAACATCCATTCATCACTGACCCCTGCCACTGCTTGCACATTTTCCAATGACAGCTCAACTTAATTGGCTAATAAAATAATCACTTGATATTTTACGGCGTGTAATTAATAGGGTGAGCGATGATAAAGATAAAATATCTTACACTGGAGTGGAGATATCGTTAAATCGAGTATTTTACGATTACAGATCAGTTTTATGATAAGGCACGATTAAACAGGTCGGCTGTGTCCATCGAGCTAATTGTCGTTTTTACGACGCACTACATATTTTCATATTTTCTTTCACTACATATTTTATTTTCCTATTTACATATTCTTATTGACTGTGTGCAGTGACGGGTTGGCTAGTAGGTAGGGTCGCAGAGCTTCGGAAGCGGATTTCTTAAAGAGAAAAATCGTATTTCGAATAGTCAGAATTTTAAAGCACTGATAACGGTTATTCCGATCATAATAATTGTCAGTATAACCATTACATTACATACACATACAATACATAAATCACGCCTATATTGAAAGGGTGAGCAGAAGTGAATCAAACACCCACTATTCGTCAATTAAAGTGAGGTCCAATGTATAGCCTATTGCAATCTAAAATTCCTTCTCTTCCTACGTCCCTCCACGTTCATACCTAACATTCTTCTACCAAGTCCCAGGTTCGAATCCAGGTAGAGGAAAATCTTTGTGATGAACAGACATTTGTTGAGTCATAATAAATTGTTTATAATTATTATGTTTGTGTATGTATATGATTATTTACGAATATTTATATTTATATGATTGTAAAAATTTGTCCCTCTCGAGAGAGAAGCCAATAGAAGAATTCAGTTAGGCTGGGCAGCATTTCGTAAGCTTCGTCAAGTCTTCTCGTCACCCATCCCTCAATGTCTCAAGTCGAAAGTCTTCGACCAGTGCGTCTTACCAGTTATGACATACGGCGCCGAGACGTGGACACTCACGGCTGGACTAGTCCACCTGTTTAAAGTCGCTCAGAGAGCTATGAAAAGGGCTATGCTCGGAGTATCTCTAAAGGACCGTATCAGAAATGATGCAATCCGTCAGAGAACCAGAGTCACTGACATAGCCCACCGAATCAGCACACTGAAGTGGCAGTGGGCTGGTCACATTAGCCGCAGAACTGACGGCCGTTGGAGCCGTAAAGTTCTTGAGTAGAGACCGCGACTCGGTAAACGTAAGGATAAATCAGTGATGAGGAGCAGCAGCATTCCTCTTATACCTACCACCTAGCAAAGTACTGCGACTTTTGTACCCGATAAATGGCAATAGGCTCGCCACCTATTACATGGGACCTAGCCTAATTGGCGAAGCGTGGGTGCTAGTACACCTCTGCCTACCCCTTCGGGGATATTGGCGTGAATTATGTATGTATGTATCGAGCCGTACGTGTAATGACGTCAAACACGAGTCAAGGAGACTTTATATACGAACAAACATGATTGGTGTCGGACAGGCGGCCGGTCAAAAAATCAGCCAAATCCTGGGCCAGTACTAACTTAGGCATACCTTTTTTTTTTTTTTTTTTGACGGAGGGACTGCGTTCGGCACCATATCAGCCGCTAGCTAGGCGGCTGACGTGTGTGGGGCTCGCCCGACTCTTTCGAGTCGGGAATACCCACTAAACCACTCCGGTGTTCCCCTAGCCCTTCAAGCGGGGAGAGTCTGGGATCCGCCGTGAGGCAATTCACCAGTCAACTTAGGCATACCTACTGAACTGACTGTAAATAAGATTAGTTGGAAGAATAAAAAAAATAAAGATTTGTAACACTCACCTATCTATCATCTAGCCCAAAGAAAGCTGTATAGGTTGTGTTCTGGATATTTGATGACAGACAAATTTTAATCATAGACAATAATGATAGGTATATAAATATTGAAAATAAACATACAACATAAGTATATTAGGTCGGGGAAAAAGTCTTTTCTCATATAGGATATAAAAACTTGTAGGGAATTAAAATGTCTTTTCTGATTGTAAAGATAGCGATAGATTTTTAATGGTTTTTACCAATGGTCAAGGAAACTATCGATTTTAGAACGGCCTTTACTGTTACACATCGGTCATGGACACTTAACTGGTTACATTGAATTGAGTGGTTCTCAGGGAATAGTAAGGGCGGCGTCACACCGCCCGGCGGCGCGTACGCGCTGTATAATTTTCACATTCGATCAACTCGTGAAGTCCAACTCTGGCTACCGGGTCCGTATCTGTAGTACGGTGGCCGTTATTCATAGGTGAGAGGGACAAAGTTAATAATTTATTTATTTATAATTGCTACTTTCCGTTCCGCCCTTGCGCAAGAGAACACTTCAATCTTCGGTCATACCATCGATAGCCCCGCTCGTAGCAATTCGTAGCGGCTGTCGCCTTCTCCGAAAAACCTAGTAGATGATGTTGGCCTCTCCGTCAAATGCTTATGTTTTTCGAAAAAAAGAACCTTTGACAGTTCGAAATTATAAAAAAAAATAACTTAGAATAAATTAAATAAAATAAAAATAAAATATTTTTACACTCACACCTATCATTAGATTTATTTAGGATTTTTTTTTCTCTATGGGCGAAACTATAATGAGTATACTGTAATAGTAACTGCCTGTGTAATGTAATTTTAGATAGAATAAGTTAGGCAGAAGGCCTAGCATCCAATTGCCAATAAAATATTAAAACAAAAAAATGGCCAGCCAATCGCGCGACTTTTCCCGCGACCGTTCACCGTTCGATCGTACTACGAAACGGTGTTAAGCAGAACATTACGATGCGCATACGCACGGCTGGGCGCTCACATTTATTTCTTTATTTATTCGCAGCCAATAAGGCCTACATTCAAATAGTTCATTAGGAGTCTCAATGAGATATTCAGCCCTTTATATGCGAGATCCGTGCTCGTAGTTTATTCAAGACTGTTGATGAAAACTCCCATGGCATACCGCGGTGCTGTTTAACGAGCTAATTTCCCTAAAAAAGTGCGTAAACCTTCAGGGATCGGCTCGTGACTTGCATAGGGAATGGCATGGCGTGGTTTCGACTAATCGATGTCAACCACAATGGTTGACATTGATTAGTTGAAACCAGGCAAATTGAACATTCCTATAGAATTGTACATGACCACAAAGGGCCACCAATTATAATTACTTAGTCTTGAATGACATTTAAGTTTAACTAGATGAATTTTGATATAATTGTATCAATTATCTATTAAGTATTTTCACGTGTAGTCGAATTATTGTCTGAAAGTTAAAAATATGAGATGAAATTGTGTTGTATGTAATTCATAGCTAAGCCATGTAAGATATCAAGATGATAATTTTCAAGTTTGATATCAATTATTTATCATGGCATTATCAATGAAAATGTACAATTTAAATGTTTATTTGCGAGAATGAATGCCTGTAATGAGAATTGAAAATTGTCAATATCTACACTTAAGTACATACTGACTACATCTGATTAGTAATCTATTGATTTATACACATGAGATAATAATTAAGAAAAGGGAAAGAGGTACCTCCAACAATTGATTTATGAGTATAAATGTTTGATCGAAAGAAAAAATCATTGCTCGAACTAAAGCTGCACATTCTCCACGACCATGTGTCCGTTAATAAACTGCAAATCGCTTCGTGACATGTTTGTATACGGCGTGTTGCACTGGGAACGGAAAATTGTTATACAACACCATCCTGTATAAGGCTGTCGCGTAAACGTGTTCCGTGGCTGAGCGACACATGATTTACGATTGTATTGCGCCTTAGTTTTTCACCTTCCTGTTTTTAAACATTTATAAAATGATGATACTCTATGTGGTGACGGAAGACTAGAAGTCCATTGTCATATTTTATGATGCTTGAGAAACCAAAGCAATTTTAGGACTGGCAAGAACTGCTAGGCAACGCCATCTATCGACACGAAAGAGAACTGATTTGTCTTCCGGTAACACTTCAAAATCACCAGCTTTTTTATCTTCTGATGCTGTGCTCACTTAAAATTCAAGGTAAGCATAATGTGAGTGCAACATGTAATAGTGTATTCTTCTCACACGACCTGAGACTGATAGATGCACGATCCGGCCATTTACACGTCCAGTAAATCAAGGGAGCCTTCGGTGTCGTATGTCGACGACACAATATTGCTCAGTCTTTCATGAGAACAGTAAAGCCTGATGTATAAACCCCTCGTAGGTAGACGGAAATACGTGACTTTTAGTGTGATTCCCATATTCGAGTGTTTGGAGCTCTCTTTATCCAATTACAATTAGTTAATCTAACAAAGGTTCTAACAGTTTTTGGGTAAAGTAAAAAACTAATTACAGCCATGTGCCAGAGCAGAATACAATTGTTACCACCCCTCATTTCGCCCGTGAGTGTCGTACAAGGCGACTAAGGGTAAGGACAGCGATGAGTAATGGGCAGCAGCATTTCTCTCACACCACCTAGCAATATACTGCGATTTATGTGCCCGATATATGGAAATAGGCTTGCCACATGGGACCTAACTTAATTGACAAAAAGTGGGTGTTAATTCACCTCTGCCTACCCCTTTTGGGATAAAGGCGTGATTTATGTATGTGTATGTGAAAAATAAATTACTTTATATGAGATGCACGTAATTAGAGTTGCAAAGATTATTATCGTTGGGGTAGTAGTTTGTGCCATAAAATTGAATTGTCACGATTTGAAAACCTCAATGGAATTCATTTTCTCGACCTAATAGGTTAGTTAGTTAGTTAAGCTGGGCTTTTTCCGCACTTAGCCCCCTGATTGGGACATTGTACGTGTCTCCTTATATTATATTGCACTACTCCAATCATCCCAGAAACTTAGCAGCCTTTTCAGACTGCTGCAGGCTTCCGGGAGCGATACTGGGGATAGGAGAAGCCTTGCCCGTTGATCTGCCACGCTCCTGCATTCTATAAGCACGTGCTGTGGCGTTTCTTCTACCTCCATGCATCCTCTGCATAGGGGGCTGTCTGTCACCCCAATGGTAAATAAGTGTTTGTTTAGGGAGCAGTGGCCGGTTTGTGGCAGACCTAATAGGTAATAACTATTATGTCACCGAGTGATGAGACCTACCGATTAACACATAGCACATTATGCTTTTAGGGGAGGAGTCCTGTGTATTTTTTCAAGCAATAGCTTGTCGGAGCCGTGTGTTAGACCTGTGATTGCAGTCAAGAAACATCAGTTAAGATCAAATAATTTGACATCCAGAACTTATGAAATAAAGTGTTTTCGTCTTTCGTGCTTCGAAAGGCACGTTAAGACCATTAATACAAATCTCACTCCTCTCATAATTAGACGGCCGGTGCATCGCATTTCGTAGTAATTTTGCAGTTATGTTTATAGTGTTTATTGAAATAGGATAATAAATTCTTGTTTTAAAATTAAAAAATCTTTATTTCTCATAAGGTAACACTTATTCGAGTATAAATTTTGCTTAAAAATGTAGAAAGGAGATATTCACAGTTAACTTAAAGCTATTTTTGAAGTTTTTTTTGTTTATAATAAGATTTTTTTTCTATATTAAATCAATGATGTTTTAAAATTCTGAGGCCACTACGAACTATTCGACTATATTACAGGTAAAATTCAATTTTTTTTTTCATTTGCGTAGAACAGTAGTTCTATCCAGGAGCTCAAAAAAGGGCCGTCGCGCATTTTATAAAATTCTTTCATAACAATTTTGGGTTTGATTAAAATGTTAAGCAAAATTTACAAAACCCGAGGCTTTCCAAAAGGCGAGGTATTCTACACTATTCACTAAGTCAAAACGCCAAAATTGGCCATTTTACGCCAATATCACAGTGTCAAAATGTAATACGGCTCTTAAGTTGGACTTTTCTAATTTGATTTATAATAAATAAAAATAAGTACAAAGATTTTGGTGGTTAGAAAAATAATTTCGAAAAATTATGATCTTAAGGCGGGAATCGAACCCGCGTCCACTGCTATCCGGGCAGGTGCCTGACCGCTCGGCCACCCAAGACACTAACTAGCTTGCCGAAATTCTTCTAACCTTTACACTTCACGTTGTAAGCCAACGGGTACCCTCGCAATGTAGAAATAAATTTCAAACATTCCAAAGCAGATATTTTTATTTAAGCAAACCCAAGCTTAACCGAACGCACGGTATTTGTAAAAATATCTGCTTTGGAATGTTTGAAATTTATTTCTACATTGCGAAGCCAACGGGTACCCACCCGTTGGCTTACAACGTGAAGTGTAAAGGTTAGAAGAATTTCGGCAAGTTAGTTAGTGTCTTGGGTGGCCGAGCGGTCAGGCACCTGCCCGGATAGCAGCGGACGCGGGTTCGATTCCCGCCTCAAGATCATAATTTTTCGAAATTTCTTTTTCTAACCACCAAAATCTTTGTACTTATTTTTCTAAAATTTATATAATGTTAAAATTAAAATCTAATAAATAAAAATAAATAAACAATGTACTATAGTCTGATTTTTACAGAAAAAAATATTACTACAAACAAACCAAGAATAGTTTTCTTTATAGGTTTGTTGAGTGACTTTGAGCTTATGTGTGGGATTTGGCCCAAATAAAATACCACATAAGCTGCTCTTAAGCATTTGATTGAATCAAAACGGATTACTGAGTAAATAAAGCGAAAAACTATTTACAGTTATAAATTTGAATAGTACCATTCTGTTTTCAGTTCAAAACCTATTGCATTTAAATAACAGTTTATAAAAAATAAAACTTGATTTTTATGTACAAAAATACGCACTCCGCTCGCACGGAGTCTATCACTCAAGCGCTAGTGATGGGGCATTCGCGTTAAAAATAATGTCGATAAATCGCGTTGGAGATCAAAGCGCGAACAAATCGGTTGGGCGCGTCGGAACGGAGCTATGAAAATAACGGATTATGGTGGATGTGGCGAATATTTTTTGAAGTGGTCTAACTTCGGCAAAATTATTATATATCGTTATATAAAATCTTTGTGGCACCTAATGTTCATTTTAATTAGCATTACGAATTTGAGTGACATTTTAAAATTAATCCCCAATTTCTGCATGTTTATTAATGACTATAATGCTAAGTCGCACCCTAAACCAAAAAGTCTACCTTACCTATTCGAGGCAGGTTATATTCAAGATAATATTTTTATTCGAAAATTTCCTTTTTCCATACCAAAATATTTTAATATTAATTTATTATGTTTCACAATATGGTAGCGGGAGAGTAGAGCAGCTTATACAATTTTCACCACCCCGATATCTCCCACGGGTGTCGTACAAGGCGACTAAGGGTTAAAACAGCAATGAGTAATGGACAGTAGCGTACTCTTATGCTACCTAGCAATGTCAATAGGCTTGCCACCTATACAGTCATAGGACCTAAGATTATTGGCGAAACGTGGGTTAATTTACCACTGCCTGGGGGATATAAGCGTGATTTATGTGTGTATGCACCATTGCCAAGGTTCAAATGTCACCTCCACCGCTGCGTTCGCTCGTCGTGCCAATGCCACGTGATTTACTCGGGCTCCGCGGGGCGCGGGGGGCGGTGCACTCGACTAATAAAAAACACCCCGACGCCCTCCTGACTGATGCGACAATTAATTTAATCCCATTTCTCTGCGTCTTTCGAATCGGCAGGGTTGTCGATGGTTATTTTTTTGTTTTGCACAGCTCCAGATTGGAGTTGAGTTGCCAATATAAATGCTGATGCGGATCCGTTTAGGGCGACTGCGGGTTTTCGGAACAGCAAGTCTGTTCTTGTTTTTAGTTATGGGTTTTTTTCGGTATCAATGTTTTCTGTGATTACTGTTTTAAGAAAAAAAATACATATTTAGCCACCTGGTAATATGCTGCTATTTACGTGCCCGATATATGGAAATAAGCTCGTCGCCTATTAAATGGAATATCTGCCTACTCCTTCGGAAATATAGGCGTGATTTATGTATGTATGTAATACATATTTGAAAAAAAATTACAAAAGTCGATAGTATAGTAATATTATATAATATTATAGTAATATTATAATGATTACGAGATGAAAGCCGAAGAGCTGTTAGTCGAGATGAGTTCCAGAAATAAATATTGCGTAGAATAAAAAAATAAATTATTATTGATGACACAATGAGTTAGATCATAATTAAAATAAATTTAATTTACCTATCTATGATTTATTATCATCAGTCCAGTGCAACAGTAAAGTCATTTAAGTAATATTTACTGACTTTATTAAATTATTGGCGAACAATATTTTTTAAATCATTTTTCTATTATTTATATAATATTCAATCGCTTAATATTATTTTGTGTAACAGGTAATATCTATCTAAAACCGAATAGAAGCAACATTCTTCTAGGAATCCTTACAAAAGTTGAGTGACACCCCTTGGAAGCGAGGAGCAGACATCAGCCCGGCAGCCGGCTATTAAACAAGACTAATTGAGCGATAAATTCACGGGACGAGACGAGAGCGATGTAAAAACGAACGGGAACCGAGAAAAATCCGAGATGAAGGAATATTGAAAGCGGACCGGCGCGGAATTGATTACTGTCAATTAGTGGAACCACTCCGCGTCGTCGGCAGACGCTAACTCGATTCTATTAGTGTTTGCTTTGATAGCAATGTGAGGATAACTGAGGGGTTTAATAGAGACCCATTTATCTTGGCCACGGTCTGTCTATTTGGATGTTGTTTAATTGGCATAATAATCGGTTGCAATAATAACCTCTGTGTTGTTTTACAATAACATTATTAAATAATATTATTATGTAAGAGATTACAATTGGTAAAGAGTTAAAAAACAGGCAATACGATTTTAATGTTAAAACTCACTTTGATTTAAACTGGTGCAAAAAGTCGTCACTTTATATTCGGAACAGTTTCCAAGTTTTCTTTTTTGTCCCAGCTACAATAATACGCTATTACTGTCGGAACTTGTTTCAGTCACCCAAACCAATTGATATTTCACGGTATCCAGAATAAATAATTACGAACTCATTCTCATGGACATTTCGAGACTCAATGACAGATGAGTCGGATAAATTGTAAATTTAATACCGCCCATCACCAGGAACAAGTAGGACGGCGAGATAAAATTAGCCCGGCAATGAAGTTACGCGTAATAACATCACTCCCCATTAAAGTTTCTCACGACCGCGGCTTATTAAAAACGACGCTGACTTATTTCCATGAATAATTCACTATCACAGAGCCAAAGCGGAGAGAATTGCGCACCGAACACACAATATTGCGAGCATTCGCGACAATGGCTTTCATCCTTGTTTTGTATGAACATGACTGATTGTGTTTTTGAACGAACAAAGACCGCGAACATAAACATTTTGTGGCATAATCATTCAACAAACAACTCTCTACAGTAAAGCGTTCCGTTTTAAACTCACTGCTTTGTCTGCAAAGAAGTATTTACACGGCGCCGGTGGCGAATCGTCCATGTATACGAAATACATCGGTGCTCTCGCTCTTGTTTATTTCAAGCGAGACGTGTAGTGATAGGGTTTGTCCGGGAGCAGTGTCGATTAATATCGTTTACAAGATGAAAGCCGTAGAGCTGTTAGTCGAGATCCAGAAATAAAAAGCAGCTTTAACCAATAACTCAGCAGGGGATACTTACGACGTGTAGGTTACATATCATTTAGACGGTAGTTTTGATATGTCAACCATTAAAGTATGTGTATGGTAACTTACAACTAATAACCGACACATACACTTCTTATTGACCTGACTGACCTTATCCCTTCTGTAAGTGGCGGCATAATTTGTCTTTCTCTTCTATCATACGTCACTTCATGTGTAGGTCATTCTAAATAATATATTTCTAAATGTTATATCCATCTTTCCAACCAACGCAGCAGTCAATGTGGGTTCATTCAGATATAAACAATGCAATTATTTACAAAAAAACATTCAATGTGACTTATATTGATATAGTTCTAATCGTGATAGTGACTTCTTTAATTTGTAGATCTACTATGTCTAAGTATTGAAATAAAAAGTAAATATGTTTATTTTCGGACAACTAGAGGATCCGTAATTTGTTAGTTAACTTATATATTATATAGTTTTATTATAGGTACGTAGGTGTTCTTTCATAAAACTTATTTCTCGCGTTGCGTTAATAACTCTCACTGGACAGACAAATTTAGAGTCAGTCATGCAGATTAAAAATGGAGTCATTAAAGAAAATGTCCTCATAATCCATGGGCACACTACTGAGCCACATGAAATATATTGTGTGCAACTAATAGGTGGGACGGGCGTTAAGGAGCGCATAAATTAGTGGATGTTGTGACGTCGTGGACGCTCGCCCATCTGTTTGTCGATATGTCATGGCGCACCACTATACGTACAAGGAGCTGACGTAACCGCAAAACTAATAATTAATTGCATGTTGCAAGGTAAAATTAAAAGAAACTATTTTTCAAATAATTTATCATCATGACTCATGTCATGATTGATTGTTTTTGTTATTTTATCAACTGATTTTGTTATTTTTTTGCCCCATGACCATAAACCATGCTACCACGCTGGCGCTATCAAGCTCCTTTGGGAAGGAAATCCTTCATGAGCATGACTACGCTATCCTTTTTTATACGGGTTCTTAAATTGTGTTTTACATATTTTTTTATTAACGTAGAAACTGCCTGCTTATATTTAACGTAAAAGGAATAGAGGAATGTTAGCGAGCTTTGCCTGTAACAACAGCTCCATAAAGATACCACTAGTGGATTTATTTCTGTCGTGAGCCCCCATGCGTCGCGACACTCGCTCTCGCTCGTTACAGCTTTCAGTTTCGACAATTTTTTTCATGCGGTTAATTGCCGTATATTTTCACGTCAACTGAACACGCCGAAAAACTTCTAATGGGCCACTGAAAAATTGTGGCGATAAAAATGCCCCGCATATTTCACCGGGAGTATCTTTGGCGGTTTGTAAACGGGATCGTGACGTGATAACTGTCAAATTGAATCGGACCACATTCATGTCTGTGAGGTCGGCGTAGATTTATAAGTGTGAAAACAATTTTTGAAAAAAAAAAAACATGAAAAATTTCGAAAAGTTTTCGAAAAATTTCTGGCTTTATATTATTTGTAATTTGTAATTTTTTCTAACATTTATATTATATTTATATAATGTTCATAAAAAAATCAATAGGAGGGAGTGCAATATTCTGCATTTCAACAGCATTACCACTGTTGAAATGCTGAAGATTGCACTCCCACTGTACCTACTTTATCGTACCTTGTACTGTCAAATTTTATTATTTTCTCAATCCACTATTTTGAGGCTGACAAGGCTGTCAATCTTTCATGAAATATTTGCCATTTGTAAATATTTGATAAAAGCCTGACGTGCTTTGTATCGTACCGTGCTATGATAGTCGTGCCCGAAACTATGCAACCAAGGTCTTGCATGCGTAATATTATTCTATACCTTATCATCATAATCGTAGAAGCAATTGTAATTTTTTTTCTTCCTCCACACAAATTGTTCGGTTTTTAAAGCAAAATAATGGAAAATTCGACAATTAATTTAACAATTTTGAATTTTTGATATCACCAAAGTTTTTATATGGCTAAGTTAGCATGGGTAGTGTTTAGCGAGTATGTTATTTCTGGTACAATGTTGTATTCTGCGATTTATGTGCCCGCTAGATGGCAATCGAATACGAGTTAAAACATACATACATAAATCACGCCTATATCCCCGAAGGGGTAGGCAGAAGTGAACTAGCACCCACATTTCGCTAATTATGTTAGGTTCCATGTAATAGGTGGCGAGCCTATTGCCATTTATCGGGCACAAAAGTAATTTTAAAAATAACAGTCTCTTTTGCCTTCGTATATTATTTATCATTGCTATCGATTCCCGAAGTCGTGACTAGAATTCGGATCGGTAAATTGAAAATAGTTTTCGTTGGAAATGTTGCATCGCTGCGGAAATAAATATGAAAGCTTTTCACTGAATTTCCGTAAAGTAATAGGTTTTAAGGCAGGTGTAGACAAGCCAAGTCGAGTTGCCACAAACCGAAGGCAATTAATGAATTGCAGAGTTTTGACAGTTTCTCTTTATTTGTGGAAACATCAATTAAATAGATCTTTTATGTTCGTGTATCAATGTTGGTTGACTTAATGTGGGTTTTAATACACTTCTGCCTTAACTTCCCCCATAAATGGGTGTGTCCCCCATAAATCTATCAATGTTATTGAATCCGTTGAAAGTTTTTATTAAAAATGAAGGAACAATCAAATAAAATTAATTTGCACACTCTTCCATATTAAAATAAATATATCTTTAACAGCTTGCAATAACAATAAAAACGACTTTATAATCACTACAGTTATCTAGACCACTGTAATAATACGCCGCAATATTTTGGTTTTGTATTCATAATATTATGTACATTAATTTATATTGTTTTCTACCTACACAGCAATGCTAGTTTTACATGCTATAATAAATAAAACAAAAAAAAACTTATTCATAAATCGTCTGGTTCCCAAATATAATTTGACTTCGCTCAAACAGGGAAAACAGATTGAGCAAAAAACATAAACTGAATTATGATTAGCTTTTATAATTTTAACAAAGTGAGTCTTTGATAGCAGTAGGCATATATAGAATGTTATTACTTGATTGTTATTTGATCATCAAATGGATGTAAAAAAAATAATATGATGAAAAAATATAGGCTGTTTGTTATTTTTTGGCGAAAAGAATTGCTGTGTAGAAGTATGGACATTGTTACTGGTTAACTATCCTTACTAATTTTTATTATCCTTTATCACATTAACAAAATTTCAATTTCAATTTTAATTCACCTACTTACTTGATTTGAATTAAATTGATTTATACCGTAGGATCCGGCTCATAGGACCAGCACGTAAAATGGTTTGTCTACACATAATCAAATATATTATGCATATAAAATAACGAGTTATATCCATGGATACCAAATCAAGGTATTTATCCACCACCAATAGGTACAATAAAGAGAATACAATATAGAGGTAAAATGAAAACGAAAAAAATGAAAGATGATGCACGACGACCTTTAGGTCCCAAAAGGGACGAGGACCAACTTTCACACAAACCTTTTCTTGGCGCAATGAAGTTTGAATAACAAATAACTCCCCGGGTTGGAAATAGCATTGACAGTGAAATAGTACTGTTCCCTGGAACAAATTACCGACTCATTAGTTAGGAGCCGTGTCCCCGACAGCGACTAGAGCGGGCTCCCCAGGGACTAGCCGATTTTTTACTAGGTGACTAAAGTTAGAGAGGTTCTGATGTGTTAGGTAAATTCTCTGTGAAGTAAATTTTTGCAGCAGATAAATTGTATTTTTAATAAGATCCAATTTTATGTCATCTAATTGTGATGTGTGGTGACGGCAGAGCAGAATACTAATCTCACAACCCCCTTCTCTCCCGTGGGTATCGTTGCAAAAGGCCACTAAGGATAAAGACGATGAGAAATTGAAATCAGCATTCCTCTTATACCACCTAGCAATATATGCTACGTGGCTGCGTTTCATGTGTCTGATATATGGCAATAGGCTCGCAACTTGTTACATAGGACCTAACATAATTAGCGAATCGGGGTGTTAGTTCACCTTTGTCTATTCATTCGAGGATAAAAAGGCGTGTTGAAGTTATGTATGTAATAATTTGTTGTGATAACTGGTAGAAACCCACACCATCGAACTCCTCCATCACCTACGCATACATAAGCATGTACAGATTTATAGATTTATTTATGCATGCATGTAAACTTTAAAGCAGTATGTTAGCAGACATAACAGACTTTAACTAGTTTCTCATACAATCAGAGCTTTATTAATACTAACTTTCAACTGGTACTCTTCTTTCTGGGAAAAACAATATTACTCTTCTAATTAGGTATACATACAGATTCTTCACAACCATTATTTTGAAGAAAGCTTAACTTGGTTGTGAATACTCATCGAGTTGAAAGACAAAGACGATGCTAACTAGGTCTCAAGTAATATCCGTTCTGTAGAGTCCTCACATAAAACATATTAACTTCCAATGTTAACCAACAACAACCTTAAAATTAAAAGCGTCATAAATGAAGACAGATTGTTCAGCTTTCAGAAAACTCATGTCTCGTACGTTCTGAATGTGAACCTTATAGAATAAGGAATTGGATCCAGAACAGCTTGGGATTCTTGAGTGTCGGCAGCTGTTTGGTCCCTTTCATGCGAGTGACGCATTAGTTCGGGACATATATTAAATTATTTTGTTTTCACACCAAACCAAATTGTGGGGTGGTATACGTAAAACTAACCACATGTTTCTTTAATATTAAAAAAAGACACAGAGCAGCTGCCCTTAAGTAGATGTTTTACTTCAATAAAATGTCAATTTAATTGTCCCATCAATACAATAAAAGTTTTAGTAAAACAGTTTTTATAAAGAAAATAAGTCCAAATGGAAACCTATTTTGGATTCAACTCGTCTATAATTATGCTATTGAAAATTCAAACGGACCACAATATTGTTGCGATAGACCATTTATTTGATATTTTATGACTTATTTCTTGAATAATAAAGAAAAACTGCTATACATTTTTTAAATATTTGTCGTGTCGTGACGGCAGAGCAGAATAAAATTGACACCATCCCTTATCCCACAACGTACTAGGCGACTAAGGGTAAAGACACCATCTAGCAATATACTCAGATTTACGTGCCCGTTCGATGGCAAAAGGCTCGCACACTATGAGATGAAGTCCCAAATTAGATAATATATTTTTTTATTGTGTATAGGGACGTTTTACTAAGCTATACATTAGTCGTCATACATGTATAATACTGGGGGCGTTTTACTAAGCTACACTTTAGTTTGCCACACCTTCTTAGTAAATAGTTTCAACATGTTATAAGATCTTAACGATTTTATGGTATTTTTATTATCTCTATGTTTATTTCACAGAATATTGGAGTGTCAGTGACAGTCCCGAGGGTATAGCCATCAGAAATTATTAATGGACGACTAATGAATACGCTGCGTGCTTACTGGGTAGCGTTAGCAACGCAACTTTCAAGTTTCTGAATTGGTGACTGCGCACGAATGTGATAGATAGAACGTACAAATTAAATAGTGCATTAATACGTCATCACGATCACCAACCCTTTAATGTTGGGGACATTAAAACGGATCAAGACGAGTGTAACGTGTTATGTAACACGAATTCTGCGTTAAGACGGCACCACGAGCGTTACAGTAACTCGCTTGGACGTAGAATTCGTGTTACATTACACGTTACATTAAATTACACTTTGCAATCGTCTGGATCCGGCTTTAAAGGGTTGCTGGGGCACAGGCATTCCCTATGGATGGAAAAATATTGGGAGAAAATGGTCATAACCCACCACTCAAGCCCATTGCGTATTGGTGGGTATTAACGACTGCAGATGCAGCCAGGTCCAACGGCTTATATAACGTGCGTCCGAAGCAAGGAGCAACTCTAAATAATATATCATTGGTTACCCATCGAACATTGCTTAGTTTACGCAATCGCAGGCCGAGCGTACATACATACATACATAAATCACGCCTATATCCCCGAAGGGGTAGGCAGAGGCGAACCAGCACCCACGTCTCGCCAATTATGTTAGGTCCCATGTAATAATAGGTGGCGAGCCTATTGCCATTTGTCGGGCACAAAAGTCGCAGTACTATTGCTACGTGATATAAGAGGAACTCTGCTGCCCATTCCTCATCGCTGATTTATCCTTAGTCGCCTTGTACGACAACCACGGGAGAGACTCTTGAATTTTGACTTTGACTATGCCACTGCGCTATCGAGCTGCTCCCAGGCCAGCATGGCAGACAACACAGTAAGTTTTTCTTAATAATAATGTTAACAGCATTATTGTGTTCCGACAATTGTGATAAGATAGCCAGCCCCTCTGTGGTTGAGGGTTCCAGGTGCAACTCGATTCCATCTTCAGTCCCTTATCGTCACTTACCATCAGGTGAGATGAAGGGCAAGAGCTACCCTGTCTACAATAAAAAAAAAGTAAAGCAAGTTAGTATCCACTCCTACGGCATTTAAAACAGTGCCTACAGTGCCCCCATCCCCTAGAGCATTAATTAATTCGAGCAGCGATTGTTCTGCGGACAGTACCCGGTCCCATGCGGTCCGGCCCTGATTTATTCGGCTCATTTCCGCACGGGGGCGCCACTAAATTAACCCATGTTCCGCACGTCCGCTCAGTTGCATCACAATGGCGGGGGTCGTGTGCACATGTCTTTATAATTTGTTTCTCTCCTGTGGCAACTCTTTGGTTTTTCCGAGTGGCTAGTACCTAGTTGGGACTTGTTGCTGGTCTATTCATAGCTTTATTGATGGGTACGGACAGACAGCATTTTATAAAATGGGGATATTGATCAATTTTAGTTTTTTTTTTTCAGTTCAGAAGTTTGTAAGGATCGTAGCATGAATTGTGTCCACACGCAATCTCTCCCTCGGGTGTCCTACAAGGCGACTAAGGTTTAAGACAGCTATGAGAAAAGGACAGCAGCGTTGATGGTGTAAGAGGACGTTGTAACGATTTGCGTACATATCTACCCGATATTTAATGTCAAAAAATTTTTTTCCCGGGTCTATGGTCTAGATTTAAATGAAATTCCCAAGTCCCGTAAACCGAAGTATCTATAGGACTTTCAACTATCGAACGCGTTCGTTCCTTCCCCAATCTTCGCCGCATACATCTAAATCCGGATCCTTCTGAGCGGGTATCACGCTTGGATCCAACGGTCCCACCAATCCTCACCTAACAAGCAGACAAACAACCTGAATCAACATGCGCTGAAACACCGCTATTACCCTGGGCTACCGCTAACCGCCGCAAATTAGGGATTTGTAAGCAAAACTAACACATAATTTCCGATGCAAACTAAAATCTACCTTAAGACCGACGCGATAAGAGCGTCGCTCCGCAGTGATGGCATTAGCTCGGATTTCCGCCCGAGTTTATTATTGTGAGCTTAATCTGTGGAAGTTTAGATTTGTTGCGAAAATGTTTGTGTTGGTCCCATGGTTTATGGCGGTGGGTTTTATTTTTTATGCCCTTCAGTCTCTTCTAATACCTTTAACGTCTATGGATTGTGGTGTTTTTGTTACTTTACTTACAATAACAGACAATAATTATTAACTTTTTATTTGAACGTTATTATAAATCATAAACGTTAGAAAAATATTACAAGCAAAAATTTTGCAATTTTTTTGCAAAAAAATAAGTCAGATAATTTTTGGAAGGTTATATGTATGACGAATAAACCTCCGGAGACAGAGTATTGAAAATTTGAAACCCAAAGTTAATTGTGGTCACTGTTACTTATAAAAAACTCCTTCTTGTCCGTTCTCCCTCCATCTATTGCAACTTAAGCGTCTTGGGGAGACAATTTAGTTCTGAGTGTTGATCATGTCCGTTATTTTAATACATACACCTTTATATACGCCTTTCTCTAACAGGGGTAGGCAGAGATCACTTCTTTCCATTTGCTACGATCCCTTACATAATTCTTTCGCTTCATCCAATCTCATTAATGTCTTTATGCATGCCCGTCGGTTTCGGGTACTCTCGACCCTGCCCTTTTTTAATAGAGTTTCAATTTGTTTATTTGAATATCATTCATTATTTAATGAATCTTAAAGCGTATTCTGCTGAAGTTCCAAGGTTATTTTGTATTCTGCTATGTCGTCACTACACGGCATAAATAACTTTAATTGAAATTTCACGTTTGGCGTGGCTTTTACATGAAATATAATAGTCTCAAAAACTAAGCATTCCGATCAACAGTCCCGAAGTTTTCCTCTCCGATGCCTGTCAATTAGTTCTTCGACAATACTTTTTGTCGTGTGGACACTACGTATGCCTTGTTATTGAGGAAGTAATTTTCTTTGGGTCACCTGTTTTTTTAGACGTTGCTAACTTTGTAACGATGAAGCGTTTATGGGTTTGGAGAAATTATTTCGATAATAAAAGTTAATGTGTGGTTGGTTAGCAACCAGTGAGATATTACAGATTCACAAATAAAATAATGTTCGAAATTCATGTGACTTTTTTATTCTTCGTAATATTTTTTCTAACATTTATATTTCCAAATAAAAATAAAATCTTATCACAGATCTTACCGGAAATATGATTTCATTTTTATTTGTTACCTCTTGTGGAATATTTATAATGTATATTTACAAAATGCCATTTAGTATAGTTTTCTATTGAATAGAATTTTCAATCAAAGTTTCAAGAACCAATATTTTTGATAACAAAATTAAACGTGTATGTAACACAAAAATTTGTTTCTACCATGAGTCAAACCCAGGAGCTCTTAATTGATATCCAGCTTTAGCAAGTCAGCCGCCATAATATATTTTCTTATGGACAGTTGGACACTCGTTAATTTTATTCTCAAACCTTACATTACTTTTTCAAACATTGCGATGATTAACAACCGTTACCCACTCGGGTGCAAGTCCCCTTTTTGCCACTTTCTCGCGAAGTCAATTAAGATCCTTAACGAACGCCACCGTAAAAGGGCTTGTGCACTTAGCGACACACAAAGTTGGGACCTGAAGAGGCGAGACGTGAGTGGGTGACCGAAAATTAAAATTACGAACGTGGAAGGTTTGTGCACCGTTTTTTGCAGAGTGCAAGCCGTGTGGTGACGGCAGAGCAGAATACAATTGGCACAAACCGCCATTTCTCTCGCGGGTGTCGTATAGGTTTTTTTTCATACATACATCATCATCATCATCACTAGTCCTTCAATGTCTCCACTGCTGGGGCACGGGCCTGCCCTTTGTATGGAAGAATATAGGGAGAATGGGCCACCACGCTGGCCCAGTGCGGGTTGGTTGCAGATGCAACTGTGATTAACGTATGCTTAACGTGTCTTCCGAAGCACGGAGGAGATTGAGATCATAAATTTAAAGGTCACCCATCCAATGACCGGCCTTAGCAAATATTGCTTGGTTCACGCATTCACGGGCGGAGCGCGATATGCCACTGCACTAGCGAGAGAAAGGCGTGATTATGTATTATTTATTATCCAGCAGTAGCAGACCCTTTGCTACGTAGAATCTTCATGTGACGGCGAAACTTGTTTTCTAAGCTCCCATTGTATTCCTGGAACGAAATCAGAAATTTACAAAGTTTTTGCACCGACCATCGGTCCACACTAGCATTTATTTCTTATAACGCCTTCTGTTTCCTCTGTCCACAACTCAAGTCCATCAAGTGGTGGCTTCCTCCCACTATCAGAGGAAGCAATAAATAAGCCGGCAACCGCTTTTACGAGCCAGCGGAGACACGATAAAAAATTTGAATGCCATCGATGAAATGCACCACTTGAAATTTGAGTACGAATTCGAGGACGTTTTTGTGGCGATAACGTATTGCGTGATGGCGACAGTAAATTAGAGGGATCGTCTAAACTTCATCTATAAAGACTTGTGCCGTTTAACCGCCTCCGTGGTCAAGTGGTGCGCCCAAAGGAATTAAGATCCAGTTCAGAGGTTCGGTCCCCATGGGAGTACAAATTTATACTCGGTTTGGTTGGTGGTAGGACTTTGTTCAAGTCTGCCTGGCTAGCTACCTACCACCATCTTATCAAAATCTGTCGCCATAATAATAATGTTAACAGCATTACTGTTGTTCTGACAACGTGTGATAAGATAGCCAGCCCCTTTATATAGATAGCCAGGAACTTAGATAAGGTTGAGAGCTCGATTCCATCTTCGGCACTTATCGTCACTTACCACCAGGTGAGATTAAGGGCAAGAGCTTCCCTGTCTACCATAAAAAAATTAAACAATCGAAATTGCCATTTTTTCCTTACTCCATACAAATAGTTCGGTGAGTAAAGCAAAATGTATATGCAATTTTAAGTTCCGCTCTTTTGTACTTATCAAGCGCGAAGTTATAAAATCACTTCGTCACTAACTGCCGCACTCAGAGACGTCAAATAACTTTAATGAGTACTTAATGTCAAAAAATCTCATAATCATAATCATATATAAATCTAGACCATAGACCCGGCAAAACTAGAGACTAGTTTTGAATTGTCATTTTTTGACATTAAGTACTCATTAACGTTATTTGACGTCTCTGAGTGCAGCAGTAAGTGCTGCAGCATTGTGTCTGTTAGCGACAATGGCGACGGAAGCACCTAATTTCCAAAGCAGTTTTCCAATCGCTTACAAATTTCCGTCACGGGCGATTCCACCGAAAACTTTACAATGCGGATGATTAATGATCGCTCGCTGTTTCGTAAATAAATTATGGCGACTAGGGGACAGACGGTGAAAAATGACGGAGCTTATTGAGGTATGAATGCGTAACGAGTGGACCAGCCGCGACACCGTTTTCTAGGAGGGTTGGTGTCACTAGACTTTAAAATCTTTGTTGCGATACTTACATAAGTATAAAAAAACGTAGATATAAATCACAAGTTATGGTGTATATCTACGTTTTTGTGGAAAAGTTGTGGTCCACAACTTTTAATAAACTACAAATACTTTAGGGGCAGACTTTATCAGTCAAAACAAACAACTTTCACTATGAACCAACACCGAAATCGTGAAAAAAAAAACAGCTGTTTCTAATTTTCGTTGCTTAGTTATTGCACTTTTGTATGAAACAGCTGATTTTTTTTTATCGCGATTTCGTTGTAGTTCCTTAGTCAAAGTTGGACACAATCAGCCCTCAAAGTGTTTGTAGTGGATAAAAAGTAGTGGTGTATTTCAATAGTAATTGTATTATTTTATGCTCTGCCGTCAACACATGGAATTACTTATATTTCGTCTTCTTCTTTCTGCCCTGTTCCCAGTGTATGTGGGGTCGGCACAGTATATGTCCTCTTCCATTCATATCGGTCAGACGTCAAGACATCCACTCCCGTTTGATTGATACAATCTATAACACAGGAAAGGTGTTAATGAATGTATAGAAAAGACCGATGAACGGAGAGAGTGAATGGGGTGATAATATTGATTCATACTGCTCAAGGTTTTGGCTTAGGTTTTATAGCCGGCCACCAGTCTCTTTGGGTATGCTGTTGTTGGTATTGGCGTACACCGGCAACCTCTCTCAGTCGACTTTTACGACACCTTTGGGGTGAGTCGGGGCTGGCACATTATGCGTTATTTTGTCACTCCCAGGGCAAAAAAATTCATAAACAATTAGCCGAATTAGTGAGTACAATAACTTTAACGAAATACAATTATAAACATTACAGCTTGTCCCAAGCCACTTGTCGACTAAACACACTTGACATGTAAATAAATAGACAAAACCAAATAGCGAACAACTGTCCAAACAGCCATTTAAAGATCGAACACAGTGCCATCACAATAAGGACTATTTTACAACAGCGCAGTAGACCGGTGTCAATTGACAGACAAAAAAAATTGACGTTTAGCAGTGAAATGTGTCGTCGTGTCGCGAATCGGACAGCTCACAGGGTTGTGGGATATTGTGGTTATTTTTGAGTTAGTACAAAAATTTTAAGCTTTAGGTATACGCTGTTACATGTCATATTGACACTTAAGAATAAAGCAGGAAGACGATTGATGTCAATTCGAATAAATTAAGTGGATGGCTGAACATAATTCTTACTAAAAACTAGATAAGAAATTGCAATGTTCCCTAAGGCCAGTCATTATCAGCCATCCAATGGCCGGTCTTAGCAAACATTGCTTAGTTAGCGCAACCGCAAGCCAAATGGCGCTATGCCACTGCGCTATAACAAGCTTCTCTTTGCGAATTGATTCACATCGCACATTCCTTCGATTTCATTTTTTTTTCAACTACAGCAATTTAAGTTGTAGTTCTCCGCGTTGCGAATTCGCATTCGCATCGCGCCAATCCGCAGTTTTGTGTACAAGCTCTCACCACCGAATACAGAAACGCTACTCAAAGTTTGAGTCCTGCTTGTCATTTGAGTATTGTCAAAATTGACGTTTTTCTATACAAATTTTGTCAGGTATTTTCCACTTAACTATAAAAGCAGTGCTCAAATTTTGGGAAGCGTTTCTGTATTCGGGGCTTAGCTTGCTATAGTCACACGCGGGGGCGGGTGATGCGGGAGGAGGGAAAACTCGCTCCTCCCGCTAACATCTAGAGTGCCCCGTCCCCGCCACCGTCTCATACCGCAGGAAGGTCGCGCACGAACTTGTCGGAGTAGAATAAAATGTGAGGCAGCTGCCAACCCTAGCGCGCTGTCAGCGCTGGGACGGCGCGTCAGCCGGCTGACGTACAGACGACAGCGGCGACCACTGTGCGCTGATTAATGCTCTGCGGACGAGAGATTGCGTATGAAATTGCTGTTTTTAAACATCCGCAACGTGCGCGGAATAAGTAATGGCCACTTGCTAGGCCCCGACGCGGAGGTTCGGGCCAACTATATTTAGTGGGTACGTTTTATGTGGAGTTGCGAGGCTGCGCTTTGCGACATAAAAAGTAATGGCCGCGAATCTTTGAGGTGATCTGGTCTACCTGCGCTGGAAAAACTTGTCGAAGTTTGGCGGTGTCGAAATAATAACAGCAATTGAATCTTTTTACATACATATAACTCATCTTCCATGCTGGCTTGGGAGCGAAAATATAACGTCGAATGTGCCACTTTCGACTCAACATCCCAATTACTTCAAGTGACGTATCACGAGAAAAGAGTGATAATTATGCATACATATATAAATATCACACCTTTCTCCCACAGGGGTAGGCGAGATCACTTCTCTCCACATGCTACTTCTTTTGCGTCATCTTATCTCATGAATGTCTTCATGCATGCCCGTTGGTTTCAGGTACTGTTGACCTGACCCTTTTTTATAGACTTTCAATTTGACTATGAAGGATCCACCTAATTCTAGTCTATCTAGTCTACGATGCATTCTCAAATCCGTGCGCTGACTCGGTTAACATAAAGCTACAATTTAGTATCAGTTTAACCACTCCTAAACGCGTCAATAAGACACTAACTCCTAGGCTATTTAACGCCGAGTGGGCTGTAATGACCTCCATGTTGAAACGATGCTAGCAATTTATTTCCAGATAGCGACCCTAACGCGTTTTGGCGAGTAAATAAACAAATTTATCCATCACGCATACGCATACAATAAATCGTCATTACAAACGATCGCGGGGCCAAATAAAACGTACTCCCGAAAGAGCGTAGCCCAATAACTCAGCGGCACGACCCACTGTGCGTTACTAAATTTTTATATTCACGAAAGGGAAACGGTTATGTCCAGAGTGAATTTGGCGGAAACGGGACGCCACGGCCGGGCGGGGGCGCCTCGGGCGACTCGTAAACTTGTCATAAATTCGAAACGCTCCCTTTTCGGGCGATTTTAGTTTTTTTAACTAGGCAACTCCCGAACGCGGACAAGATCTCCTCGGGGAAAAGAATATGTTTTTCTCTTGCTCTACATACATACATAAATCACGCCTATATTCCCGAAGGGGTAGGCAGAGGTGAACTAGCACCCACGTTTCGCCAAATATGGCAAGTCCCATGTAATAGGTGGCGAGCCTATTGCCATTTATCGGGCACAACAGTCGCAGTTCATTGCTAGCCTAGGTGGTATAAGAGGAACGCTGCTGCCCATTCCTAATCATATTCAGATTTATCCTCCGTGGTGTAGGGGTTCACTCCCCAGGGGAGTACAAATTTTTACTCGGTTTGGTTGGTGGTAGGACTTCTTTCAAGTCCGCCTGGCTAGCTACCACCATCTTACCAAAATCTGTCGTCTTATTAATAATGTTTACAGCATTATCGTGTTCCCACAATTGTGCTAAGATAGCCTGCCCCTCTGTGGTTGCGGGTTCCAGGTGAAGCTCGATTCCATCTTCGGCCCTTATCGTCACTTACCATCAGGCGAGACAAAGGGTAGCTGTGGCGAGCATAAAAAAAATCCCGGGTTAAAACACTGTCAAGTGGTGGAGATTTTGTCCACGCTCTGTGCGAGGCCTACAGGAAATCGCACTTGAGGTCAAGAGCTCCTCGGAATTGGACAAAAAATTTAACGTTTTAGCGGTTAGGAGAGCGCATGATGAGTTGCTAAGTGCTTTTTTGTGTTCAATTGTAGTCATTATATCGTTTGCGGCGTATGAAATTTGGTGCAATTTTTGTTAAGTGTATGTATACCTACCTTACTTACATGCGGGAGGTGGACATTAAAATTATATGTTTATTAGGACTATTTAGTGGAACTCGAGATTGAATGACAGGAAAGGTAAACGAGTGAATGAAACAGATGATTAACGAGTGTAATCGAATTTAGGTGGTTTGTGAAACGATATGACGAGGAATGACTGTCAGGATTGAAGTCAATTCTTTCAGTTTTCAATGGTCTCCAGAATAATTAGCACTTCATACCGCGTGTACAAAGATCTAAGTGAATTTGAAATAAAACAACTTTTACGGATAAGACTCGCGTATAATTTGGTGTTTGGTATTTCAGTCCCCCCGTGACCACGGCCACTGTAAAGTGATCCAAACGACGGGTTAAATAATTAATATGCCAAACACCAAATTATACGCGAGTCTTATCCGTAAAAGTTGTTTTATTTTTAATGTGTAGTGCTCGTGCAAATATAAGAAAACATTATAGATCTAAGTGAAACTAAACATTGCTTTTTGAGCCAACGATGGGGCTAATTCTCACCAAGAACCCGCTTGTTGCAAGTGTCTTTCGCAGTGGATACCGCTTGATCGTGCTTTAGAATATTGCTGGATACCGTTCCATACCGCGTGTACGAAGATCTAAGTGAAACTAAGCATTGCATTCAAGAAATTAGACAAATGGAACCCGATTGCGGCACGCTTCTTCCGCATTGGATACGCTTAACTATGCGCGAGAATACTGCTGGGTAGAACCTCATACCGTGTATACGAAAAAGCGAGAGAGTTCAAGCATTGCTTTTCGCGGCAACGTTCCGTCAAATGGAATCGGATAGGATACCGCACAACCGTGCGCTAGGATACAGCTGGATACCGCTCCATACCGCGCGTACGAGGACGCGAGTGTTCTGTAATCGGCGCGATATTAAATCGGTCGAAGTTATTGCAGCTATAACATAAAACGGCCCTAAACAATTACGCTGCAGCCAAGTTGGGCTGTAACATAAAGCTGTAAGTGGCGTATTAATACCCGGAGCAAGGGTTGGGTTAATACATGGTCGCATTAACGGGCCGTATGAGCCGTATCAGCTGTATTAATAGCGTATCATCGAGATGGCCTCGCTGGTACCGCGGCGAACGTTCGCTTCGGTTTTACGACGCAGCTCTTTAGGAGTAAAGTCGTAAGTGCGTGATACGTGATATATTTCACATTCATTTTTTCCGTAATGGGACCGCGCGAGGTAAAATCAAACAAGCTTTAATAGAATGAAATTTTATGCGCAATAGAATTTTTATTAGGCATGTTTTGTTCGACGTAATAGGTGGGTGGCGTTTGGTGGTGAATAATGACGTATATGCTGTATATTTATAGTCGGCTATAAAATAACTAGATAAATATTTACCGCCATAACGTTCTAGTCTATAATATAATAAAGCGGTTGTTTTATTGTTCTCTGTTCTTGTATTAAATATCTTAATGGAATTATTGCGTGTCCGACGATATTGCTTTAACGCAGTTTCAACCTGAGAATGTAAACATTTATTTTATTGTCTATCGCCTAGACTTCTTTACGAAATATCGTAGATAGATAATTAAGTATTTTTATAATGATAAGTTGGAAAAATTGTACAGACAGAAAAGGGGTTAACTTTAGCTATTTATAATTACCTAATACCACCCACATCTTACACAATATTAAGAACGAAATATTAACATTCATACCTAGCCCTATTTTATTAAATGCATTGGTTATATATTGGTTATAAGACGTGTCAAGCTTTCTTTTAATAACGGATTATTATAAATTACTAGTAATTGATTTAAATGTGTTGCTTTGGGAATGTGTAGGGCCGTCCTTCACATTCTAGCCAGGTCTACAGATATTTTAACCGGGTTATCTACTACCCGGTTAAAATATCTGTAGACCTAGGTAACCTAGGTAGGTAGATAGCGAACAAGTAAAATTGTTTTTCTCCCCGTTCGAAGCGCCGTAACGTCCTAATTAATTAAAATTGACAACACAATCGCTGGCGGCGGCGGAGGCCGTGTGGTGACGGCAGAGTAGAATACAATTGTCACCACCCCAAATCTCTCTCGTGGGTGTCTACAAGGCGACTAAGGATAAATCAGTGATCAGGAATGGACAGCAGCGTTCCTCTTATACCACCTAGCAATGTACTGCGACTTTTGTGCCCGATAAGTGGCAATAGGCTCGCCACCTATTACATGGGACTTGACATAGTTGGCGAAACGTGGGTGCTAGTTCACCTCTGCCTACCCCTTCGGGCATATAGGCATGATTTATGTATGTAGTACTTAGATAGCGAACAAGTAAAAACGAAATTCTCCCAGTTCGAAGAGCTATAACGTCCTAATGAATTAAAATTGACAACACAATCGCCTGGTAACAGGGACGCGTCACAGGCGCGTTTTTAATTGTCACCCGTGGACCACTTTCATGTAAATCGGCCGTGACGCCGCCGGCTGTCACGCGCGTTGACAGCGCGACAGTTGTGACACGGTGACAAGTGACAGGTCGCCGTCCGGCGGGCATTTTGCAGAGAGGAATGTCATTTTTTTATTCTATTTTTGGCCGCGACATTTTCGCATTGGTCCACTGGGCTTGATTGTCAATGGGAATGGGGTATTCTACATCACGAAATGTATTAAAAAGTGGCACTTGGGGTATGTATGGAGGGCATATTGAGGAGCTCGCTAGTGCAGTGGTATTGCGCGCTTGGCCTGCGTTTGCGTAAACTAAGCAATGTCTCTAAGGCTGGTCTTTGGATGGGTGACCATAAATTTATTATCTCGAGTTCATCCCAGCACCGGCATTCAGGCACGTTAAACCGTTGGTCGCGGCTGATCTGGAGTCGTTAAACCCACCAAGCACGGTGATTATGGCTCAATCTCCCTATATTATTCAATCCATATGGAAGGCCCGTGCCCCAGCAGTGGGGACTTTAAAAGGGCTGGTGACAATGATGATGATGGTCATTAGTCCAGCCACAACCCCATTTAGGTCCCGCGGTGAGTACCATCAGAAAAACTGACTCATTTCTAATTCATAAAGAATTATTTTGTTATTCGACTCGGCAGCAGACCGTACAATACACGAAGTGCTATAGGCGCATCCTTAAAGGCTCTATTAGCAGTAACCGAGCATTACCCAACCCTTCCTCCATTCAGATCGGAGTTGTTGCCACTTCCTCCAACATAAGATGCCAGGTGAGCTTCCGAGAGGCGTACATTCTATCAGCTACTTCTTTCCATGACTTTTTATACTTCCGAAATGTGTACGTGGCAGATTTTTGCCAACATGTGCTGTAAATACACCGGCTCAGAAGGTTACGTCTTAACAGAAAACTGCGCGGTTTTGACACCATTCAGTTTAAAATATGAATGGCCGGGTGGTGACGGCAAAGCAGAATACGATTGTCACCACCCCCACCTCTCTCACAAGTAATTATAACCGCTTCTGTGGTCTAGTGGTTCACCCAGCGGAATTAAGATCCAGAGGTCCAGGGTTCGATTCCCAGGGGAGTACAAATTTGTACTCGAGTTGGTTGGTGGTTAGACTTTTTTCAAGTCCACCAGCATCTTATCAAAATATGTGGCCATTATAATAATGTTAACAGCATTATTGTGTTCCGACAATTTGTTATAAGGCAGCCAGCCCTCTGAGGTTGAGAGTTCCAGGTGAAGCTCAATCGTATCTGCGGCCCTTATCGTCACTTACCACCAGGGTGAGATGAAGGCCAAGAGCTTCCCTATCGATGATAAAAAATGACAAGGTAGGTATCACCTTCTGCTAGGAACTTCCAATGCGCCTAACCTAGCTTCCCTCCAGCGCTCACAGAGGGCGCTAGCTATCGTCCCCGGCCGCTCTTTTTCATATTTTGAATGCTCGTGTTATAAGAATTTACGCATCACTTAGCGACGGGTAATGGGCACATAAAATCTTATGAGCACTCAACCCTCTCAGTTGTTATGTATTGACTTTTACGCGCCATCTTTTCTTGTAAAGAGGCCTAGTCTGCTACTATAATGTTCACGATAATATAATTAATGGGAAAGCGAAAGATTGCTATAAAGGAAAGCCATCATTTGCCTTTTTCATGCGGAACCTATCATAATTGGCGAAACATGGGTGTTTAGTTATTATACAGGCGTGATTTATGTCAATAAATAAATAATAATAAATAAATATTTTTACACTCACACCTATCATCTAGCCCAAAGTAAGTAGCCTAAGCACTTGTGTTATGGATACTCGATGACGGACATATTTTTTTTCAAAATATAATTATGTCTATTAATGTTGAAAATATACTTCAGAAACATATACACAACCATGACTCGGAAACAAATATTTGTGGTCATCACAAAGTTTGCCCCTACCAGAATTCGAACCCGGGACCTCTTGGTCAATACCCAGCAATCTGAGCGTTCGATCAAGGCGGCCGTTATGTATTGTTTTCATATTACAAAAATCACGCCTATTTACCAGACAGAGGTGAATTAACACCCACGTGTCGCTAATTATATTAAGTCACTGGTAGGGGGCGATCCTATTGCCATCTAACGGGCACGCAAATCGCAGCATATTGCTAGGTAGTATACCAGGAATGCTGAGGTCCATTACTCATCGCTGTATTTATCCTTAGTCGCCTTGTAAGACGCCCGTAGGATACATTATAAGATTATAGGGGGTGGTGGTGATTTTATTTTATTCTGTTACCATATGGCAACAACAACATTCAAACAACAAACAGTTACGTAAGTACAACATTCCGCAGAATTCATGAGAATTATGTAGTCACAAAATGTCCAGTTATCTATCTCTCCTACGGGGTTCAAACAAGGTGATTTAGAAATGTGATCGGGCAGTGAGTGAGGATAGTAATTGTAGCGTTCCTGGGAGCAATGCACTGCTTACGGCTATAGCAGCCATCCTGGATTTTTAGGCAGTACGGATTGTGTGCCAAATTCATACACAATCATTCGGTGATCATTCGTTCAAATCTATCGCTTATAGTTTAACCTATAAACTATAGCTTTTGCTTTAGCAATCGAGTTAGGCGATAGGCCCTCTGGTATCCCACCTAGGAATACTAATGATTGGCGTAATCAGTAGACAGCATTATACTAGCCCCTTGTTACATGGGACCTAGCACAGTTAGCGAAATGTGAGTGTTAATACACCTCCCTTGACCTATCCCTTCGGGGTAAGCATTGTCGTGATTTATTAATAGGAGATTGAAATTCCTTAGGCTATATTCGATTTAGAACCACGAGTCGTGTTTCCAAAGTTTTGTGCTGATTTATTCCTCCTGTAATACAGATCCTATATTTTGCTTTAATATTATCTGAAGTGCTAAGCTAATATTAAACATAGATTTAGCCGGAATACGTTATGAAGCAATTCTTGAACACCCACATCAATAACTTTTCGAACATCAAAGGAAAACAAATAACTTAAACAACATAAGAGGTATGTATTAACAATAAATCATATCCATCTAGTAACACGATTGAGTAATAAATATCAATGAGTTTAATGTTCCCGCGCAACACGCGATAACTGTCAAACGGCTCGGCCGCCATGTTGGCGGCCATTTTGATTTATGACATTTTATTGGGAACTGTCAATAGGGCGACGAGTTACGTAACGCTAAGGTGTTGAAAACCGGGATCTGCGGTTGTTGTGTTAAATTGAAATTAATTCGAATTGTTCAGTTAGCTGAATTATTTTGTTGTGCCGTGTGGTGTCGGCAGTGCAGAATACAATTGTCACCACCCCAAAGCTCTCCCGTGGGTGTCGTACAAGGTAAGGTGTAGGTGATGAGGACTGGGCAGCAGCGTTCCTATTGCCACTTAGTAATATTATACGTGCTCGATAGATGGCAATAGGCTTGTTCCCTTTTAAATGGCCGGATATAAAGAGGCGTGATATATGAATTTAGGTTACGTTAAGTTAAGTTGATGACATCAAACCCACGGAGGAATGTCCACATTTGAGCTGATAAAATGCAAATATTTCAGCTAAACCAAGCCGAGCCAGTGCCAAAGTTCGTTAAGATAATCTCGAAAATTCTCGAATACTTTGGTCTCGCTCTTTACTGTACCGAGATGTGCCAAATTACCGTTCAGATAAAATATGTCGAAATTACCGAAAAAGCGTTCTCAATAGATAAAATAGGGGAAATTAAGGGCAGTTTTGTCACATTCTTTGGCTAGGATTTGGCCACGTTTTTATGACTTGCCATTTGTCTGACTTGGATAGATCAAAATATGTATGAAAAATACTGCTGTCATACATTAATCTTACGGTGAAAATAGTGACAAAAATGTAAACAAAAGAATGAATGGAATAAAAAACAAACTGGACCGACTCCAAATATACTGAGATAGGGATGATGATGATGATGATGATGATTTGTCCTGTAAAATGGTATAGGTATAGACGCCCGTATTGCAGGGTACCTATGCTGATTCGTATCCCCCTTCAGGACAAAACATTTTTTGTTGACAATCGATAGGACATATATTATTATTATTTGACAGTTTTGTGCAGTCTTGTAGAATGAGTAATGAGCAGCAGCGTTCCTCTTATGGCACCTAGCAATGTACTGCGATTTCCGTGCCGGATAAATGGCAATGGGCTTGCCATCTAGTATTACATGGGACTTAACATAATTGGCGAAACGTGGGTGTTAATTCACCTCTGCCTAACCCTTCGGGTATATAGGCATTACTTAATTTTATGTTGTATGTATGTAGCCGGTTTAGGCAGTAGGTATGTCCGCTTTGGCCACCTTTCCCTCGCTCATTTTTTATTGATGAACAGAAAAACATTTTCCATTTCCACACCATGTACCTACCTATGCCAATGAAATACATAAGTTAGATCATTCCATTCTCATTTATATCGTCTAGCCCCAGATCCCCGACGAATCGTTATAGCAGTAATGATTGATGAGCTGTTGATAGCGGCTATTCTATTCCAATTGATAGTTGGCTCCTTGTGTGAGATTGATTACGTATTATTTTATGGGAATTCTTCGATCAGTGTCAGTAGGCCAGCCGTCTTGTGTTTTGATTAGAAGTATTTTAAATGTTACGAATTGCAAGATATAGTCGTATACATCACATAATTGTGTTTTTTTTACACTCACATCTGTCATCAAGCCCAAAGTAAGTAGCTTATGCACTTGTGTTACGAATACTAGATGACGGCAAATTTAATCACATATAATAATTATAAGTATGCCGTGTGGTGACGGCAGAGTAGAATACAATTGTCACCACCCCAAATCTCTCACGTGGGTGTCGTACAAGGCGACTAAGGATAAATCAATGATGAGTGATCTCTTATACTACCTAGCAAAGTACTGCGACTTTTGTGCCCGATAAATGGCAATAGGCTCGCCACCTATTACATGGGACCTAACATAATTGGCGAAACGTGGGTGCTAGTTCACCTCTGCCTACCCCTTCGTGGATATAGGTGTGAATTATGTATGTATAATTATAAGTAAATAAATATCGAAAATAATGAATATACTATCTACATATTATAAACAACCGTGACTCGGGAACAATAAATGTCTGTGACGGCCGCCTTGGTCGAATGCTCAGATTGCTGGGTATTGGCCAAGAGGTCCCGGGTTCGAATCCTGGTAGGGGCAAACTTTGTGATGACCACAAATGTTAGTTTCCGAGTCATGGTTGTGTATATGTTTATGTAGTATATTTTCAACATTTATATACATAATTATATTAAAAATATGTCCGTCATCTAGTATCCATAACACAAGTGCTTAAGCTACTTACTTTGGTCCAGATGATAGGTGTGAGTGTAAAAAAAAAATTTATTATTATTTATTATCACAAAATTTGCCCCTAATCTGAACATTTGTCCTGTGTTACGATAAATATTTTATTCTTTATTATTAATATCTACTAAATATATCCGTGTGATCATGGTTTCTCCCACGGGTGTCGTGTCGTATAAGGTGACAAAGGGGTAAGACGGCGACGAGTAATGGGAAGCAGTGTTTCTCTTATACCTTCCTTCTCTGTTCTTCTTCCTACTCTGTTCCCAGTTTATCTGGGGTCGGCGCAGTATGTGTCCTGTTACATTATATCAATCAGACGCCATCAAGCCATCCACTCCCATTTCATTCATATTATCCATTACCTATATGAATCGAAAGGGAGTAGTGGACTTGATGGCATTATTTATAACGAATTACATTAAAATATAAAGTGTTTTAATTAGTTTACTATTATAATTAATGCCAACATCTATTATAATAGTAAACTAATAAAGGTTATCTTTTTACGCTGTTGATTTTTTCTTTCGCAATCAAGATGCGGCGCTAATAAATCAAACATAATTAGAGATAATGCAATTATTTACTGTCAGTAATACACTTGGCAAATTAACACTTCACAATAAAAGCGTGTTAATTATAAAATGATTGATTTACAATCGGTTCGTGTTGTCATTTGACGTTTTTCTGTGTATTGTAAAACGCAATGCAATTGTACGAGCAGAATACAATCTTTTTACAAAGATTTTGGTGGTTAGAAAAAGAATTTCGAAAAATTATCGAACCCGCGTCCGCTGCTTTTCGGGCAGGCCTGACCGCATAGCAGCGGACGCGGGTTCGATGCCCGTATCAAGACCATAATTTTTCGAAATTCTTTTTCTAACCACCAAAATCTTTATACTTATTTTTGTAACATTTATATAATGTTGAAATTAAAATCGAATTGCTCAGCCCTTTAACGTCCCCACTGTTGGGGCGCAGGCCTTCCTTACGAATGGAAGAATATAGGAGAATGGGCCATGTGACCCACCACGCTGGTGATTAATAACGTCTGCAGGTGCGACTAACGGCTTTACGTGCCTTCTAAAGCACGGAAGAGCTCGAGATTATAAAATGTTGGTCACTCATCCAAAACCGGCCTTGGTGAACATTGCTGAGTTAACCCAATCGCAGGCAGAGAGCGCTAAGGGACTGCGCTATCGAGATTCTCGGGTGGTTTTGATACTAAATAAATATTTTAGCGAACAGAAGTTTTTATTTAGACCTTTTCAAATTAGCAACAGCGTTTCAAAATTTTAAGCTAACTTATCCTCCCGACAATTAAGACAAAGCTCAAATAACACCGGTGCCTTCTTAAAAATCTCCCCACATAATACCCTTCGCCATTTAAAAGTTTTGCTGGCTGAATTAAAACCTTGTTGATTCTCGGTCTCACAAAAACGAAAGCTTAGCCCATCCGTTACAGGGGTGAAAGTTAAAAGTGGAAAACAAAAGCTCTCTCCGAACGAAAGAAAATAAAGATGCATCCTTTCCTCCTAAATCCCCTTCATTAGCTCTAGCACGTCACTCGGTTCCGATATTAAAATTCGAACTGTCACCGCCCGGTGACAATGTCAAACTTTTTCTATTAACTTTTTTCATTAGGTTTTGACAGGACATTCATAATGGTGCGACGTTGATGAATGGAAGCATGGCTGCCCGTTTTGGAGGAATAGACGGCTAATGATAAACATCCTGCGGCTCGACTTTCGCGTTTGTCTTTTGCGGAGTTGAGTTTATATTTGCTTATGGCGTATTGGCGTTAGAATTTAAGACCTGCCAGTGTTTTGTTTAGGAGCAAGTGGATTATGAAATTAATCAATTAGTAGTAGTGCTAAGATTGTATTTGTATTTATTGAAAAAGTTGGTCTAAAACAAATAATCTATCTAACAAAAAAGGCAGAGGTATACAGGACAGTTATTTGTAGATTTTACCATGCCGATAAAACTAATTACAATCATAATCTTAATTTTTTTTCAAAATAGCATCATAAATAAAAGGAAGATCAAGAAATTTTACATTTATAATTTCACGAAAACTCAGCCTTCTCTTTGACTTTGCTGCGTTTCTAAGTACTAATTTTATCAGTTTAAAGTCTGACTAATAAGTACCTACTCACTTGTTGATTATACATAATAAATCATTTCATTTTCATTTTGTCCAGTGTGGCCACATTATTATTTTGTCATGGCCTTTTATTCCCAATAAAAGGCGAATGTGACAGTCAATAGTACCAATACATTTTTCCCCGCTTCGATTTTGCAAATGGAAAACAAAAACAAGTGAATGTGGTGCATCGCCGCCGTAATATGAGGCGTGTGTATGAACAGGGTTCGATCTAGCAGGATGAAGTGGGTTAGCAGTTTTTCGAAATTTATTTCACCTTACTGCTATTTCTAAATTGGGAAATAGGTATTCTAGAGCAGTTAAAAAGAAACATGTTCTTTAAAAAAGCCCTTTTTGTAGAAGACAGTCTTAAAATTAGTGCGCTTCGGAAGGCACGTAATACATACATACATAAATCACGCCTATATACCCCTGAAGGTGTATTACATACACTTTTTACCATTATCATCATCACCAGCGTTTTAATTTCCCCACTGCAGGTGCACAGGCCTTCGCTATAATGGCCTTTAATGGATGAAAGATTAGAACAGCCGGGACCAACTGCTTAACGTGCCTTCCGAAGCACGGAGGAACATAAGATCAAAAAAAATTGGGTCACCCATCCAACGACTGGCGTTAGCGAACAACCGCAATCCCAGGGCAGGCGCGCTATTGAGTTCTACAATACCTAGATATTATATAAAGTCAGTAGCACAGTGATTAAGCAAGTCTTAAACAAATACAGCATTTATTAAATTTGATAAGGTCGTCTTTCTTCATTAAAGAGGAAATCAATTTGAAAGCGAGCTTCGATTCGAGTGAACGCCATTCGGCTTAACAATGGGCAACCCTCGATAAGCGTCGGATAAGAAAAATAAAAGACGTAATAACAATCTGTCAGGCGCAGTCTGTTTCGGGGTGACGGGACGATTAAGGGGGAGGGGACCTGATATCATTTCTAGATAATGACATTGGCACAATAATGATAATTTGCGTCTTAAGATCACGTTGTCGTCAATAGTTGACAAAAGCATTAATAATAATCAATAATAAGATTAACGGCCGCCTTGGTCGAATGCTCAGATTGCTGAGTATTGGCCAAGAGGGGTTCGAATCCTGGTAGGGGCAAACTTTGTGATGACCACAAATGTTTGTTTCTGAGTCATGGTTGTGTCTTTGTTTATGTAGTATATTCTCAACATTTATATACATAATTATATTAAAAATATGTCCGTCATCTAGTATCCATAACACAAGTGCTTAGGCTACTTACTTTGGGCTAGATGATAGGCGTGAGTGTAAAAATTTTTGTTATTTTTTATTTATTATAAGATAAAGATTTCTGACACTTGCTAGCCCAAAGTAGCATAAGCACTTGTATTATGGATACTCGATGTCAATTACCATTTTTGATTAAGCATAAATAATGTAAATAATTATGTAAATAATATTTGACTGACATCACTAGAGGACGGCGCAGTATGTTTCTTCTTACATTCATATCGGTAAGACGTTATAAAGCCATCCACTCCCTTTTGATTTTATATCATCCATCACATCCTAAGTGATGAATGAATGATATAGAAAAGACCATGTTGAGAGACAGATGAGAGAGAGAGTGATTGGGATGACAACATTCCAATCCATACTGCTCAAGGTTTTGTCTTAGGTTTTACAGCCGGCCGCCTGCCTGACACCAACAGCACGCATACCCTATGCATGCTGTTGTTGGTGAATAGCCCTCCACTATTCCGGTGCCCCAAGTTGCTTATTGGTGTACACCGGCCAATCTCCCTTAGTCGACTTTTACGACACCGCTGCGATGAGTTGGGGTGGCACATTCTACGTTATTTTTTCGCTCCCAGGCCATCATGGACGACCCAGATGCTCTACAAACAAGTGTGTTATGGCAAAATTCTGCACATTAAATAAATACAAATAAAGGTCGCCCCCCATTACATCCTCGCATTATAACACTGGTTGGTCCTCATTTACACGGAAACGAGCGTCATAAACGTCAAACTGCCATTGAAAAAGTGTTCCAGTTTACTGTTCGCGATAAAGGTTGAAATAAATAATAGATTAAGCTAATTTACGGCGGAGAAACCCACACGGCGGCCAATAAAAATTTAATTACTCCCCGTTCCCATACTATCGGATTACGTACGGGCAAACAAACAGTTTTTTATTGGTTCATTAACTGGAGGTGTAAACATGGTTTAGCGCGCATGGTTTGTGTCAAGGCATGTGGCGAGTATTACGGCTCGGCGTTGCGCAGCGTCACGATTGGGCTTGTCCATTTAAAAAATAATATGTATGATTATATCAAGACACACATACAGAGCTGGCTAGCGCAGGCATAGCGCGCTTGGCCTGCGATTGCGTTAACTAAGCAATGTCGCTAAGGCCGGTGATTAGATGGGTGACCAAAAATTTATAATCTCGAGTTCCTCAGTGCTTCGGAAGGCACGTTAAGTCATTGGTCCCGGTTGCATCTGCAGTTGTTAATACCCACCAGCCCACACTGGGCCAGCGTGGTGGGTTATGGCCTATTCTCCCTATATTCTTCCATCCATAGAGACCCAGCAGTGGGGACATTAAAAGGGCTAGTGATGATGATGATAACACATACAATTTGATTCTTGAAACACTGTTTACCGCCTCCGTGGTCTAGTGGTTCGTCGCCCATCGGAATTAGACCCCGAGGTCCCGGGTTCGATCCCCAAGGCAGGACTAATTTGTTGGTAGTAGGTCCTTTTTCAAGTCCTAGCTACCAAAATCTTATAAAAACCTTTCGCTTTTTTCTTTTCCATCTCCGGACCTTATCGTCACTTACCATCTGACTAGACTCGCCCTTTTTTACACTGGAACTTAGAAAAGAGTTGTCAAGGAGTGAGTGTTGAAAAATACTACCCTGCCTTACGATGGATGTATGTAAATGAAGAATCTATTGTATGAAAAAAAAACAAATTACACTTTATCGATTGCAGCGTAACTAACGACATCCGTGTCTAGGCTTGTTCATGGTATTGTATGTAATAATTCATAACCACCATACTCATAGCATGAATAAATTCTTCTATTTTATTAACCCGTGTGTAAGGCGAACAATCATTATAATGTCGTCATAAATAATTACTATAACTCACACGGCCGCCATAAATATTGTGACGGTTTAATGCGATATGTAAATGGAATTATTAGCGGATCGATTAACCATTTTTATGTTCACGTTCATTTTAATTTGAAATGAAGTGTATGACTATTTATGGGGCGTTGTAAACTTTGCAACTGGAAGTAATATCCATTAAAGTTTACTCAGGTATCATGTCTTGACTGGACCGAACATCTGCTTGCAATATAATTGTAAATAAGTTGTTATTGGATTAGCTTACATTGTACCAGACGTATGGACAATGAAGACAATTAATTATTGATGTTTCAATACTTTGTGGAGTAGACCTTTCTTGGTTACTAAGAAAAAAAATGTCAGAAAAAAGATTCGAACTCTGTCTTCCAGAAAAGAATCTGGATGACCAGCTGACCTCTCTTTTTTTGTCATATTTTATTGAACAAATTTACGCATACCAACATAAATCATGCCTATATCCCCGAAGGGGTAGGCAGAGGTGAATTAACATTGACTTTTCACCAAATAAGTTAGGTTCCATTTACCTGGCCAGCTTTTGCCATAATCGGGCACATAAATCTCATTATACTATTGTTAGATGGTATGAGAGGAACGTTGCTGTCCATTACTTATTGCTGTCTCAACAATTAATGCCTAAATCTAACAAATGTCCAAACAAAAAATAAATAATGCTCATTAGTTTTTTCGTAGAATCGCCTGTAAATAGTACCTATTCACAGAACCCAAGGAGTAGAGTAGGAAGAAGTGGGACTCTTCTTCATCATCTTCGCCGACAAGTCACATCATAAAGATTGTGGCAGTTTGCATAATCAGACGTACGAAAGGAATTTAGTTACACCAGAACGCTATGCTCCAATTTACGACTCGGCGAAAATTCTGGTGAATATATGACCGTGTAGGAAAACAGTCTTTATAACGTATTATTATGTAGAAGAGTTATATGCGCCCAGCTATATTTGAGTATAGGGTTGTACACATCCTGGAAATGACGAGAATTGATAAAAAGGGTTGACCGAATAGTTTGGGCAAAAAGGCCAAGAAAGGATGAGTGAAACCCCTTACACTCATCCTTTCTAGGGCTTTTAGAGCTCCAGTCCAGGAGGTCCCCGTGGGCACATATAATTTATTGGGCCTACCTTTATTTAATACATTATCAAAGAAAACCTAAAAAAGGCATTTAGTTAAGTAATAATTAGGTATTTTTTAACTAAATGCCAATTAGCATTATTTATAAAAATAATATTTTTTTTAATAAACATTACTATTTTTAGGTAACAATTGCCAATGACACCCCTATTTATGACGTATGAGGCGAGCGTCATCTCAACTGTATTACATGGCTCGTAAAACTGCACATGTTTTAAAGTTTTATGTGTCTCACTTTACAATGTGATGACGTGAATATTAATCGAAACAGTGTGAACTTTTTAGAATTATATAAATAACAATGTGTCTGCGATTCTAAACAGCATGTGCCGTAGGTACATGTGAAGATTGATGGGTTGAAAATATATTAAATGGAATAATGACCAGTAGAGTATGCCTTGAACAAGATCTACTACTTTATCATATTATTATTATTATTCAAACACCTTTCCTATTTGAATTAAGTCTTCTTCTTCCTGCCCTGTTCCCAGTCTATCTGGGGTCGGCGCAGTATGTTTCCTCTTCCATTCATATGTCAGACGTCATCAAGCCATCCACTCCCTTTTGATTCATATCATCCATCCCACCGTAAAGGTGCTAGTGATGAATGAATGTATAGAAAAGAGACGGAACGGACCATGTCGAGAGACCCATGAACGGAGAGAGTGATTAGAATGACAACATTCCAATCCATACTGCTCAAGGTTTTGGCTTAGGTTTTACAGCCGGCCGCCTGCCTGACACCAACCCTCCTTGGGTACGCTGTTGTTGGTGGTTTGCCCTCCACCATTCGGGTGCCCCAAGGTGCTTATTGGTCTACACCGGGCAATCTCCCTTAGTCGACTTTTACGACACCCATGGGATGAGTTGGGGCTGGCCTATTCTACGTTATTTGTTCGCTCCCAGGCCAGCATAGAAGGCTCCTATTTGAATTAAGTAAACTATAAAATAGAGTAATATCAGTATTCATACGCCTTTGGTGACGGCAGAGTAGAATACGATTTATTATATCACCTCCCCAAATCTCACCCGTGGGTGTCGTACAAGGCGACTAAGGATAAATCAGTGATTAGGGATGGGCAGCAGCGTTCCTCTTATACCACCTAGGTTGGCAATGTACTGCGACTTTTGTGCCTGTTAATGGCAATAGGCTCGCCACCTATTACATGGGACTTGACATAGTTGGCAAAACGTGGGTGCTAGTTCACCTCTGCCTACATGATTTCATCATATAGGCGTGATTTCTGTATGTATGTGTATCATACGCCTTTTAAATTTTAATCCTATATTTAAATTTTTAAGAGTGTAGATGATAAATGCGGGAAGTAGTGCATTAATTGATCTCGCACTGATTCATCTACGATCTAGATGATCATTTATATAAAGTTGCACAAATGGAAATAATAGCTGGAATACCCGAAAAAATATTCTTAGTAGCAGAAAATGCTTTGTTCGGCAAAAAAAAATCATCAACTAATTAAAGAATCTTACGTAACCCATTTATAATTAACCATCGTCCACAAAAACGGAGGAATTCGTTAATGTAACTAAATATTTGTTAAGCAGGGTTTACACGTTTTGTTAGAGTGAGCACGCGACATACTTTACGGGAACAATTACAAAAATACCACGTGAATACGCTCCCTTGAACAATAAAGTTGCATTTAATACAATTACAAGGGAAATATATTAGTGTTTATTTTGTAAGTCGGCACGAGTGCTTGTAACTAAGTGATGAGGACACAGAGGAGGGAGGTAGCGTGTTGATGTGTTAGTTGCTTAAATATTGTAAAAAACAGTAAAACAGGAGGAATAAAGACAGTCATTTACAAAATGAAGTCAGAAAAATTATTGTACTGATGCGGGAATATTTTTTCTAACATCATAGATAATGCTCAAACAATGAGGCTACTAAGACTTGGTGAACAATATCAAATTTGTTTGCCAAGGCTTGGGGACTCTGCGGAATTTTCAAAAGCTCATGTTTAGTCTCAAAATTTTAGAATCCATAATCGTCTTTAAATTAAATGCTTTATAATAGACAAATTTTCATTTGATAGATAATAATATCAACTCATTCTTTTACTACAAATACCGATATTTCTTTTTAAATTCCAACATGCCGACTGAAAAATTCTGACACGGATTTCTTTAAAATATATAAAGAGGTCTGTGGTAATATAAACATAAAAAATGCAGCCAAATCGAGAAAGCTGGGAATATGGTAAACGGGGCTTTGCACACTTTTATGAACAGCCAAAGCGTGTCCAGAAAGGCTCGTAAGGCTTTCACTTCTTGTGTATGAAAGAAGAAGCATGAAAGTAGAATAAAATGAGAGCGTTGAGGAGCATGGCTGGGGTAAGGCTGAGCGATCGATTGTTTAACAGATTGATAAGAGAAAGGTGTGGTTTGAAAGAAGATGTCATGACAAGGATTAAGAAAGGGATGCTCGCATGGTTTGGTCGCGTCGAAAGAATGGATGAAAGGAGAATGACAAAAAGGATTTACATGGCAATAGTGAATGGAGAAATTGGAAGGGGAAGGCCTAGGCGGATCTTTCATAATAAAATTGAAAGTTTATTAAAAAAGGGCCAGGTCAAGAGTACCCGAAACCGACGGGCATGTATGAAGAGATTGATGAGATTGGATGAAGCAAAAGAAGTATGTAAAGATCGTAGCAAGTGAAAAGAAGTGATCTCTGCCTACCCCTGTGGGAGAAAGGCGTGACACATGTATGTAAATCGAGAACGTCCTCCTTTTTTTTAAGTCGTTTAAAAAGACATCGGAACCGCATCAAAACCGCTAACGCTCCCGCTGCCGCCGCCACCGCGGGCGCGCCACAACTTTATCACGCGACTATAAACATACATCAATGTTATTTGTGGCAGTCATTTAGTGAAGCGCGTTACACACACCGATTACCGGGAAATAAGACACGGGGTCGGGACGTAACGATTGCGAGACGATTTGTGGACCATTCCCGGGATCATTTTGACAAATAATGTGTTTCTCCGGGGCCGTTTACATTTAAAACTGGGGATTTATTTTTGTTACACCATCAGAACACGTGTAGGCAGCGGCGGGGCGGGATGCGTAAGATTTTTGTGTTAATCAGCCATTGCCGCTGTCAGGCAACGATTATCTTTTGAATCTGTAGGCCTGGTGGACAAAATCTCTCTCCGCCACTTGACAGTGTTTTGTCTCGGGACTTAGTGGCAGTTAGAGCGAGAGGAAAATAGTTTCTTTTCCCCGAGGAGATTTTGTCCACGCCCCGTGTTCTGCTACTATCTGTGATCCGAAATTCCGGATTTTCTGATACCATTACGACGGATTAAAGACGTTGATTTGTATACACGAGGTGTTTGATTTAAATCGTTTCTCGGTATCTCTATTCAGTCTTTATAGAGTTAAATGTCGTCAGTCTTAGTGGGCGGTCTTGAAACGGTAGCTATTCAAGAACGGAAGGTTCTTCTTCAAAGGTTAAGCAATGAGCTCCTAAGGAGCGCTGTTGTGTATGGCTTACTCGCCACTGTACCATGAATCTCGGGTGCGATGATAGCATAGTTCTAGAAAACTTTTTAACTACCTCCGTGGTCTAGTGGTCCGCCCACCGGAATCAAGATCCAGAGGTCCCGTGTTCGATCCCCAGGAGTACAAATTTGTATTCGGTTCGGTTGGTGGTAGGACTTTTTTCAAGTCCGCCTTGCTAGCTACCACCATCTTGTTAAAATCTGTCCCTATAATAACAAATTGAATTATAATGCTGTCAGCATTAGACTAGGTAGCTCTTGGCCTTGATCTCACCTGATGGTAAGTGACGATAAGGGTCGAAGATGGAATTGAGCTTCCCCTGGAACTCTCAACCACAGAAGGCCTGGCTATCTTATCACAATTGTCGTAACACAATAACGCTGTTAACATTTTTGGTAAGATGGTGGTAGGTAGCCAGGCGGACTTGAAAGAAGTCCTACCACCAACCACACCGAGTACAAATTTGTACCCCCCTAACGATCAAACCCGGAACCTTTGGATCTTGATTCCGGTGGGCGAACCAAGGAGGTGGTTGGCGGTTGACTTCCTCTTCCTAGACTTCCCCGTCTTCCAACTTCTGTGCCGCCCCTCAGCAACTTGTCGCAATGATTCCACTAAAACAATAATGGCACACGATTATTAAGGTACAATAATTTAATAGCATCTATTACTGTGCTTTAACTCACTGCCGTGCCGTGTGGTGGCCGCAGAGTAGAATACAATTGTCACCACCCCAAATCTCTCCCGTGGGTGTCGTTCAAGGCGACTAAGGATAAATCAGTGATGAGGAATGGGCAGCAGCGTTCCTCTTATACCACCTAGCAATGTACTGCGACTTCTGTGCCTGATAAATGGCAATAGGCTCGCCACCTATTACCTGGGACCTAACATAATTAGCGAAACGTGTCTACCCCTTCGGGGATATATGCGTGATTTATGTATGTATGATTTATGTATTACTGTGCTTTAACTCACTGCCAACCCACCGGCCAACAGCCAGCCATAAAAACTTCAACTTCAGCAAAGAACCTGTCACCAGCAATTGCTGGACAGCAAACGCCCATTTGTCGCTTGCCACGTTTTGTCGCGAGACAGTGTCGTTCGGCATATTTACGACGCGACGACAAAAATATCGCCCGCGACGATTGTCGCCGATTGAGTTATGGGGTTGCCTGCTGCTCTAATAATTTATTGGCTTGTAAAATGGAAACGGGCGATCTAGGCTTGTTACAAAGCAGTTTTGTAAAACACAACTTACTTGAATACAAGCAATAAACACTACGAACATATCCGTGTGGTGACGGCAGAGTAGAATACAATTGTCACCACCCCAAATCTCTCCCGTGGGTGTCGTACAAGGCGACTAAGGATGAAATATGGATGGATGAGCGATGGACAGCAGCGTTAGCGTCCTCTCATACTACCTAGCAATGAACTGCGACTTTTGTACCTGATTATATGGCAATGGGCTCTACTCCTATTATTACATGGGACCTAACTTAGTTAGCGAAAAGTGGGTGTTTATTCACCTCTGCCTACCCCTACGGGGTTATACGCGTGATTTATGTATGTATGTATCAACACTACCGATGCTAATTCAGTCATATAAAAACTTTGGTGACATCGAAAGTTCTTTAAAAATTTTTGATAGTAAAATCCAAAGAAATGTATGCGTTTTATTTGCAAAACTGAATTTAAAGATTTTTAAAAACACTCATGCCACACCTAGGGATGGACCTGCAGTTGATTTTGCTTATTTATTCGATTTTCGAATGATTAAGATAATAAAAGTTTCAAAAATCACACTAAATATATGGAAGCTGACCTAACTCGCTTTCCAGGGGGTTAAGAAAAAATGTTGGAAAACATTTCAAAAATCACACTTTTGAATATAATAATTAAATATTACCTAAATATAAATAAATATCACCTTTAAATATAAGCCGAAATTAAATAAAATTTTTCAAGAATTGATTTAATAATGCCATCGATATTCAAATTTCGAAAGCTTTAATTCTTAATAATCATCATAATAATTTCGTTGAGTAGGATAAGTAAGAATTCAAAGATCCGATATTTGTAAATAATACTGTGACACACGGAACATGTCTACATCGAAGCTGGTTGTGTATTGATTCTAAATCAGCGGAGTGACAACGGTGGTGTGCGAAGGTGTTGTATCCCACTCGGTTGCAGGTGGTGTCGCTTGTCGACGCTCTAATAAGACGGTGGTCCTGCATCTGCGAACATTAGTAGAGGTGGTATGTTTTCAAGTTATATGGGATTGAAAGAAGAATTTTTTCTGTTCGAATGACAAAATATTTCTCAAATAACGAAATTCCTCATTAATGAGCATTTGTAAACTGTCTGTCAAGTACCTACATAATTTTCAGTATACTAATACTACGTACTGTAACCTTTTCAGTGCCAATACTACGCACAGCAACCATTTCAGAACAAATACTACGTACTGCTACTGAGCCACCTTTTTTAAAGAGATTTTTTTGAGAATGCCATATCTATTTTTTCCATTCTTTGCCTTGTCTGCTTGCACCTTCGCTTGTTACTCCAAGTTTGCATTCAATCCGAAGACGGATCAACCCCCCTGTCTGTCAACACACCCCCCCGTGGACAATAAGCCCACTTTATTGTGTGACATACAAGTGCCGTCTGGGTGTTGGTATGACAGTGTTGCTTGTGGATTTCAACTACAGTTTGGCTTGGCAATCTCGACCGCGATCCGAGATCAAAATCAAAGATCAGAATCTAGAAGATTTACTGTGTATTTACTGGGACGCCTTTGAAGTGTCGAATACCGAACATTCTTTAGATTAATTTTCTGTTTACAATAAATGGAGCTTCATCTTCTGATATATAAAAATCTCGTATCACAGCGTTTGTTACCGAACTCCTCCGAAACGGCTTGACCGATTTTTGTGGAATGTTTTGTCTGTAATAATATATTTGTAAGGTTAGGTTATATATAGGTCGTATGCCATTTTTTCTACTCCTAGATGAAAAGGGCTTAACAACGTTTGCCTGGTCAGCTACTCTAACATTTATAAAAATCTCGTGTCACAATGTTTGTTATCAAACACCTCTGAAACGGCTCGGTTGATTTTTATGAATTTTTTGTGTGTATTTTTCAGGTCTGAAATTAGGTCGTAGGCTATTTATTATACTTTATTAAATAAAGTTTAACTTTAAACGCTAATGTACTCCAAATGCCTGTTTTTATTCTGGATATTCTCTACCCTTATCCTACAATAAGTGAGGATGGCACGCATGACAAGCAAAGGCTTGTACAATTTTGAATTTTGATAACACCACAGTTTTTATATATGACTAAGTCCATACAACTTACTAAACTGTGGTGTTATCAAAATTCAAAATTGTACAAGCCTTTGCTTGTCATGCGTGCCATACAACACATGCGTTATTTCTGATACATGTTGTATATTTTATAACAACAGAAACAATCTTTTCCAACAAATCATCCATCGTTAAACGCATACCAGGTGTTAACCCTAAATCGCGCAATGTACAAATTATCCCCCGTCGTAACAAAACCAACACATCGTCGCCAAGCTTACTTTGTTTACTTTGGCCACACGTGGGGTTGCCGCGACCGACATCATGTGTTTCTCACAAATTGATATCATGACGGGTTGGAATGGAACAGCATGTCTTTAAGATGTCTGCCGATATAACACGGGTTAAGCGGCTTGTTTTAAAGGACCAAATTGGATTGAGCTTACTTCAAAGTGATTTAAATATTACCACTCCACCCATATTACTTAGACAAACAGATGACAGATAAGAATCTATATTGAGTTCACACGTTTTTTATTGACTACGTAAGGTGTCGTGATCTTCGCTTTGATTTTTTTTTCCTATATTTTTGGAGAGTTTTATAACTGAAAGAATTAACTTTACACATCCCAAACTATTTAGAAGAAGTTGTTCAACCATAAATAACAATAACTACAAATTGTTCTTAAGAATTAAAATAATCTGATAAGACTGTGTAGTAACAAAATATCCGCGTAAAAGACTGCTTGACATGCTATCTTCACAAAGCCTTTACTTCCGTAAATTTCGAATAGGGGAAGCCCGGGAAAGATGGATATTGTTAGCGAGACTTTTAAGCAAATCTAAAATGTTTTTTCATCCCACCATCTCGGAAAAAGCGTTTTTGCTCTTCGATATCTGAGTGCAAAAGCCGTTTTTATCCTCTAGAGGTTAAAGTAAATTTGAATTTAGAACATCGTGTGCAATGAGTTTGTGAATTCAAAACATCATTATACCTATTTATTTCTACCTCCATGGTGCCGAAATTATCATGCAACCTATTTTAATTTGTTAAAAACTCAGACTCGGAACCTTCTTGGTGTACTTTTTTTGTAATTTGCTTTGCGCGCGCCATTTTCTTTTCACGTCATAAATTTGTTAAAACCTAGGAGTTCCGTGACGGTCAATCAGCTTGGCGTCAATCTTGCTTTAAACATTTTGATCGTCTACAACGCTTGCTGGATGCTTAAGTCAAGCATTTAAAAGCTTTTTAGGTCTGTTTGATTTGTTTACGCTAGCAACGGAACAAAAACATACAGAAAATCAACGTGCTTGACTCAAGCTGATTGACCGTCTCGGAACTCCATTAGGGACGGTAATTTTTATTAGGGACTTACAGGTGTGTCTGGATGAATGTTGCGGGTGTGGCTGGGTGGATGGGTGGCTGTTGGAGGTGTGTCTGGGTGAATGGGTGTTTTGAGGGTGTGTCTAGGTGAATGGGTTTTTGTGGGTGTGTCAGAATGGATGGGTGAGTATTGTGGGTGTTTCTGGGTAATTGGTTGTTTTTTTGGGTGTGATTGGGTGTTTTGTAGGTGTTTCTGGGTGAATGGGTGTTTTGTGGGTGTTTCTGGGTTAATCGGTGTTTTGTGGGTGTTTCTGGGTGAATGGGTGTTTTTTGGGTGTGATTGGGTGTTTTGTAGGTCTTTCTGGGTGAATGGGTGTTTTTTGGGTGTTTCTGGGTGAATGGGTGTTTTGTGGGTGTTTCTGGGTGAATGAGTGTTTTTTGTGTGTTTCTATGTGAATGGGTGTTTTTTGGGTGTTTCTGGATAAATGGGTGTTTTGTGGGTGTTTCTGGGTGAATGGGTGTTTTGTGGGTGTTTCTGGGTGAATGGGTGTTTTGTGGCTGTTTCTGGGTGAATGAGTGTTTTTGTTGGTGTTTCTGGGTGAATTTGTTTTTGTTGGTGTTTCTGGGTGTTTTTTGGGTGTGTCTGAGTGGATGGGTGTGTATTGCGGGTGTGAATGTTGTGGGTGTTTCTGGGTGGGTGTTGAGAATGTGTTTGGGTTAATGGGAGGGTGTTGTGGAAGTTTCTGGGTGAAAACAGAAACTGTTGTGATTGTATTTTTTTTTGTATTTTGCAATTTCCTCGTTGGGGGGGATGAAAAGTTACGTGTTGCACTCGAGTGCAAAGATTTTTCACCTTGTGCTCTTTTGATTCCCTCGCTATCGCTCAGGATTCTAATTTTTGAATCACTCGCTACGCTCGTGATTCAATTTTAGAATCCTTCGCTAGCTTGGTCATCAAAATTGAGCACGCGGTTAAAAAACAACTTTGCACTCACGTACAACAAATAACTATTAATTGTTAATAAAAAGGTAATATTTTAATGTAAAATATTCTCGTTTCCGCCCTAACTTTCAGAGTCACAAGGATATACTTGGTGACCATCACTAAGAATAACTTCAAATTAAAAGAGCTCACTCGTGTTGCATAAATAAGATTGTAAACTTTAATTAATTGCACTTTTTCTGATTATGAGCAGAGTAGTTATTATATGCAACATTTAACAGGAATAACACACACACTACCCATGCTAACTTAAACATTTATTTATTTATTATTACTTCCGTATGTCCATTAAAGTTTATTAAAGTTAAATTAAAACGATTGAATACCAATTCAAGACTACCAAAAATCTAGCTGAAGTGCTTCAGTACAGTAATGAAATTGGCAATGTTCATAAGGAGAGAGTAGAAATAAAGTACGTCGTTTGATGTAGTACATATTTATGTTTATTAGACTCAAGCAATATCACAGTCACTATAATCTACCACATATAAATCAGAGTATGTATGGTGAATATACAGACTGATGGCTTTGATGTGATAGTGAATTAAAATTTGTGTTCCTAGAATTTAAAACAGATGAATTATTAACTTAGCATGATTATTCACTTAAATGGCTGCAATGTATTTTGACGGCTGTTTTTAATCTTTTTTATTAATTGTAAAACTTCCATTTGGAATTCAATGACTTCGTTATCATGAAAGTCATCTAAGGACGGCATTATTGCATGAAAAAATAAAAGATGTCTATTAGTAACTTTCGGTTCCTGATTTTCAAAGGAATCAATAAATTTCGTCATCTTCGAATCTAAAACATTCGTATCATTCTTCATAGGTCTCTTTGCTATGCGTTTATGTATAGAATTCGTTGTCACAGTATCGTCCGTTTTTTTTAAATTTGTTTCAGAACCCTCATTTTTTACGGAAATACTTTCCTGATTTTCGGATTCAGTAGTTTCGGCGATTAAATTGCTTACTGTCTCATTAGGTTTTATAACTTTCCGTAGAAAACTTAATTGTTTGCTATAAAAATAGGGCTTCGTTGTTTTGGCATTTCCAGACCTCTTTTGATCTTTGATCTTTTTAATAGATCGACTATAATTGTCTCTTATATGGGTCCACCTCTGAATAACCAGTTTAGCTGTAAAAGACATACGTATAGTACCTATATTAGTTAAGTAAATATAAAGAGAATTAGGGATCGTCCAAAACAGAGAGGGATGTGAAATCGAAAAATATTTTTGTTTACTCTCGACGTTAACATTGAATACAATACAATAAACTTTATTGCACATTTTCCCTTTAAGTATTGGACTTCCGGATAAATATATTATTTTTTCAAGTATTTAGCATCAGGATGTCCCATGAAAGATTTGCACTATACTTATAAGGTTAGAATGTCTGGGAGATCCAAAGGGTGCCTCTAAAGCCCCTGGGCCCGTAGCCATGTGGCAGTCGTTTCATAACGATAATGTGTCGAAGTTCGTCACGATCGGCCATATTACTTTGGTATCTACAGCTTGGGGTACCAACATAACAAGGAGCTTACGAAGACGATATTGGTCACGTGATTTCACGACGACTCACGTCAAATCCCATACATTTTGCTTTATCGAACTTCGTTATCTTTGTCGGTATGTTACTTTGTCTAGGCCCCCTGATCACCAAGTCTCTTGATAGTTCTACGTTGTTTATTAGATTCCAGGATCAGCATGGAAGAGTGCGTACTTTAGTACTAAAGTCGATAATTAAATAAAATATACATACCATAAGCTTGTCTTGCGATTTCTTCTGTTGTTTCCAAATTTGGATTTAATGTTGTCGTTATTTCTTTCCAAGCCGCTTGAGTTGCGACACGGTTTTTGTACATTTCCATTGTTTTGTCCCACAAGACGGGGTTTTGTGCTACCAGAGAAATTAGTATTTCATTGTCTATAGGAGCTTCTTCCGCCATTTTATAATTAACACGTGTACCTCTTCGAAAAGTTGTTTCAACACTAGAGCTTGACGCTTTGTACGGTTGCTAATCGACAAAAAACGTGTGGCATCGAGCCGTGTGAAAGGGATAACAATATATTGTACGCGCCACTCTAGACCTAACTGCAGACCGAATACGTTATAAATTCGTTCGGTTCCCTTGACAAGTGCGGTGACTATTCGATAAACGTATTTTAGCTGTGTACGTCTTTTTTGCAGACGTGTGAACGTTTCTGCAGTCAATGTATGAGCCACTTCTTATTCGGTACGATTTTTCCTGCAAAAAACGTGCAGTACAATACCGTGTGAACCTTCTTCTTCTTCCTGCCCTGTTACCGGTCTATCTGAGTCGGCGCAGTATGTTTCCTCTACTATTCGTATCAGTCAGACATCATCAAGCCATCCATCCACTCCCTTTTGATTAATATCATCCATCACATCAGTAAGGTGCTAGTAATTAATGAATGTATAGAATGGTGATGGAAAGGACTATGTCGAGAGATCAATGAACGGATAGAGTGATTGGGATGACAACATTCCAATCTATTATACTGCTTAAGGTTTTGGCTTAGGTTGTACAGTAACCGAGCATGACCCTCTTTTGACTATTACTTGAACAGTTTAGCTTTAAAACTGACAGTATCCAAATAGAAACTATCAACCTCCATTTCAGCCCCTTGAGAATTTCCCAAAATCCTTTCATAGTGCTCACCTTACACTGTGACAAGAAGACGAATTCAATATTTTATGCTTCTAATCCTAGTAGTTTTGGTTGTGGGCTGATACGTCAGTCAGTCTGTTTCCATTTTTTTATACTTCGTATATTGCTTGGTGGTACAAGAGGAATTAATTGAGATTGGGGGTGGTGACAATTGTATTCTGCTCTGCCGTCACCACACCACGTAACGAATGTCGTCCAGAATAATTACATACATACATACATAAATCACGCCTATAACCCCGAAGGGGTAGGCAGAGGTGAACTAGCACCCACGTTTCGCTAATTATGTTAGGTCCCACGTAATAGGTGGCGAGCCTATTGCTATTTATCGGGCACAAAATTCGCAGTACTATTGCAAGGTGATATAAGAGGAACGCTGTTGTCCATTCCTCATCGCTGATTTATCCTTAGTCGCCTTGTACGACACCCACGGGAGAGATTTGGGGTGGTGACAATTGTATTCTACTCTGCCGTCACCACACGGCTTCACGGCAGAATCATTACAGGGTAAAATAAAATATGGAATAAATAATCAATTTTATTTCATTGTATACCTCACTCACCCGCCTCTACCCTGACGCGGAGAAGTAATGCCAGCAATTCAAAGACCGAAGCGTCTTTAAAACGCTTTGGACTAAAACGACACGTTCTTGAGCAGTCACCTGATCGTTTAACCCCTGTAATGTGTATATGTGGCCAGAGCCACAGCTCACAGGTAATACGGGTCATAAACATGCGATCTTGTCACAAGCGAGCAACATTAACGACTGTTAATTTGTATTTCTATTCGCATGCGCGCTGGCTACAGGAAACGCGAAATTACCGAACAGCATACCGGCTCTGTATACATAACTAATTGATTCTTTCAAGTGTAAATTAACGCTGATAAAGAAGCGACGTGCTAACGTTTTAATAATATGTGCATTTGGAATGACGCGCCTCTTGGCTAAAGGCTTGTTCACTGAATCATGACGGGTTATAAGTATAGGAGAAGCTCGATAGCGCAGTGTCTTAGCGATTGCGTAAACTAAGCAATATTCCCTAAGGCCGGTCATTGGATGGTTGACCAAAAATTTATTACCCTGAAGTTTCTCCGTGGTTCGGATGACACGTTAAGCCTTTGGACTCGGCTACATTTTGCAGTCGGGACATTTATTTCGTGGAAAGCGTCGACTACGAAACGTGGAAAACATTGTGACGGCAGAGCAGAATACAATTAGGCAACTATTAGGTACTTGGGACCTAACCTAATTGGCGAAAAGTAGGTGTTATTTCACCTCGGCTTACCCCTTCGGGGATATAGACGTGATTTATGTATGTTTGTATGTACCATAGTTTTGACGAGCCCAAAGAGACTGTGAAGGAATCCAAAATATGAATTCATTACAACAGAATGGAAGCACCAAACCTGCCGGTGATAAGTGCGCACGCGCATAAATCCATGCGCTTTATGCAGTCGATCTATATGGGGAACATTGTAATTGCAGTTGAGTAGCAAAAAGTTGCTGGCGTCGGTGACACCATGTTTCTAGCGGTGCTAGTTACTGTTTCATAAAAAAGTTAAAAACACTCCATACTTAAGCCAAAGATAAAGCTTTATGAGACTAGACAATATTTTATAGACAAAGCCACCTTTTCGATATCGAAATTAGACAGACAGCTATGATCTGAATGATTTTGTAATAAAGATAGACAGATAGATATGATCTGTGTGATTTTGTTAAGGAAGATAGATAGATAGCTGTGATCTATGTGATTTTAATAAAGAAGATAGATAGAGCTATAATCTGTGTGAATTTCTTAAGGACATGTTTCTACCTAGGACCCTATTTAAAAACCAAAGGCCAAACACTTGTATATTAAATGGTGATTCTAGATAGAGGAAGTGGTATTAGACTCAAGCTAGAGACCGCTAATCTTTTTTCTCTCTCTTCATTCAGGTTAAAATTTAAGTGTGTACTTGTTCTTATGGATGTATGGCAATATTTTTAATTGGAAAAATTACACAAAAGACATATTGTTGTTGATCATCGTTCTATTGTGAAAGCACTCAGACGAAAATCCAAGGCGCGCTAAGAATGTCGTCTCAATCCGTAGACAATAAAGCGTACGGCGTATCCACTCTAAGCTTTTATCAGCGCCCTTAAATCCAGGCTACAATTCGATCCCAACAAAGACAGAACACTTTTTAGTCTTTGCCAAGAGCGGCAGTCTCAGAGCCATTCCGTTAGATTTACTGCGCAGCTGACATTTTAACGATAATACGCATTTACGACTATTTATGTGTATTTACGCGTATTTACGGGCATCTAGAAAGCCCGCCGGTTTAATTGTCGAATAAAATTGAATTTACTGTTGCTGATTTACGTCGCTGGGGTGATGCGAGGGGCGTTTACGACCTTTTTGATGCGCGACACTGGAGCAATGGTGCCCGCTGAGGCGCGGGCTGCAAAATCGACTTTAAATTCACTGAGCTAAGAGGTCCCAGAAAATGAATTCAGTCAAGATAGGTCGGTTACCCTTAAAAGTGTCACCTTTGTCAAGTGTGAAGATGATGCACCGGTTTTGGAGTGAGTTCGTATCGTAAGAGGCGTCTAACGCAGGGTTTCCAATACCAATGGTTATTCTTATGAAGCGTTGAATTTTGACATTTCTGATGATGGGCTAATGATTATACGTCTTGGCCAAAGACTATTGATATTGATACTTGGCATAAGGAAGTTTTTTTGGTGCACCTCAACGCACCAAGAGTTCCTCGCACCGTCGTGAGTAAACTTAATAGCATTTTCTTGGAGGGTTGGTATCAGGTACAGAACAAAAAAAAACATACGGTTTGCGATTTCGTGCAGTTGTGTTTTTACGGCCTTTCTCCCAATTTTCTGCCATCCCTATATGAAATTCCAGCTACTAAGTATGCCTACACACCATCTTACGTCTATGTCTTATCTGAATTGAGTAGCAAAGAAGCTTAGAAATTATCATTTGAACATAACGAGTCGCGACCATCTATATAGGGTTTATAGCTGGAATATTTAAAATGCAAAGAGCCTTAAGCGTCGCTACTGGGGCATGTATCGGCGGGCAATAACATGCACGTAGAAATATATTGTGATAAGGTAAATTTTATTACTAATAAATGTTGATCACTAAATATATTGTTTTAAGCTGACGTGGTCACTTTCATCTTTAAATTGTGAATAAACGGGATTTATACCACGTACCTGGATTTTGTTAATCAACCTGTTAATAGCCTTGTTAATCAACCGTAATAATGTGTATCAACCCGCAAGACTTCAGTCATCCGTGACCATGGCGACCATGTAACTGTGCCGAAATATCGGAATCATAACAAAATCCAGGTACGTGGTATAAATCCCGTTTATTCACAATTTAAAGATGATCACTAAATGTTAATAGTTAAATGTAAGTTAAGATGGATGTGTGGTGTGACATGGAGAGACAAGATAAGGCATGAATATATCAGGTGAACTTAACTACTACTTAATAGTTTGGTCATGTTATGCGAAGAGATGTAAGCTATGTTGGCAGAAGAATGTTAGGTATAAACGTGGGCGGACGTAGAAGTAGAGGAAGACCAAAGACGAGATGGATGGATTGTGTAAAGGAGGGTATGGTAGCGAGAGAAGTAGATGAGAAATAGGTGAAGGATAGAGAGGAGTAGAAAAAGAAAACATGCATTGTGCAGACCTAGAGCGGGATAAGGGCAGAAAGAAGTAGAACAAAACAGGTTACGGCCATGCAAAATACGTACAAAATTAACCAACATCTAGGCTCGGTTGAAACCCTTAAGTGTGTATATTTAGCAGCACGTCAAGCTACAGCAATACGTCAGCATTTCTCAATCCACTTTCTGCTTCACGTAAAACAAATTAAGGTCGTCAATCGATTGGAAATATTTGACAGACATGGCAGAAAGAAGAAGAAATGTTGGTTTTAAAACCAGTGCCTCCTCCATTTTTACAGGCTCGGTGTCCGTCACCCACCGGTAATACCGAGCGGCTGTCGTGCCAGAGCCGATACGGGGCTGCCGCTATTTTAATTGATATGTCTCCGGCGCACAGTCAATACCAATTACAGGCGAACATGTCAGAGCCAGCCGCGAAATTCGCGGAGCATTGCTGCGATCACTGAGCAATGCTATTAAGATCGCCATCAGAAATAATGTTGCACGAGTTTTATGTGAAAACAAATTTCTTGGTCAAAGTGTGTTTTTACGATTTACATTGCTTAGTTTATACACAAAGCTGGCTTAGCTACTGCGATATTAAATGCTAGATCTTGTACAGATTTGCCGTCTTACTAATAAACTGGTAGTAAGCGTGGTATAGCTATTCAGCGTTTTGTCTTCGTCTCACAAACATGATTTTGAATGCGAGAAAAAGAGACAAAACACTGAGTAACTACTCAATGCTTATACCGTGTTTATTAGTAAGGCCGTTGGAGTTAATATCCCAGAAGCTAACGCGGTTTACTTTTCCGAAATTTCGCGGCCTGTTTTTCTCCCTAAAACAGATTTTGTAACCAATTTTTAGCAGCTGCTAAAATCTGCTAAAAAGGTTTGTTGGAATGCTATTTACCTACTATGATTGCTTTCAAAAGTAGAACACATTTAAGGTCACACTTAAAATTATGACTATTGCAAAAGTGAAGGTTTTTAAATTACAGAGAGAATGAACATGCATTTGGTATGTACTGTTTTAGGTATTGATTACCAAGTGTTTCCAGGTAATTGGAAGGATACTTTAAATTCCAAGTTTCCACCTTTAGTGAACATTATAAGCTGAGCCAATTAAAGCTAATTCAGAATTAGCAAGAATGATCATTTGACTTGATAACCACTTCGACTTTTATCATTTAGAATCAGCACAATAAAAATAAAAGAATGGCGTACCATTATTGCAGATTGTTAATTTAATATGTAGATATTATATACAATTTTTACCGAAACAATGGTCTCTCTACTAACAGAGATAACCCTCCAATGTCTATGAGAAAATTTGGTAGCGTTGTTCCAGGAACGGGATGATCAGCTCTTCAAAAATGCAAAGATTAGCTTTTATTACAAGCGATATACATACTTAGGTATTGAATCAGGTCCAACTGACAGACTTTGAGAGTGCCGTGGTTCTCAGAAGCAGAAAAGAAACCCCTGAGAGTTATAAAGTCCCATAGCATTTCTTGCCCTGCCGTCTCCTTGAAACATTTCACTTCAGCTTCTTCAAAACCGGTTGGCCAAGTAAAAACTGCCCCTGTATCTATCAGAATGTCATCGTGACCACGTTATAATTACCATTTAAATTGTGCGTGTTACGTTTCTGTGTGACACTTGACAAATGTTACGACGGACAGCCGCTGTCGGCGCTCAGAGAATTTTTATGTCCTCATATCCAGTGTTTTATATGACTGTTCCCCTTTGGTTTGTTAAACCACTTTAAATGTGCCATCGGCTCCATCTCAGCCAACCCTAGTCCCATGCGAATATGGTTCAAAGTACTGTGTCCGCCAAATACCAGTTCTAATTTTAACATTGTCACCTTACACGCAGCCCATTATGTCGTGCAGTTGACTGCAACCTTACACAGTTCTATTGCAATGTCGTAAAGTTTAAAATTCTATGTTGCCACTTCTGTTTACTATTCGCTGTAATTTTGTAAGCGAACTACAGTCAATGTTTTGCGCATAAAGGGGCCCCGGTAATTGTTCCCGTAGTGTGTTCTATTTAATTTTAAGAGGATTAGCTTGTAATTTGGGTAATTCATTACCGTCACGACGCTGTTAGTTCTTAATGAATTGTCTTAAGATATCTTTTTTCTGCTTTGAATGTATTAAGATTGTTCCAAGCGGTTGGTATATGGCGACTGGTGCGGCATTGAAATGTTGTTATTTATGAAGATACCATTCTTTATTTCCATGACACCTGCTGATGATAATCTCTGTAAGAATCCGTGATGAATACTTACGACCGTATTTAAGGTATTTAAAGATCGTATTTCTTAAACACAACCTTAGTGACTCTGACAAATAAAATTGAATGTGTTTGGTTAGATTCATTTATGATAACGACATTATTTCAATGATTGTGCCTACTCATTAAATTTAAAGCATTTAACTGATAGGCTTCCTGATAATACGGTTACAACAGATCTTTTAAATACTGATGAACAGGCCCTGGGTTTGAATCTTGACAAAGCAACGGTTCTGTGTGAAACACGTAAGTACACCATTTATTGTATTCTAGTCATCATCACCAGTCCCTTATGTCCCACTGCTAGGGCATAGACCTTCATCATCCCACCACGCTGTGCCAGTGTGGATTAGTAGGTATTAATGACTGCAGATGCAGCCAGGACCAACAGCTTAACGTGAGTTTCGAAACACGGAGGAACTGGAGATAATAAAATTTTTTTTGATCACCCATCCAATGATCGGCGTTAGATAACATGGCTTAGTTTGTGCAATCGCAAGCCGGGCGCCCTAAGTCACTGCACTATTGAGCTCCTCCTTTTATGATCTGGATGTATCATACGAATGCCACGGTTGATTGGTACAGAATTTTACATATGATCCGGCATGCGATCGTAAACCAGCAAAGGCGAGCTGCCAACCCCGTAGACCGCTATCTGTCGATACATTACTTGATGCTATCGGTGGTAATTCTCATAGAACTCTTAAACTAATAGATGCTTGTAATTCGACACCGCGGTCCTTAGTCCGGGGACACACTCGGAGATTCAAAGTGCACAATTTACTTGAAAATTATGTTTGACACAGAAAATTACACATATATAAAATCACGCCTATATCTCCGAAGGGGTAGGCAGAGGTGAATTAACACTCACGTTTCGCCAATTATGTTAGGTCCCGTGGTGAGCCTATTGCCATTTATCGGGCACGAAAAACGCAATGCAATGCTAGGTGGTATAAGATAAACACTTTTAACCCTTTGAACGCTTTTAATCCTTAATCGCCTTGTAGAAAACCCGCGGGAGAGATTAGAGGTGGTGACAATTGTATTCCTCAGTCATCACCACACGGCGGCCCATAAAAATATAACATTATTTTTGATCTTAATTTGAACATTATACATGTTAGACACGAGTGAAACGCCCGAAACGCGTTCGTTAGAGGCTCGTAGCTCGTTCCACACTACACGAATTTTGGCTCTGCTCGTGCTCCGCTCGCGCTCGGCTCGTCTACAGTAGACCTTAAAGAAAACTTTAAAAATAAATAATCCACACAATTATCGAAGCGGGATCGGCGACCGGACAGTTATGATTTATATTCTCTAACGGCCGTAGCTTGCACGTATGTGCCAACAAATCTTGTGTAATTGACGTAAATTATTTGTGTTGCTTTATAAATTTCGCTGCTCTGTATCCAACATTTTGACAATATAATATGAACTCGCCCGATATCTGTCTTAAGTTGTTAACGGAATTAAGTGGGTTTTTAAAATTTACGTCTGCGAAAAAATTCTCACTGAAAATTTGCAGACACAGACAGGACGGGACAGGTGTTTAGTAGAACTATATCGATGTGTAGATGAGAAACACAAGGATTTTGTTAGTATTAATGGGACAATATTTGCATTAACAATTTGTCAAACTAAACAAAACATCTACACTACATTTCTAATTGGGATTTAGATTATAAAATCGACGTTACTTTTATAATTTTATTGTTCTGTGAAAAAAAAACGTGTTGTGTTGTCTCATTAAAATTAAATGTTTTGTTTCTTTCTTATTAGAGAAAAATAATCAACAATTTTCAGAGTGGTGTTATGAAAGTGTGTCATTAGTCACACCCCGCGTCCTATGCAAAAGCAGGAGACGTGAGTTCGATTCCCGCATCCAGACTACAGCTTTTCGAACTATTTCTATGCACGAATTTCTTTGAAACTATAAACTTTTCTATGACTGATGACATCGTTATTACATAAATCCCGCGTCCAGTGTGCCCCTGCCACAATCCCACAGCCGACAAGCAACGAACGAGTGTCGATAGTAATCGACAGCGGGCTAAGCGCGTAAATATCTCGCGATCGTGTCGATACCCCGCTACCACTAACGTTTATGTGTGTTTTATGTTCGCGCCGCGATCGCGATAATATAACGATTTATTACTCTGTGCCGCTAGATTATACGGCTACTTGAGATGTTTTGGGCATAGATTAGCGAATGTAGAGAGACACGACACTAATCTAATCATATGTACATACAAACATACCCAATTATTCAATTCTTCCATACTGACCTAACCTAAAATAACCAGAATGTGCCAGCCTCGAGCCACCTCAGGGGTGTCATAGGAGAAAGCTCCGTGTGGACAAACAAGCACCTTGGAGCACCCGAATGGTGGCGGGCAAACCACCAACAGCATATCCAAAAGAGGTTTGGTGTCAGGCAGGCGACTGGCTGTAAAATCTAAGCCAAACCTTGAGCAGTATGGATTGGAATGTTGTCATCCCAATCACTCCCTCCGTTAATCAGTCTCCAGACATGGTCCTTTCCGTTATTTTTCTATACATTCATTCATCATAAAACACCTTTTCTGAGTGACGGATTATTTGAATCAGACGGGAATTGAGGGCTTAATGACGTCTGACCTATGTAAATGACATACTGCGCCGACCCCAGATAAACTAGGAATATGGCTAAGGATACACGACACTAATTATATACATTAGATTAACATAGAAAAACACGATTTCACTCTCGAACCTGTCTTCAGTGCATAATCTTTGCCCCGTGCTCAATAGAAAAATTTGTCGGTTCAGATGCTCGAATGGAAATAGACTCATGATATACGACTACCCGATGTTCGTAAACAGGGTTTAAATCCAGATTTATGCATAACAACCTTCGGGTACTGAATGAAAACGTTCCAAACTAAATCATGACGCAACAAATCGAACATCGTAAAGTCTCAGTTTTATACGCGTTATTATAACTAATTTATGGGCCAATGAAATGCTTTGTTTCGTGAAAAATCTATTCGGCCCGCCTTAGTTAAGACAAGATGTTTACGTTGATTATCACACGAAGTTTAGTGCGAGATGATACGATATACGTGTGTGTAAAACGCTCATGTGTTTTATTTATGGAGCGAATGTTGATCCGGCAAATGTGTTGCAGAAACATTGGAGATTACATCTGATTTGCGGTTAATGTATCCGTCTAGCAGACGGGTTATTAGTCAGACAGTTCTTTACAATCATACCTGCTCAGTAGCGTTGTTCTTTGTTTAGTTCTATAGGTATTATGATTATAATGTGGGAGGAGCTCGCTAGCGCAGTGGCATGCCGCGCTTGGCCTGCGATTGCGTAAACTAAGCAATGTTCGCTAAAGTCGGTTATTGGAGATCATTGGTCACCAAGGTAAGATAAGGATAAAGTCTGGTAGTCACTTACTGATAATTACTTCGCGAGAATGCGAGCTTTTTGCATAAAACTCTTTTGTCGTTTTGCAGCTCCGCCCCAGTGTCAAGAGGAATTATCGCTGGTTAGGTACTCCTCAGAGTTTTTTAATTGCTTTAGAGTTACCAGATTTTGATTCGCACAATAGGAAGTAGTCTCTCTCTAAGCCAAAACCTTGAGCAGTATGGATTGTAATGTTGTCATTCCAATCACTCTCTTCGTTTATCGGTCTCTCCACATGGTCCTTCCCTTTCTTTCCTGTACATAAATTAATCACCAGCACCTTTCTGGTCCGATGGATAATATGAATCAAAAGGGAATGGTTAGATTGATGACGTCTGACCGATATGCATGGAAGAGGGAACATACTGCGCCGGCCCCAGATAGACTTAGAACAGGGCAGGGAGAAGAGGAAGTCATGAAGGTTGTTCCAGCAGTCGAACGATTACCTTCCACCTCCTGTGAGGAATTCAGGCATCCCAGCAGTGCTTCTAGCAACAGTGTCTGTGTTATCACATGAAAGGTTGTTCCAGCAGTCTAACCACGGTCTCCCAGCACCTGTGACCAATTCAGCCATCATTCCTAGCAGCATTTCTAGCAAACCTACTTTAGTCTGTTCGTGTTCGTCTTACCACGATCTCACAGCGCATTCCCAGCAGCGCCAGCAACAGTTGCGCTGACAAAACAACCGCCCGACTTCCAGCGGCCGCGCCCATCACATTTCACATCAAAGGGAGACTCCATCAAAACTCCATTACATTAAAACGTTAAACATCTTGTCCGTCCGTCTGTCACGCGTGAGCTAGTAGGCGCCACTTGTCAGTCAAGCGGGCCGAGTGTTTGTGCAAGCCGAAAGAAAACCAATTTATTTTGAGTTAGCTTGTATAATGTCATTTCCTTGATCGCGTTCTAATGGATTTGCGTGGAGAGCCGTGGACTCAATTTGTCATAGAGGAGTTACTTCTTCTCTAGAGGCTCCAAATACATACGTCTCTTTCTATCATCATCATCAGCCCTTTTAATGTCCCCACTGCTGGGGCACGGGCCTGCCCTATGGATGGAAGAATATAGAGAGATTGGGCCATAACCTACCACGCTGGCCCAGCGCGGGTTTCGGGTTTCTCTTTTCTACACATTTATGTATTCATCACTAGAACCTTTCCGGTGTGATGGATGATATGAATCAGAAGGGATGGATTCCTCTATCGAGCCATCTAGCCTAGTGAATATGATTATGGCCTTGTGCCGTGTGGTGACGCCAGAGCAGAATGCAATTGTCACATTGTTGTACCCCCATATCTGTCGTAAAAGGCAACTAAGGGTTAAGACAGCGATAAGTGATGGGCAGCAGCGTTCCTCTTTTACATACATACATAAATCACGCCTATATTCCCGAAGGGTAGGCAGAGGTGAACTAGCACCCACGTTTCGCCAATTATGTTAGGTCCTATGTAATAGGTGGCGAGCCTATTGCCACATATCGGGCACAAAAGTGTCGCAGTACATTGCAAGGTGGTATAAGAGGAACGCTGCTGCCCATTCCTCATCACTGATTTATCCTTAGTCGCCTTGTACGACACCCACGGGAGAGATTTGGAAGGCGTTCCTCTTTTACCACCTATTATTCCGCTAGGTCTTTGGAGATATCCATGAGTAGTTAGTAAAGTTACTGACAAAAACCATTTTTAAGTCGCAAGTCCTGAGGCGTAGCAAGGTAACAAGAAAAATTATACATACCTACATAAATCACGCCTATTTATCCCCGAAGGGGTAGGCAGAGGTGACTTCAACACTCACGTTTCGCAAATTAAGTTAGGTTCCATGTAATAGGTGGCGAACCTATTGCCATTTGTCGGGCACATAAATCGCAGTATATTGCTAGGTGGCATAAGACGCCCTGCCGTCACCACACGGCATGCAACAACAAAATTTTACTTTATAAAAGACAAATTTTCCTCTTTAAATTGGCGGTTTTTATTGAGAGGGCATAAAAGCTGGAGAGATACTCTTTGGCCGGTCCGCGTAACTTTCGGCATCCCATTATAGTCCAGTGGGAGCATCAAAAAGATCTAAAGCTGAAAACAAACATAAGCAAACCGCGAAGCTCTATATTGTCCAGGGTTGTCGCTGAGATGCACACAATACTTTCTTCTTAGGGCCTGTGTCACAATCGACAAGTTAGTTCGAAGTAGTTTACTTAGCGGTTCAATTGACATATATTTCATATTACAACTGTCAAATGATCTGCGAAGTAAGCTACTTAAAACACACTTGTGGATTGTGAAACAGGCCCTAAAAGACATTAACGGTGGCAATTAAATTATTATTATAAATAGCAGGTTACAAAGCTGACTTTCTCCAGATAGAGATTCTAGAGAGATAAATAAAATATAAGATTAAGTATTTTCCCTAGTACTGAGACGTGTCTATAAGACATTTAAAAAATAATTTCTTGGTTACTACTGCTAATAATATGAATACAATTAGTGACGCTCAAATAATCATGAATAGAAATATAATAAGCTTTACAAAAAAATATCAAAAAGAAAATTATGCTTGACGGAGGACGCTGGTTCGATTCCCGCATCAAGACTACAATTTTTTTAACTTTATCTAATCACAATTTACTTTATAAATAATGCTGCTCTGAATATCTTGTCTGCTATAGAAACTGATCTGAAGAATCACCCTTATTTTCCCAGTGCGTTTAACGAGAGCTATAACACTGGCAGCTGACAACCCTATTAGCGCTGTGTCCGTACAAAACCGTCATCGCACCGCGTGTTTACGATTATCGCTGGAAAGAGGGCATATTTCGTCGACACGCCTTCGCCTCGACGGAATCAAGTCATAGACTAAATGTTGTTTTTGGAATAGGATAAATCATTGAATGGCCGTGTGGTGACCGCAGAGTAGAATACAATTGTCACCACCCCAAATCTCTCCCGTGGGTGTCGTACAAGGCGACTAAGGATAAATCAGTGATGAGGAATGGGCAGTAGCGTTCCTGTTAAATACCACCTAGCAATGTACTGCGACTTTGTGCCCGATAAATGCGATAGGCTCGCCACTTATTACATGGGACCTAACATAATTGGCGAAACGTGGGTGCTAGTTCACGTCTGCCTACCCCTTCGGTTATGTATGTATGTAATTTTTGGAATCTAACCATTGATTGAAGTCGTGTTGTGACGGCAGAGAATTACAATATCCGCCTGGCTAGCTACCACCATCTTATCAAAATCTCTCACCGTAGGTTTTGGCTTAGGTGCTACAGCCGGCGATAGCCTGACAAAAACCCTCATACCAACACAACACACCAACATATCTTCATACCTTGCCGATGCCGTGTGGTCTCTCCGTCGGTATCGTACAAGGCGACTCACCACCAACATGAGACCTAGCTTATTTGGCGACAAGTGGGTGTTTATTCACCTCTACCTACCCTTTCTGGATTATAGGCATGATATAAATGTAGGTTTTTGTAAATTGCTTTTTTATTTGATATTTCCCTAACACCACGTTCGTCGCATCTGCGACCACCGTCGCCTATTCTTTGCCACTGGAAAGCATAGACGGACAGTTGTTTGTTTTACATACAATATTTACGGCGCCAATTACAAGGCCCGCTTATTAACTGGTGGATGATTTTATGCTACGAATAATGGCTGCAGCTAAGTATATTTATTTTGAAAACACCTCTGTGACTGGTTATTTTTGGAGTTGTAAAGCTACCGGCTCGCGAACATAAAATTTGGAATATTGATTGCTTTGAGCGTTCTTTTGGAGGAACGGAGCATTACCAAGCAAGTGTGCTCGGGTTTTGTAAACTAAGCAAAGTTCGCAATAATCCGTCATCGGATAGGTGACGAAAAAGTCTTATCTAGAAGTTTGGACGTCAAGTAAAACCGTTGGTGCCTGCTTCATCAGCTTTTTTCAATGTGCACTGGACCTGCAAGAATGGTCGTTGCATATTTTCCTCTGAGTCCAATCGGTGGTGGTATACACCTGCCCTGCATCAAGACCATAATTTTTCGAAATTCTTTTTCTAACCACTAAAATCTTTGTACTAATTTTTCTTTCATTTAAATAATGTTGAAATTAAAATCGAATAGATCTTAGTGGCAATTTTTATACGCATAGGTACTACCCCTATGAGTCCAACCGTTGAGACTTTAATAGGCTACCATCTTCAACTTCTGCACTAGGTAAGTCATGATCTTCTATGTTTCTCATAGGTACTACCGCTACTACTCTTGTGTCAAAAGATTTCATGCACACGCTCTCTTTTGACACTTGACATTCCCGACGCCCTGCCCACTGTACCTGTGCTCGGCTGTGACGCACACTTCAGGTGTTATCAGTTCGTCGTAAACAGGGATGTTTACGCCAGTTCCGGCTTCCGTCGGCTAACGACCGCTTCGGAGCCATTGTTCTTTCGTTTGGACGCTTTGGAAGTGGGGCGTGCGATTTACTGGACAGGTGTGCCTTAAGCGTAAGGGCCGGCGCACATCGGCGGCACTACATGGCAGGTCATATTTAGGCGACGAATAAAAATATAATTAAAGAGTATTAAAAAAAAGTTAAAAGCGGTCGCCACTTGTTGGGGATCAGGTGCCATCGTTGCGGCCCTAATGATTCCACTTTAATATTAAATAAAATTGGTGAAATAAAATAAAATTCAGCACATAAAAAAGTAAATCTGTAATGCACTGAAAAAATATATAATAAAAGACAAACTGTTATTTTACAAGTTGCTTAGCAACCGTCACAAGTTCAATGTTGAAGGTCGTTACAGAAACAATACCGCGGGATGCTTAGGCCTGCCGTGTCGGCCGCCTCCAGAACGCCTCGGCATCCCTCGGAACGCTTTGACAGTCTTTGGGTTACCGAGAGATACCGCGACAAAACAAGACAGCGCTCGTTCGAACTCCGCGGCCCGCGCGTGCCGTTATTAGCTTAGCGTTGTTCACACCGACACATCATCAGCAAGAACTGCTATAAGAACTAGGTCCCATCCCAACCCAATCTGCTATTATAAATAAGCTTGCATATTGCTTGCACATTGCAAGCATACAACAAGCTTGCGTCAAGACCGTTCTGAAGAAGATATACGACTGTCTTAAAAGAAAGCGAGCGCGGATACGCCGCCTAAGAAGGCCTCGGCACGCCTAAGGACGCCTCGTCACGCTCGACGTCCTTAGGACGTCGAGGCATACCTATGGATACCACGTTATTTCTACTGCCAGTGTGCGCTTACCTGTTGGGATGCCGAAGGATCACTTTCCGTGTCATGCCGCCAATGTGCGCTGGGCCTAACTCGTGGACGTAAAGATGTTCGATGGTGATCGGTTGGTTTTGTTTGTCTTTCACTTGTGCAGTCCATAGGCTGAATTTAAATTGTTAGCTGAGTCTTCCCTGCCGGCCTGGAAGCGAAGAAATGACGTAGAATCTGTTAGCCTCGACTCACCGAGGTGTCGGGTAAGTTGCTGATATACCAATAAGCATCATCCGTTTGGTAGAGAGCAATCTACCAATAAGAAAATACTGAAATGGGGTGTCAGGAAGACGACCGGCTATAAAACCTAAGTCTAAACGTTAAGCGTTTGAGTAATTACTTATGTTATGTAAAGGACTATGTCCGTTCAAAATCGTCTATTGGCATGGTTTGTTGCCATCAATTATACATTCATTACTTCTCTCATACTAGCTTTCTGAAGTAATATGACGAAGGAAGGAATACCTAGATGACTTACGAACGAAGTGCATGGAAGAGGAAGCCACTGGGAACATGGAAGGGAGATGATTAACTGAAAAGCGCATTTTTAAAGAAAATCTTGCTTGGTTCATCATTTCCTGGTTTAAATTGGTTGTTTATTTCAATATTTCGTTTTAACTTGCAAATCAACACGATCTATCCATTTCTTCTGGGTCGTCGTCCTATTTGGCTGTTCTGATTCTGACCAGATTGAATTTGGATGATGACATGAAACAGAATAGTTGCTCAACTATCAAACCACAGCAAGTATTGTTTGTTAACCCGTCTTGTTGTATTAGTGCTAGTGTCTTCATCTTAATGGATTTTCTCCGGTGAAATGTTTATGCATTATATTTTTTATGTTTTTCTTCTCCGTGATAAATTGGATCTTGCTACCACGTTCCTTATTAAACCAACATGTTTGTTTTGGAACACAACAAAGTAGGATGAATGATGGAACGGAGATTATTTGTTTTAATTCAACCAGCTCATAGCAATAAAGGTGAGAGTGATGGCTTTGTAACGTTGCACACGCGGGTTTAATGGGAATAATGGTATGGTTGAAAGCTGGCGATAAGCATTAGTGCAACTAATTTGGTGCAGACGACATATAAAATATCGATATTAAACTCTGAATCTGCTTAAAACAAGCATTCGTGCTTGTTTGTAATTGGTTAGCTGACCGCTAGCAAGTTTCTTGGTGTGGACTTTGAGCTATTTTTAAGGTGCCATCAGTTGGAGAAGCAAGACATTTTAGTAACGGTGGTGTTTAACCCATTTTCACACTACACAGTTTCATACATTTGAACTCTATTCGTTTTATTAGTTTGGCCATTTGTCTAGAGTAGAGGGGCAGGTCAGATTCAAGTCTCGAAGCAACCAAGCAGATGCCCTTCCCTTACAAATCCCCTGTAAAAAGCTCGGCGTTGGTGTAATCGGAGTTGACATGGCGTGCGCTCGCAAAGTGGCGCGCGCATTCTAATCGCTGCAGCTGACTGTACCGTGGTATCTCGCCGACAGCATCGCACTGGCGCGACTGTACCGCTTCGTGTGGCAAGTGGCGTTTACACCTGGCGATGTTGCAAGCATGTTGCGGTTGTAGGAATCACCCAGCCCTCCACAGGTAGGTCGGTAGTGGGTTCATATTAAACAATTAAAATAGCTTTAATTGTTTATTTATATTTCTGTGGCCTTCACACGCACGGTTTTGAGATTCCTTTAAATCCTTTTTTCGTTTGATACTATTACACTTACCTACTTTGAGACAGCCTTAAGTGGAGTTGGGGTTCCGAGAAGGGCAATCAGTTTGGCGTCAAGAATTTATATGTGTTTCTGTTCTGTTGCTAGGTCAAATAAATTAAACGGACAAAAAGCTCTTAAATATTTGACTCAAGCATCAAGCAAGCGTTGTAGACTATCAAAATGCTTGAAGCAATCTAAAATTGACGTGGTTGACGCCAAACTGATTGACCGTCTCGGACGGAACTCAATAGGATACCTATGTCAAAATATCATTTTCTGTTTATTTTGTGCTTCACGTCTGGCCTAATAGTGCCTAGGGTTAAAAAGTGACGAGGTTAAAAATCAAGTTGAAAAATTTTACGTCTGGCATAATAATGTCTAGGTTGAGAATGCATTTCGGTTGAATATCGAATAGAAAACTTTACAGCTTTTACAGACATATTAAGATTTTATAGAAAAGTAAGAAATTTTGTTCAGTCTGTCTACGCAATTTATAAATACTTTATAAAATCTGTAATTTATTTATCAGCAGAGAATGAGAATTGGCATTGGCGTCGTAATTTTTTTTCTGTGTAGTTTATGCAATCGCAGAGTTTTTATGTTTTCAGAAATAACTATCGTGCGGTGTAAACGCACCCTGAGCTGACAGAGTGACTCGGAATCGTATTGACAGCGGCCGCTCGCGTCGCTGGCTACTTGGCAGTCGCTCGACTGACAGCATTAAACGGTGTCTTGACCATATTGGTTACTAATTGTAATGAAGTTTGATTAATTAACAGATAAATTAATATAATTAATTTTGTCTCACTCACTCACTTCGTTGTAAAGGTTTTCAACTTTTACAACGAAGTGAGTGAGTGAGTGAAGTGAAAAATTATAGTTTTGATGCTGGAATCGAACCCGCGTTCGCTGCGATCCGGGCAGATGCCTATACCACTCGGTCAACCAAGACGTCAATTGTAAGGAAATTTCGGCAGTAAGCCAACGGTTACCCTCGCAATGTAGAAATATATTTCTAACATTCTAAAGTAGATATATTTTTAACGTCTTGGTTGGTCCAGTGGTATAGGCATCTGCCCGGATCGCAGAGGACGCGGCTTCGATTCCCGCATCAAGACAATAATTTTTCGTACTTTTTTTAACCACAATATTATTTGTATTACTTGATTGGTATTTTTTCGGCTTACTATAATTAGAAATTATATTCTATCTTTACTACCTACTCGTCCGTGGGCGGCGTTCCTCAAACTTTTCGAGCTGAGTCAAATCACATTGACAGCGCAGAGCCCAGTTCGCCGGTTCTGACAGATGAGATCAACCGGCCGAAAGCGCAAATTTCGCGCTCCGTTTGTACCCGAGGGCGACATCTTAAAATAAAAATATTAATACTGATCGTTGTCTCTAATTAAATCCATATTATTATGTTCGTTATCTCAAATTACATCAATCTAAAGTTGGAGAAGATTGACGATGGCAAAATCGATCCTTCTGTTATCTGTAGATAGTGTTGTGATTGTGACTACGATGACAGTTCTTCTTCTTCCTACCCTTATCCCGCTGTAAGCACAACATGTTCTTCCAATCCTCTCTTTCCTTCACAATTTCTCATCCACTCCTCTAGTGACTACAAAAACAGTTGGGTCCAGGTTATCTGTTACTGGTATAGCTTTCCTTTTACATATTATTATTTTTCTTTTTATTTCTTGTTGATTCCATTATAACATTTTATTATAAATGTTATAGTTTATTCAAAATGTTTCTGATAGAATGTTGTGCATAAAATTTATTGGTTGGATACTTACATTTTTTTTTTTCATGTATGTAATTGTAATGTTTGTTAATTGGTATTGCGTCAAATAAATTAAATAAAATAGTTTTCTAAGGGCTCCTAAAACCTGCATTACAACCTAGCCAAATAACAAATAATTTATTAATACTTATTACAAGTTCAACAAAAAACAAAATTCTCAAACAAATCAGAGCCTAACACTTAATAACAACAGTAAAAGCATTGCCAAGACAATAGGGTCGTCAAGTGGAGTGGTCAATCAATTGTTAGTTACAGGATGCGCACGAGTCGATTGATCTGACCTTACGTCTATAGTTCACATCCATTGACCCACTGTGCGTAATAGTGAAGCAAGTCAGATTGATCTTCTATATCAATATACGTTTTATTGTTATGGGAATTTGATTGGAGTTATTACCTACTGTGCATTTTTGTGTTCAGAAGGCATTAAATTATAAATACACTTCATCAAAAAATATACAGTGCTAGAGTCTAGGTAGCGCAAGCAATGCAAGTATAGTAATTATTTTCGTTTAGCAGCTAAACGAATGACTTCAATTTGCATCTTCACATAGGTAATATTAAACAAAGGTGCCGTGTGGTAAAGGCAGACCAGAATACAATTGTCACGACCCTCAATCTCTCCCGCGGGTAAGGCGACCATGGGTTATAACCTGTGGTTAAAACAGTGATGAGGAATGGGTACGGGCAGCAGCTAAAGATAGATGAAAATAGACTCACCATGCCATGCCGAGTGACAAATCTAATCTACATAGTGCAGAGATTAATTTCATACAATTTCTCCACTTATGTCTGTATGAAGATCATGATTATTTTTTTAAAACTACTTAACCTTTAACCAATTATACGTTCGGCAATCAATAAACCTCTCAAAGTGACAGACAGCAGAAGGTTTCATTACTCAAATTAAGCGATTTGCTTTCGTCTGCAGATTTATCGCGACTGTCACATCGCTCTCTGATTTTGTCAGTAAAAGATAGCCCATTGGTACACAGGGTTCGTGGACGCCAAATATTTAAAAGAGGAGGGTGAACCTTTCGAAATAATAAAACCATTCTCTAATTTATCATTGAAATTAATATTTTGCTGCTGTCTAAAGGTTAATCCCAAAGAGGGTTGGTGTCAGGCAGGCGGCCGGCTGTAAAACCTAAGCCAAAACCTGGAGCAGTATGGATTAGAATGTCGTCATTCCAATTACTTTCTCGGTTCATCGATCACTCCTTTCCGCTCCTTTGCGTCTTTTTGCTATACATTCATACTTTTTCGGTGTGATGGATGATATGAATCAAAAGAGAGTGGATGGCTTAGAAATTTATTGTACTTGGTGATAATTAGAGGAAAGTGGCATGATGCCTTAAGAGGCGACTCGCGTGTTTTAAAATCATTTTCAAAACCGATGTATTCTCGTCGGTCTTATTAACTACTCCCTTGACCCCTCAAGGCTAATGGAGTTAGCCTATGGGATCATTACTCTTTACGTGTCGCCACACGAGGACAATAGAGATTCCATAGGTCTCCTTGTTCACATCCTATCATTTTTAGACAGTGCCCAGCTAAAGGAGTTCATGTAAGGCCTTAATAGGACTTACTTGGGGCTAGTCGCAATAGATCTCCATAGGTCGCAGTGACACAAACAGTCCCCAAATTTCTAAATAATAATAATAGGTCTCCTTTGGGTGTATGAAAACAATTATAAACACACAATAATAGCCACTTTAGGCAGCGTGTCCTCTTTAAGCCACCTTCCCCTACAGTCACAACACTTATTTGCCTTTTGTGACCGTTGTAAATCGTGAATTCCAACAGTTGAGTGAAGTTCGAAAAACTTAAAGTTAAGTTTCACAGTTAAACACCATGCTGGCACTTCCTCACCAAACTAAACACCGAGGGAAGTAAACGTTTGAAAACTGTAGAAGGGACCAGTCACAGTCATTCGCTACGCGTCGTTTACGCCAGTTGTGGTGGAAATAAGACACTTCAAAGGAGCCGCCCGCTTTGATCTCGCCGAGCCGCCACGGCACGTACAGACGAGAAAAACGACACCGGAATTATTTGAGAGTTGATTTAATGGGCCTTATAATTAGCAATATGCATATTGTTAATTGGTTTGTTAAAGTTATTTATTGGCAGCGCAGCTCAGGTAATATTCGGAAAGGTTAACGTGGAAGGCTTTGACACAAAAAGTTTCCGACAAAGTAATACAAGGTTTTCATGGTCCTTCGAATATGACCTATTTGCTTTGGGTAAATCTTTTGTCTCATTTGTCCTTCATCTCACCTAATGGTAAAGTGGCCAAAGATGAAATCGAGCTTCACCTGGACTCCTCAACCACAGAAAGGCTGGCTATCTTATCAGCTTCGGAAGGCATGTTAAGCCATTGGTCCAGGCTGCATCTGCAGTGTTGATAGTGATCAATCAGCAAAGGGCCAGCGGGGTGGTTTATGGCCTATTCTTCCTATATTGTTCCATCCATAGCGATGGCCTGTGCCCCAGCGATATCGAAATATTTTAAAAGGGTTGGTGGTTATGATGATGAAATACAGGCCCTATTTTAGCAGCATTGTTTACATCGCCGTGTGGTGACTGCAGAGTAGAATACAATTGTCACCACTCCAAATCTCTCCCGTGGGTGTCGTACAAGGCGACTAAGGATAAATCAGCGATGAGGAATTGGGCAGCAGCGTTCCTCTTATATCACCTAGCAATAGTACTGCGACTTTTGTACCCGATAAATGACAATAGGCTCGCCACCTACCATACACATGGGACCTAACATAATTGGCGATGCGTGGGTGCTAGTTCACCTCTGCCTACCCCTTCGGGGATATAGGCGTGATGTATTTATGTATGTATGTTGTTTACATCGTCAAGATTCACAACTTGTTAGGGACCTAACATTAGCGCAGAAGACATAAGACATGAATTAGACTTTCTTAATTATCAAAGCTATAATGTCTAGAACGGGTTTGACCTAACGACTTCTCTTAGATCCTAAGTTGTAACACCCAATGCTGTTTTCCAATAAATAAAATCAGCATAAGTCAATTTTTTAATTAAAGTTTTAAACATAACTTTTGAAACACTCGTGAGTCTAATGTTACCTAATCACTTATTGCCGGTATCAATAATTCAATGGTAATTATTGTCATTAAATATGGAAATTAAAGTTTATATTTATGGTTTGCGATAAATTTCGGTGAATGAAATGAAAAACCTTACCAAAGCAGTTTATTACAATAATTATCTTCTGCAAAATCTTATTTATTGTGTCGTATTTCTATGGGGATTGTTTTTCTATTGACTTATTATCAAACAAAATCTATTATCTAGTACCTATAATTAGAATAGACTTATGAATCGTCATGACTCTAAACATTGAAAACCCGTGTGTCCAAAAGAAAACAGGGGAGTGCGCAGTCTGCATCAGTCTAAAACGATGGGTTTCCAAAAAAGCCAAACCAAATATATTTTCCTATCTTCTTCAAAGACATCGTACCTAATCTCAACTACCTGGCATTAAAGACATTAATTATTTCAGCTAAAGCCTGAGTCTTCTCATTGATTACCTTTATAAATAATGTACATTAAGTAGCGTTAATATTCTAAAACAAAACAAAAAAACAAACGTCTATAAACGCCGTAGAATAAAATATTTAATGTCCTCATTCATAATCATTTAGCATTAACCAAATCAGAATAAAACGAGTAATTTACGAACCCTGCAAGTTGTATTCTATATAAAGTAAGTGGGCCTTAAACATAATTATGAATGGCGAGCTTCGCTTCATAGTGCAGTCGTCTATCAATTGACTTTTATACTGCCTTCGATGCACTGAGTTGCAAAGAAAATGGCTTAAATAAAAATCCTCAATATCTTCTAGCTGAATTAAGCAAACTTATGGTTGGCTAATGCACGGGGAATATGTCAATTAATTACATTGTAAGGGAAACTTGTTCTAGAAAATTAGACTCTATTCGTTTATTTAACCAACAGTTTGCTTTATGCTTTATATTTTAATTATTTATAATAACATTGTGAAGATGAAAACATTCATACGAAAAGCGATAGTTAAAATATTTTAGTCAACAAAAAAGTTAGACTTACAGATATAAAATAAGGTATTTTTAATCAAAATGTTAGATTATGGGAGGTGAAAACGCAATCCCCGAGAAAGCTTCTCAAAACGGAAATTTTCATTTTACTGCAGGACTTACAACTTTTTGTTTTTCTTCTTCTTTATACATATTTTTTGGGAATGGTTTAAGCTATTTAATGTTAAAGACAGTTCAAACATTAGTTTTTGTTACTGACCCAGTTTCTTTGCAACCAAGTGTATTTGTCAGTACAAGCACATTATTAATGTCTGAGACACGATAAAGGCATTAGATATAAACATTGAAGATAATATCACGTGGATGGTTTATTGAAGGCATGGAATGTATTTAGAGGGCTTGTATTAATGGATCTTAATTACGATGGCGTATGTCATTACAAGTCGTTACTTTTATTCTTGTTCATAAGTCATATCACCGTGCCCTTTGATTGAGATCGGTACACTAAGTAATCTTTCTCTACTCTTTCCAATCACACGTCACCTCCTCATCCACACACACCAGCTTAACATCACATCATATAAACTGGTGAACAATGAATGTCTTAATGATATTGTAATGTACACCTACTTCATGTTCTACTGATCAGCCACCATTCTTATAATACTGACATATTCTTTGCAGTTTTTCTATGACTTACTTAATTATGACCATTCGTCATAATATTGAATAAATTGCAGCGTCAGTATCGAAATCGTCAGTATTTTTAAAATGATCGCCGACACAACAAAGTAAAATATCCTTAGATGAAGTTGATGAGTGTACAGTCTATTCATAGCTGGTTTAGTATGTTGAAGTAGAAGAACAACTTCAACATCCATCTACAGCACGTCTGGTAACCGCAATTATGTCTGTTCGTCACAATTGTGTCAACCTAAGCTTTACGAGAAATATTGTCAACCTTATATAAGAGATAATATTATCCGACATATTTAGACCGACATTCGACAAACCGGCTGTCAAATTCAGTATTTTATTCGACATAGAAATTAATGACACAATCCATGCATTAATCGCGTCGTAATAGCAAGATTTACAGCCAGACAGGAACCAACTGCATAATTAATTTCCGAACACCTCCTAACATTAATCATCCTTAAATTCAATGGCATCACCCAAATTAGAATCGTGACATCTTTATGATTAAGTCGACTAAATTATAATAATATTGATGGAAACCCGCACCTAATAACATAGGGTACAGGTAATAACATACTATTCCTAGACGGAGGAAAGTTAAAATATTTTTGTTTAATTTTTTATGTAAATAACGAAGAAATTAGTAAATTACAAGTGGTTAGAGAAAGTTCGAAAAATTATATCATCATCAAAAAAATTATAGTCCTGGTGCAGCAATGCGGGAAACCAAAAGCTTGGTTGGCCGAGTGGTATAGGAATCTGCCCGGAATGCAGAGGACGTGGGTTTGATTCAAGACTATAATTTTTCGAACTCTTTCTAACCACAAACTTTGTGATTATTCTTCTAATAATGTAATGTTTACATAATTACGCCGTGTGGTGACAGCAACGCCGTGTGGTGACGGCAGAGTAGAATACAATTGTCACCACCCCAAATCTCTCCCGTGGGTGTCGTACAAGGCGAATAAGGATAAATCAGTGATGAGGAATGGACAGCAGCGTTCCTCTTATACCATCTAGCAATAGTACTGCGACTTTTGTGCCCGATAAATGGCAATAGGCTCGCCACCTATTACACGGGACCTGACATAATTGGCGAAACGTGGGTGCTAGTTCACCTCTGCCTACCCCTTCGGGGATATAGGCGTGATTTATGTATGTGTGTGATGTTTAAATAAAAATTTAAAATAGTATCTATGCAAGTGAAATCTCAGGGTTCATAAATTAATTTCCATTCTACCCACATTGTCGTATATCAAAATGGCAGAGGCATCTTTACGAGTTTGTAGACAGCGGTGGCTGCTCCGTGTTGATCATAATATTTCAGCGGAATTAAAAGCGGTGTCGGTGATGGATGTTGACAGAAAGACAGATAAATTGCTTATAATTTATTGTGTAGCAGCAATGCGCCTAATTACCAGACATGAGTCATGCTTGAATGCTGAGAAAAATTGTCTACGATAATTATCCCTTAGCGATCGAGACAACATGATTAAGCCAATTTAGTTATTGTTTGTTTTAATTTGCAACACTTTGCTTAATTCAAAAATCTAGCTGCCGCACTCATAGACGTAATTAATGAGTACTTTATATCAAAAACGGGCAATTCAAAACTAGTCGCTATTATTGCCGTGTCTATGGTCTAGATTTAAATGATATTTTTAACATTAAGTACTCATTAAAGTTAATTGACGCGTCAGTTAGTGTATTTTTTGTCGTTTGTTGTTTTTACAGGGTGAGAAATGAAAAGAATCGGTCAAATTAAATATTTACGTATATTTTCTTCGTTTTTTATGCTCTTTATAACAACAAATCTTTATGTCAACAGATATTGATCGAAGATAATGTAGCAGTAGTTTAATGCAGTACACGTATTATAACTCCCTCATTCGTCCAGTGTTTATAACGTTATTATGCATAAAGTGTACAATTATTATTATTAAAATCTTTTACATAAAATAAAGTGTAAAGTTTGCTAGCCTTTAAAATATAAACATTTATTAGGTGCTCGAGATTCATCTAAGAACATGGAAAGTTGCATTGATTAAATAAAAATACGTGTCACTATACTTTCGGTAACAATTATTATGATCATGTTTAAGAATCAGCACGCAGTCAATTAGTCAGATAAAGCTACTTTTTAAAGATATGCGATCGATCAGAGTCACGGGTCGTAGACAAAAATATTCTGATATTATCTTAAAAATACAAACACAATTTAACAATCTTCACTAATTAACTGCAACAACTTAAATTAAGAATTATTTAAGTTACAATCTATAGATTTGGTACATAAAAATTTCGTTATTCTAACTAGAAAATAAAATCCGCCGCAGCGGCCAGACAAAGCTTAGAGAGAACTCTCACAGTAGTCAGTGCGTTATAACATTATATTGAGTTAGAGATCACAGCTGTTGTCGCCCTTTCCGGGCACATTCACTCGCGTCGTTGATATGATCCGACTAGAAACCCGGAGACCACTAAATTATATTTACACTGTCTTCGGTTCCGATAGTTCTTTTGGCATGGGCGTTAGCGGTCGGCGCCCCCTTTCTTCTGTGCGTGGAGCGCCGACGGTCCTCAAGGGTGCAGGGGTCGAGGTCCGAACAGCGGGTACGACGGGAAGTAGGCCGCCAGGGACGGGTGCGGGGGGAGCGGGAACGGCAGAGGCGGCGACGACACCAGGTGCGACGGCTTGCTGTACGGGTGGAACCGCGGGGTCAGAGGCGACAGCGGGGGTGTCGGGTACGTCCTCTGGAGAAGAGGGTGGGTCGCGCTCAGCATGGACAGGCTGGGACTCGATTCGCCACTGGCCGTGTGAGACCTCAGGTGCTGGAGCAGCTCCTCCGACGTCCCGAACCTCTTCCCGCAGTACGCTGAATCACCTGCCATCCAACTGCACACGAAGGGCAGCTGAGACGCAGCGGCGAGGGCTGCTAGCTGCGCGTGGGCGTACGCTGCTGCAGCAGGGTGACCCGCCGGAAGCGAGAACGGGGTCTTCGCGTGGTCGCACTGAGCACACCCCGCGGGGCACACGGCCGATTTGAGCAAATGCGAACTCAGAGAGCACCCCGTGCAGTAGGGGTCTCTGCAAATTCCTAAGTCACTACCGGGAGCTTTCATTCTTGCGTACGCTAAATAAGGGTTCAGTCCATTTTTCAGTGCGTGGTGCTGAGCCGCCATCAAACTGCTAGTCATCAGATCCATTGGCAGGGGAAATCCAGTGGGTGGCAGGCCCCCTAAGAAGGCAGACGATGTGACTGGTACACTGGATTTGTAGCTCGAAGATTCTTTGGTATCCGCGCTGGAGGATAGAGAGGTCGGTGTGAACGGTAACTTTGATGACGCTGAGCTGGCTAAATCCGAATTAGATTTAGCCGGTGTCGGGGAGCCATGCAGTGGACTAGACCTCTCGTCTGATTTCTCTGAGGGCGTTTTACGGTGTGCAGGCGGTGGCGTCCTCTGCGACGAGGAGCTCTGGTTGCTGCCGCAGCGCGCCTGCACTGGGGTGGTTGAGGCACTTCCTTTGGAGGACAGCGGCGTCTTCGAGCGGGCGTTCATCGAGGCTCTGTCCTCGGGCGTTCTAGTCTTTTCTCTCGCGGTGAGGCACGATTCGTAAGGCTTGAAGCTGGGCTTGCTATCCGGCACGTGTACCGTGGGCGACTTGTCCTCGTATTTCTTGCTGGCTTTCTCTGCGGCGGAGATGAGCTTAGGGTTCGGCGAGTCGGCGCCGATGGCGCTGCAGGTCTGCGCCAGGAGCGCCAGAGGGCTCTTTTTCGCGTCGAGCTGCAACAAAGAGAAGCGGTCTATGAAATGAAACGTCGGGCGGAGGTTGCGGGTGACGGGCGCACAAAGGGACCGCGGGGAGCAGCGGGAGCGGGCGTCCAATCACGCGGCCGACGCGCCATTATCCGCGCGTCTGGCAGCCGTCGGCTCCGCTTGACATTTCACTCGGCTCCCGCATGATGTAATCTCGCAGTGAAAAGGGCAATTTGTGCCGCTGAATTTGCGGCACGCCTGAACTTGTGGCGCGTTGTCACGTCACGTCTATTATCGCGAGACTAGCTCACTATCCGGCCGAGTAATGGGGGGAATATTCACAGCGGCGCACTGGGTATTTTGTGAGCAGTTTAATTGTCATTCCATGTAGACTACGATTGGAATTTAAATTGGAATCTCGATTTATGCTAGGCATTGGGCAGAAAAAATCGATTACGCATTTAATTACTGGCGATAAAGGCGAAACGCACGCGTGTTTTATGTAAACGGCTAATAGCTAATCAAATTGTGTTTGATTGCCAGTTATCAATTTGTACCATTTTACTTTTTGCTGTGCTAATATTAATTAGGATCATTTACACTGTCTGTAATGATGATAATGATGCTGTTATTACCCCAACATTATTTTATGTTAATACAATAAAAATACTAAAGCAAAAATTTTATTTTGTAATATTCATTTAAAATCCTGGATCACATACTTTCTAGAATTTATCTTGTACGCTAAATAACTAAAATATTTTTTTGTAAACTCAAATTATGTAAAATTACTTTGAAATTGTCAAGATACATGTCGTAGTCATTCGAAAATACTACATGTATTTTTTAGCTTTATCGTAAACACATAAATAAATATGAACTAAATTTAGTACCGTACATTTTTAGTGTCTAATAAATTTAAATAATTTTATTTACAGGTTTTGATTTGTTATAGAATTTGTGTTTATTATATTTTAATTCATCATTTTTTATTGGTAAGCATTGTCCATAATGACGTTTGGTCTAAATTATAGTATTGTCTAAACAAAAATTTTGTTGTAGGGTAATACTTTACAAACGTAGCCTATAAAACATGGACTAAAGTTAGTCATGGTTTAAAATTTATGCCAACTCTGTCTTTCATTCAGCAAATAAAAGTGACGGCATCCGTTTTAAAATATGGCTCACTTTGGTCTTTGTTTTATAATAGGGGGTAGGAGTTTTTATCAAGGCTGAAATACGATAAACAGTGAAATAACATCAATTGTCTAATATTTATAGTATCGGATTTACGTTAATTTTCTTTCTGACGCTTAAATATAATAAGATTAGGCATTACAAATGTTGATTGCACAAAAAAAGCACACCCAGGAGCTATTTTTATTGGATTTATTTTTCAGTTTTATAAGATCCTCAACAAACCTAGACTTTGTAATGATAAACCTTTTTTAATGTCTACTTCTACAATAACTACGTATAAATTATTTGCAAGATCTATTAAGGTGCATGTTTTGAAAGTTAATATTTAGGTAAACACGTCAATATAGTAGAATATAATAATAATAATTACCTCGGTATAAGAGGAGTAAATAATAGAAGTATTTCACGGTCATTAACAGTCAAGTTTCAGAGTCAAATAGGAGACCTATTTAACTCTGAAACTTGTCGTGGAGCCTAGTTCAGGAGAAAGACTGCATCATTTTTTAAATCATCTTTTATTTTTTTAATCAATCAATCATCTAAAAAGGACATTGTCCTTTTCTCCCACCCCAAAAATTATTATTGGTAAAATTTCTTTTGGTAGCTACTGTTTATCTTTCTAAAACAAACCGAACAGGGGTCCAGACAATTGGCCAATCTATTTGAACGAATACAAACTACAAACGAATACAAACACAAATGTCAATTTAAAACAATTACTCTTACATTTACTTACTCTTACAATAAAAGTATTTCTTCCTTTCTTTCTTTACATTTGACACGATGGTCGCCATGTTATTTTTTCTGTAATACGTCAGGTTCATACCTACCAACATTTGTTTTATAATTGTTCGAATAGAACAGCCACTTGTGAGGGCAGAAAGTTGTGACCAACGTCACAAATAATAGATGGGATCGTCATTATGTGCCGATACGTCGACGACAGTATAATTGATTCTAACATTTAGTGGGTCAAACTAATTCGTTTCATTTAAGTGATCGAAGCGGAAAATTACGAGTTTTATACCTACATTAGTGTTTCAGTTATTACGATTGTAATTACGCTCAATTATTCAGTGTAATAGCCAAGGCGGGGTAGCTATTTGAAGTAATTCCAACTGTTTATGATAATTATAATCGACGTAGATATCTTCTAAATGAACATTAGATTCACTTCCATATTTACATTTTCAAATGGCATTGATAACACCACTGTTTGTTTCAAATAAACGCGTAATACGACTTTTATGATGATAACAACAAGTTTTTAACGTTGTATTTATTTTATCGCTTGACACTGTTTTTGGGCAATTAAGATTCCTATTACCATATTTAAAAACAGTAGGTATGCTTTATTTAAATGTTATTGCTTTCCTGACGTCTAACCGTATTTTTATCTTCTTTTTCAATTCTTATGATAGCATTAAATATATAGTTTTAAAATGCTTGAAATATTGAAAATCATTTGCAAATCCTTTATAACACGCAAAAAGGGGTATTTATAAATCGCGACTTAAGAATTCACTTACAATGTAAGTGCCTAAGTTTACAAGTGTGTTTGACAAACACTATGATTTCCAAACAGTCGCAGATGCCAAGATATATTGCAGACTTGACCAAACAATAGATGGGGATTGTAAACACGCGAGCCGGGATTGATTGAAGCCATTTGTTATTATCAATTTACCGTGGTCGGGAGAGGCGACAGGTAATCCGGCCGCAGATACTGGTTGCTAGAAGTGAGCATGTTGCTCCACAATCCTTTATCCTTTTCCAGCTTAGATAGTTGAGCACGCACTTAGTACAAACACTTCACAATATCCGTGGAGCATTCCATTCACAAGTCACTCGCGGGCGCTGCGGACACGTGCGACACCGACAGCGGACGGCGGTCGACTGAGTGTCGGCTGCCCCCCACCCCGGCTCCTGTCACTCGTCGCCACGCCATTTTTGCATTCTGTGTACTTTGCGGGAGCTTTGCCGTCTTATCCCCACCGCTTGACACCCTGTCGCTTCCGTCTCGCTCGCGCGAAAAATTACCGCTCCGCTTACCGCCCTGGTGAAAGGTTTATATAAAATGCACCGAGCCGATGCGACAGAGATGCATAGGCCGGGAAATTGAATGGCGGAGTGAAGGAGCAAGTAATAATTTAGTTTTAACGTCGCCCCGTGGGCGTCGTGACTTTTTATACGCTGACATTGTGTGAGCTTGTTTAGATTTCCGTCTTAAGACTTTATGTCTCATTTTGACTGGAATCAATTGGTGTAGTGCCTTTATTTATTGGTGCTTGTGTCTGTGGGCTTTCTACGTTTTATTAGGCGTGTTTGACATTTAAATATACGTAATGTCTAATGGATGTCCGTATATCATCATTATTGTTAGTAGGTGCGCTGTAATTTATTCGTGGGATTTTGAATGTTTATGAACCGAAATAGCCTAATAATACTTATATTTATATAAAAAAAATGACCACTAGATTTAGTAATAATTAACATCCTTTGACACTTCGAGTGGCTAGACAAATAAGAAACCTCGCCATATTGCGGATACATTTATGAAAGAACTAAATTTTCACTAGGTAATAAAAAACTTGCAACTTGTTACAAAAACCGATACTGGTGACTCCAAAACAGGTTTCCTATTTCTATTATCTAATCAAAAGTAGTGAACTAAAGCACTTGTGCAATGGAAATCAATTGATGAAAAAATACACCAACTTAATATTAACATGACATATGACATAACATGACTGAGAAAAAAATGCACACATTCACAAATATTTTATTGAATTTATAATAAGTTAGAAGTATTTGAAATAAAACAACTTTTACGGATAAGACTCGAGTATTATTTGGTGTTTGGCATATTAATTATTTAACCCGACGTTTCGATCACTTTACAGTGGCCGTGGTCACGGGGGGACTGACCACGGCCACTGTAAAGTGATCGAAACGTCGGGTTAAATAATTAATATGCCAAACACCAAATTATAATTAATATGCCAAACACAAATTAAGAAAACATTTTAAGTTAGAAGTAGCATAGCAGACTTGAGCAGATCCACAAAGCTACAATTATAATTTCAAAATATAAGCTATGCATAGAATAACTTGTATGTGCATCTTATACTTAGTTTAAGGCCGACTTAATTTACGAACCAGGGATCTAACATAATTGGCGAAACGTGGGTGCTAGTTCACCTCTGCCTACCCTACTTCGCGGATATAGGCGTGATTTATGTATGTATTTATGTATGTAACTTACGAACTTAATTTTGAGGCGAACGATAGCTAATCTTTGAAACACGCGTTTCTGGATTCATAAAATGTGGGCTAAATTTGGGTATATAATTATACAGATGTGATTTATATTATAAATTGATCATTAAAAACGAAATCTATCTATAGACTATGAATTTAGTAGACCCCGTATGACTAATAAACATTTAGGTATTTTTGGTAATAATATTAAAGTTGAAACAGACAATAAATATACACGTGATAATTTTAAAACTAAACTTTCAGTGAAGCCCGCAGAGGGAACACAAAAAAAGACACTTGCGTAATATAATATGCAGGTAGACATTTTTATTTACTTTTACAATTCAATAGTCGCCAAACACTGTGTTGGACCACCGGCTAAGTTTACAACCAAAAGCAACACTTATTATTTGCCCTTAAAAAGGTATTAGTCATTGTAATTTCCATAATCTGCCGAAAACTTTTTGTTGGGCCCTTCTCGATGATTATTACTTTTTTTAGGGTTGTATAGGTTATTATGTTATTGTTCGAAAGTATGACTGACGTTCTAAGCTGACGTAATCGTTATTCTATTGGTGTTTTGTCTAAAACATTAACAACGGGGTTGTAAATGAACTCCGGAAAGGAAAATGTCTCAGAGGTTTTGGGTACAATGATCTTTCAGTTCTGTCTCCACTTTCATCGGTTTGTTAATCTTACAACAATATATTGTGTGTTTTAAGTGGTATTAGTGATATTGTTATATTGTCAGATCTTATCTGATTGTGATGTTTTTTTAGTAAAACCCCTGGTTATTATTATGAGTTTTAAATGAGTAAATGGTAAGGAGAAAAGAAGCTTATATTGTTCATTATATTATTTCACACATTTTTATGAAACAGTGGGTGACATTAAGTTACCTTAATACGTCAGATTGCCGTCTTCTTTAATATTAGACCATACCTCGAGAAAAAAGGAGTAAAGAGTAAAATCATGAAATCCACAACATGTATCGATCCCAAGGCCGACCTCATACGTTCAGACCTTGAACTTCACTAGTACCTACTTACAAACATAACACATTCTTCTTAGACAGTGATGGTTAAGTTAAACTACGCAGACGACCAGACAGTATATGGCAAGCATACTATAGTTATTCACAACATTTCACATTTCACAAGTTTTCATAGAGAGATTCTTGGCATAGGTAGTTGAAGTAATAGTTAATATAAAATTTATTGATATTGTAAAACTATACTCTTTAATCTTGCTAATGCCTGTACCCACTCGAAACTTAACACACCAGGGGGTAGAAACACTTGTCTATGTCTACCCCCTGATGTGTTAAGTTCCAATCTGTACGAACGAATAGAATAAAAATATCAATTTTTGACAACTACTCTTACATTTGAAACGATGGTCGGCATGTTATTTTCTCTGTAATACGTCAAGTCCAGACATTAGATACCCATGGAATGACAATCGCAGGCCAAGCGCTAAGCCACTAAGCTATCGAGCGTCTCCTATGTCGAGGACTCCATGTTATGGTCCATTATTATAATAATGTCACCCACTGTTTCATAAAAATGTTCATATAATGAACAATATAAGCTTCTTTTCTCCTTACCATTTACTTATTTAAAGCTCATAATAATAACCAGGGGTTTTACTAAAAAACCATCGCAACCAGATAAGATATGACAATACAAAAATATGGAATCATTTTCATCCATACGGAAGACCTGTAAAACAGTACCGGCATTGAAGGGCGGTTGAGGATGATGCAGGATTATTGGTTGAAATAAAATATCTCTAATAAGTTTCAGGAGTATTTTGAAAAAAAAAATGTGACGCACTTAAGTATTAACCCAAGTAATAATAGAGGAATTATTTTTTCAAATTAATCTCCAAGGGATTGATAACCACTCCAAGCATGACACAGCTATTGGATAACCCTTGTAGGGGAAATCGGCGAGCACTATTATGCACTCTATTCCCTACAGCATTAAGTCTGTTATTCCGCTGGCATTTTTTTGCTAGGGTGGTCAGTGCCCTAATGCTGACTTGGCACATTCGAGTACTTATAATAGCGTAACTCCGGTTATGACAACAGCGAGAAATTATGGTTTTGAACTGAAACAGCAACTTCTTGCTTTTAAAGGCATTGCATTACTGTAGCTAGCTATGACAATAACAAAAATAAAAGGAGACAATTTGAAGCATTAAGGTGACGATACACATGCCTGTAGCAGGCACACTTGCATAAAGCTCCTTGCACATGCCACCTACTATCATGTGTATACGATAACTGGCATGCCTGTATCTGCCACGCAAGTTGATAGCACAACATTTGATTTATAGGCATGTAACATGAGGAATGGAGGCAGGGGGGACGCAAACAGCAGTGAAATTTGCGACCAGCTTTATTTATGTCTTGTCAAATACAGTCATACAATGATGCAAATTGTATCCAATTTAACTTGGAAATGTATTTACATTGCACCAGTAAGTTCTACATGCCATTAACAAGCATGCAAGTAGGGTGTTACTGTTCCATTTTACAGGCATGTGTAACGCCACCTATAATAATTATTATCTTGACTCAGAGATGTCCTTAAAATTAAAGACAAATTTACAAAGCGGTGAAAAGACCTGACTTACTGTGCGAACTGAGAAGATGGATGAAAGGCGACTGCATTCAGCAGAAGACGTTAAGGTACCTGAGTGAAGTAACAAGAATGGACAAGATAAGTAATGTATATTAGAAGAAAGTATGAAAAGTGTGTGAGCAAAAGAGTAATGATAATGAATGTTAGCGGGTGGAGGGAAGTGAATGTTGATGATCCAGAAAGAAATGTGACATTTATAAATGACAACGGTAGTAGGTATCTAGATGGTTTTATAATTAACAGTCGACCGATGCATAGAAGGACAAAACTAAATGTTCCGACCCCAATATCTTGGAAACAAGGCAGGTGAATGATGATGAGATTATATTTGCTATGTGACAATTATTATATTCTGTTGGTTTATTTTAGTGATTATAATTTTATACAATCCGGCAGTGTACGAGATAGTTTAGTTTATCGACGGAATCAGCACAAAAATAGTGCAATAACAAGCATTCGAGGTTAACTGTTTATGTTGTAATTAATATATTTTTAGTGTTCAATAAACTCTACGACAGCAACATCTTCTTATCATTTTGGACATCATCACTCCTGAACACTCTGCATCGACACTCTAAAGGTGTGGACTTAAACCCCCACATCTTTACATGGTCCTTCGAGCCGGATATGAACCAGCGACCTATGGATCGATTTGGATTCATAAAATTCAGACGCAATATCAGAATAAGAAACTGCTGTTGTTGAGTTATTAAAAAATGTCGTTTGTCATTTACCGCTCAGCCCGTTCGCTTCCCGTCGTTTTCATATTGTGATTGCCACCACAAAAACCCAAACAATGACTTGACAAATCATCGTGGTTGAACAATGTGTGTCAATTGTGGTCGCAAGCACGCGGGAACGAGATTGGCAGGGCTGTCAGCTTTGAATTAAATGAATAAGATACTAACAACGGCATTACTAATAAACACGGTATCAGCCTTGAGTAGTTACTCAGTGTTTTGTCTTCGTCTCACAAACATGATTTTGAATGCGAAGAAAAGAGACAAAACACTGAGTAACTACTCAATGCTTATACCGTGTTTATGTGTAAGGCCTAAGAATAATGGCCCTAAGAATATTGTGGTTAGAAAAAGTTCGAAAAATTATAGTCTAGCTGCGGGACTACCACTTGAGACTATAATTTTTGATGCCACAATATTCTTTGTACTAATTATTATTCACTATTTTTATTTTTATTTGGATTTTCTAAAATGTCCAAACAAAAATAGTTAATAATACTATCAACATTCAACACGTACTTATGGGTCCTAACATAATCGGCGAAACGAGAGTGTACCATACACCTCTGCCTATAATATATGTTAAACAGGCGTGATTTATGTATGTATGTAACATTCAGCTCGTCATATTGCCGTGTGGTGACGACAGAACAAAATACAATAATTGTCACCATTCCTCATTTCTCCCTTGTCGTACAAAGCCGACTTATGATAAAGACAGCGATGATCAGTAATGAGCAGCAGTGTAAATTTTTTCTGACTGAACTGGAAAATAATAAGAATTGGCAATAGATTAACTATTTATATGTCACTCATAACAGAGCGATACATTTATATTTACTTCAAAAAAGTTAACATTATTTTTAATGCAAAAAAGCGAAAAAACCAAAACACTTATTATAACTAACCAAGCTTTGCCAACCCTAAAACGATCAAACGCGCACCGCCCTTTGTCACGCCGCGCTGCCGGCTACGGAGGGGCGTCGCGCCGTGATACCAATTTGATGGTTTGATGACTTCCACACTGATCCCGCTGTTCTTTCGATGACTGGCTGAGAGGCTTGCTTGTATTCTGACCAGCCAATCGGCTTCTTACAACGCATACGCTTAACACGTGACTGCAGACTGTAATGACTCGGTAAAAATGGCTCGATGTCACATTCCTCTCTCTTTTTTTATGCTCGAAGATGTGCAGGACAACCTACTTCGGAGAGGGAGTTTTTAATGATAGTGACATACCCCCAGGACCGCCCTGGAGGGTTCCTATGTCGGACTCACCACCATATATCACTATTCGTTACAATACGAGGCCTCTCTCTCATGGGTGCTTCTGCTCTGGCTTCACCACACTGCATGGTATTAAAAATTTCAAGATAATAATGAAAGATGATAAGAATAATATATTTGTTTATGTTGACAAGTAAGAAGAAACGGTCTGCAGATTGGGACAAACTAGTGCAGACACTACATTGTTGTTACAATAATTAATTTAATTGTTATTGTCGTCTAGACTGGAGGCTAGACATCTGCACCTCGATCTCAAAGATGGTTGCCGGATAGCTTCGTTAAAATACAATTTATTCTTGACCATATTCAGACCAATCATATGAGACAAGACAACAGGCTTGGCACAGTCAACAGCACATTAGGCGACCACAAAATGTCGATTTTTCTCAATCGACTTTGGCCCTTTACGTTGAACAAGATAAGGTTGACAATCGGTTGAAGAAATTTGTCAGTTTTGCGTAATCTGGACTGCCGTTGGCCGTACTATTAAGATAGCTCATGCACGAGAATGCTATCCCACTCACAAATCAATCGATTTTCAATATGCGTTTTACACATTCAATAATAGGCCATGGCTTCAGTCACTCTCACTCAACTAATTTACTGCTTGGTGTGAGACGGCTTACGATTTACAAACTAGCCCCTCAGGTAAGAGGACTTATTGACGCAGAAAGACGAATAAACACTATTATTATTAAACACTATAGAATAAAGGCCCGATTAAAACACTAACGGCGTTATTAGATCACACATGTATGCTGTCAGCGTCACAAACTTTGGACAAAAAAGTGATAAAGAAAATGAAAGATAGTTATAACAATTTATTAAAATTACTGACACGTATAGAAAAAAATCGAAAATTTTTACTGTAATTAAAACCGTGTGATGACGGCAAAGCAGAATACAATTGTCACCACCCCCATCTCTCCCGTGCGTGTACGTACAAACGACTAAGGGTAAAGATAGCATTGAGTAATGGGTAGCAGCATTCCTCTTGTATCACCTAGCTATATACTGCGATTTATGTGCCCGATAGATGGCAATAGGCTCGCCGCCTATTACATGAGACTTACCCCCGAATACAGAAACGCTAATCAAAGTTTGAGTCTTGCTTAACATTTAAATGTTGTCAAAATTGACGTTTTTCCATACAAATTCTGACAGGTAATGTCCAAAGCAGTGTCTCAAATTTAAGTAGCGTTTCTGTATTCGGGAGTTAGCTTGATTGGCGTTAAGTGGGCATTAAATCATCTCTGCCTACTCCTTCGGGATATAGGCGTGATTAATGTATGTAAGTTTTAAATGCCGCGTAGAGTAAATCAAGACTTGAACCGTACAGCACTCATTCCAGAGAGAACTGAGGAGGATCCTAACTAGGGCACACCTTACGCTAGGTAATCCCGCTATCGCTACGTTAAAATTAACACCGCTAACGCTTTTATTAGCTGCGTCTTCCAGTCTTTTGTCAGAATAATTTGAGCTCCGCAGTTGGCAAGACAACTTGAGCTGTTGATCCCGGAGTACAACTCAGCTCAGCTGAGCTAATCCAGAAGATAGCGCGTACTCCGATTAGCATTCCGTATCCAAATGAGCTGTTTCAGCTAAATAGTATAGGATGAACGGGACCAGGAATTTTTTAGCTTTTTTAACAGCTCGTAGTAAATGTGTCCTGTTAGGTTTCACGTGTCAGGTTTCTGTTGGTTTCCAAAGAAGCAGGAGAAAATATTGAATACTGTAGATTTACTGCGTGTAAATCTCCAGTATTCGTTGCTTTATTATGTTGTTCTGTATGAATTAAATTAAAATTGGCCGTGTGGTGACGGAGTAGAATACAATTGTCACCACCCCAAATCTCTCCCGTGGGTGTCGTACAAGGCGACTAAGGATATATCAGTAATGAGGAATGGGCAGCAGCGTTCCTCTTATACCTACCACCTAGCAAAGTACTGCGACTTTTGTGCCCGATAAATGGCAATAGGCTCGCCACCTATTACATGGGACCTAGCATAATTGACGAAGCGTGGGTGCTAGTTCATCTCTGCCTACCCCTTCGGGGATATAGGCGTGAATTATGTATGTATGTATCTATGTGTATGAATTTATTTATGAAGAAGGAAAACGTAATCAACACCTATGTTAGATAGGTCGTGATCAAAGGTGTAAATTCTATCCACCACACCACAAGTTATAAAAAACTTAAATATAAGTGTCAATTACAAATAAATACAAATACAATACAATATACTGTTAGGAAGCACACAAATATGCGTGATGTATGTATTACTTCACGCATATTTATCCCCAAAGGGGTAGGAAAAAGTGAATAATAATTAACACCCACGTTTTGTTGCCACGTTATTACCTACGTAAACTACACAATACAACAAATTGAAATATTAACAAAACTCCTTTTCCCAAAGAAGAACTCTTCTAACAGAATGAAGATACATTTTGAGCTACATTTCGAACAAAGATTACAATATTTCCGTTCCAGGAAGCAACATAATGCAGACCGACCTTTCGCTAACTTTATGAGACCTCGCCGCTGCTTCCCTCGAGCCACTTATTACGTCTCACCAAAATATCGCCGACAAGCCCGAAGTCCAACTGAAATAGTCTATCAAAAATAGAAGGGGGAACAAGCCAATAAATTTGTTAACAGAACACTATAAATCGGTTTGGCCCATTCTGTTTTCAGCGAGCTTTCAATGTGTCCCGGCAAGTCTAGGGTTGTCGAGAGCTCAACATTTTTATTTTCTTAATTTTATAAAAAAAAAATTGCTGACCCCTTGGGATACCACGAAGGAGTAGGTGTATTTAATAGCAACATTTAGGGCCTGTTTTACAATCGACAAGTAAGTTCGAAATAGTTTACTTTGCAGTTCAATTGACATATATTTCATATTACGACCGTCAAATAATCTGCGAAGTAAGCTACTTAGAACTACTTTTCGATTGTGAAACAGGCCCTAAGCCTTTAGCAACTAGCATCGTATGTTAGGTAACAAGTACATAATTCGTCCCGTGGCCTTACGTTAATCGCAGTTATTTGCCGGATAGCGGATCAGTAACACTGCTATATTATATCAAAGTCTTTGTCCTCGTCTCAAATTTATCATTTATCACAAAAATATGCTCTATAACGATAATATGACATTAAAGTATTTAAGCTTTAATAGTTGTTAGTTTTCGTAAATTTTTTCTTATAAGCAAAGACATATCATATTACAATCGTCGTCTTTTTCGTATCAGGAATAATTTATCGAAGTTTTTCTGGCCTCTCTTTCCTTGTAATTTTTTTTATTTTAAATTTAATCAAAATTTCAATGACATCAAATGTTAAAAATATTATTTCACAACGTCTTTAGCTTTTGACAGCCCTTACAACTATTAATAATGGCCGCCCGCCCTACTGAACGACGCTGTTTTAAACCTCTGTTAATTAGTGATGTCGAGATACTGATTTATTGTTTCACGTATAATCTTTTGAAACGAAATGTCAATGGCAAAACACGAACATTCATTTAAAAGAAGTATTTAAGGAAATTCCGGTAAAGTTTTGTTGAGTTAAAATACGACTGAGCTTGTAAAAGTATAACACGATATCTGAGGTATTTATTACAGCAGCTTGGGAGTAAAAAAAATTTCGCACACCATTTACATAGATACCTCCACCATAATCACGCCTACTAACCCCCGAAGGGGTACGGCACAGGAACAGGTATGTTAAGGAAGGGTGTTTTGAATTGCCTAATGGACTGTCTTGATTTAATTTGGCAGAACCATACTGGTTACTACCGTTTTTTTAATTTGAACGTAAATGTTGGAAAAATTTGTACAAAGAATATTGTGCTTAACATACTGACATATTTTTTTTTAACAAATGTTATTTTGCAGCATTGTAACAGTTGTTTTTGTACTATTAATCTAGTCTCAAAGTTGAAACTCCAATTTAAGAATTTCTAATTTAGTTCCATCAAATCTATTGATATAATTTTTTAGACATTACAATAATTACGCCGATGTAGGTACTGCGCAATATGAAAGATAAATAAAACAACATGCCGAGCATTTGCCTAATACGCCATCGAGGTGTCAAAAACACATTTCGCCAAGTATGTTAGATCCCATTTAAAAGGCACGAATAAAATATATAAAGACACTTTTTAAAATTTAGCATTGTCACTGAAGACAACAGAATTTTATCAAGGAGAAAAACGGTCTGAATCTTATACAGCAGTAGTTTTGAAAAACTATTCTTACAGACAAAATTACACCAGGGCCCGTAGCCAAGTGGCAATCGTTTCATAACGATAACGTGTCGAAGTTCGTCACGATCGGCCATATTACTTTGGCACTACAGCGTCTTAGCTTGCGCTACCAACATAACTTACGAAGACGATTTTGGTCACGTGATTTCACGACGACTTACGTCAAATCCCATACATTTTCCTTTATCGAACTTCGTTATCTTTGTCAGTGTGTTACTTTGTCTAGGCCCCCCGGTTCAATTATTAATAAAAAGTAAAATTTTCTAAACCGACTTTATGCTTTACATTAAACACGTTATGGTTGACAATCAAACGTTTTTGACAATTATTTTAAGATCTGACTAGTTAGTCAGATCTTCTTTTGTTGCACCTTATTGTAACAAATTTTATGAATAAATGAATATGAATAATTGACAGTTCTGTACAGTCTGACATGCTGGTGCCTGTACCATTTTCCACATCAAGTTGGCAACCCTGACCGCAATTATTAAGCCCCGCCCGCCCTAAAACGAGGCTGATTTAAACCAGTGTTAATTAGTGACGTCGACTCTCTGATTAATGCAGTTGCTCGTGGCTTGAATAAAAACGTCAACTGAATTAACTAACCAACGGTTTAAATCACAATTTCCTCCAAATACCCTCTTCTGTATTTATAGGAAATTGTGATTTAAGCCGTTCTAATTTTGAATGGTGTCTTTTGTAGAGTCGAAATTTGTTTTAATCGTGACATTAATTAGGATTTTGGCTCCTAATTAAGGGGGCAGCCAAAACGGGTGTACTGTCTAAAACACTCTGAATTTCGAAGATTGAAATGTCGACGTATGTTAGTTCTGAAGGGTACAAGTACGACGTAGAGTCAACGGCACTTTATACTACCCAAAACTGTCAATTTTCTTCAATCGATTGTCTACCTTAACTTGTTGGTATTAAAGCCATTCCATTAAGAAAATTTTACATTTTGTGGTAGCCTGGCGTGCTGTACGTCGCAGCCAGTACGCTTAAAAAAATGGTTAAAATTGAGGTTTATTTTTTTTTATTTATTTATTATTTTTTAACAAATATTATTTATTAACAAATATATATTATATATTAATAAATATATTATTATTTGAAAACTTTAGTTGTTTTTCTCTGTAATACGTCAGCTTAAAACATTTGTAGGTATTCTATTCGATCGAATAGATCAGCCACTTGTCTAGAGGGGTTGGTATTCATTAAAATCAACACACGCGAAATTTCTAAACTTTCTTGTTTAAAAAACAATTTAAAAATAAAATATTTATTTCAAATAAATTTTATGGTTAGTTAAAGTTCGAAAAATTATAGTCTTGATGCGGGAATCGAACCCGCGTCCTGCGCATTCCGGGCAGACGCCTACACCACTCAACCAAATTTATGTTTGCTCTCTTACGGAGTAAGTAGAAGGAAATTATTTTATACACTACAGAGTCCGCCTTAGGCACGTCCTAGTTATTCCACTTTCCCCTTTAAAAGTAACAGTACATGTAATTTCCAAACAAAACAGACGCTATCGCCTTCTAGACATTTGCACTAGGAAACGGATAACTCAGGGTTTACTTGAACGAAGGTACAACGACAGCACTGAAATAGCAAACAGCCAGCATCAAATGCATTCAGAGCTCGTGTCTGCGCGCTCTCAGATCTACGGAAGTAACACTATTTGCTTCCAGATAACTCCAGACACGCCTTTAGAATTGTTTAGAGCGGACACTTTTATTGTAATATGATAGCCTGGTAGCAAAAAAATAACGTAGAATGTGCCAGACCCGACTCATCCCATGGGTGCCGTAAAAGACTAAGGGAGATTGCCTGGTATAGACCAATAAGCATCCGAATGGTGGAGGGCAAACCACTAACAACAGTATACCCAAAGAGGGATGGTGTCAGGCAGGCGGCCTGCTGTGAAACCTAAACCAAAATCTTGAGCAGTACGGATTGGAATGTTATTGAGTGATTCGAATGAATCACTCTCTCCCTTCACCGATCTCTTGACGTGGTCCGTTCCTTTTTGCTTTCTATATATATGGCATTTCTGTGGGCATGCCCGCGGGCATGTCCGTGTAGAGTGAATTAAGTCAAACTCTAGCCATTCCTAGTTCTAGGTTTCAGCACAATCGAGCGCTTTGGTTTCCTAAGTGGTCGTCGAGCTTTAAGCGATGTATTTGCTTAGTGGCTTGGTAAGATACGCTGCCGTCTTAAGTAACAGTATTGAGATCACACGCTGCATGAGGGGACATGTCAGTGAATAGGTACTTCGAATAAGCATCTTATAGGATTGTCTCTATGAATGATGTTAAAATCATTTTAATTACTAGTTTTTGTCTGCTTTCCTGTGCTTTTGGAAATTACCAGTCTTTGCTAATAGCGATCAATTTATTATTGTTTTTAAATTTTGTTGAAAATATTTAATTAGTACCTTCTGACCGATTTCTTTTGCTTTTGAAATAGACGAACTATAATGCTTTGCCATTTTTCCCTATTTCTCCTTCTATCTATTGTAATCCTCTTCTTGGGATCGATACAACGAATAGAATAAAACTGTATGAAAATCGTTTTAGCGTTTTTCACATTTTGGTAACGGCTTAACAGGATGCAATTGTCACCACCCAGTACCCCCCTTTCTACACAGTATAATATGAATTGTTCTGAAAAATATGTCACATTATTTGTGTGTAAAAGCGTAAATGAATGAAATTAAGAAATCTAATGTGACGCCAAAGCCAATGGATTTACATATTAGAGTGACTGTATGACAAAGGGCCCTAATAAACACGAAAATATGTTAATAAACATTATGAATTTCGAGTTGTAGCAAGTGGCGCGCTTTTGTGCTGCCATTATTCATAATATTATGGCAATTAAGTGGTTTAACACCAGACCTTTAATGGGCTCATGAGGTGAGTAATTGACTCGTATAATTACCACAGATGTAGCTTACTCTGGAAGCCGCAGCAACCTGTGTATGAACACCAATATTGTGTTATAACAAGCCTAATTTTACAAACCTGCTAAATCACGTTATTTTGTCCCCAAAGGGGTAAGGCAGAGGTGAATTAACACACAATTTTCGCCAATTAACTTAGGTCCAAGGAAATATGTGGCGCGAGCCTATTGCCATTTATCAGGCCCGAAAGTGGTATAAGAGGATCGTTGCTACCCATTACTTATCGCTGTCTTAACCCTTACTTACCTTGTACGACACCTGCCTGAATTGTATTCTCCTCCGACGTCACCACACGGCAGAGCCTTATTCTAATTCTTATGCACACACGCCTAATTATAATTTATAGAATATTATAGCTGCTGTGTTGCAGTGTTACAGAGATAATAATTTATCATTGTAGAAAAATATCTGTATTGTGTGGTGGGGGCAGAGCAGACACAATAATTGTCACCACCCCCTCATTTCTTCTACGGGTGTCATGAAAGGCGACTAAGGGTAAAGACGGCGATGAGTAATGGGCAGCAGATTTTCTTTTATTCCACCTAGCAATGTACTTGCGAGAGTACATTGCTAGGTGGTACGTAGTAGGTACTTGCGAGAGATTTTCGTGCCCATCGTGGACCTAACAAAAATGGCAAAAGGTATGTGTTAATTTATCTCTGCCGCCTACCCTTTCGGGGATAAATATTTGAATGTGACAATGGATATTTGGATCCGTCCTTGTATACCACTTTCGTATTGTCCAATAGTTTTATCCTACACAAGAACACCCGTTTAAAGCATTATGCCCGGCTTAGGCCACCTTCCCCTACGTATTGACTTCTTCGTTGCAAAAACAACAAACAGACGCGTTGGAAAAGCCAAAACAACAACTTTTACACTATAAGTTTTTATCAGACTCAATAGAAAACTATACCTTACGCGATGGTAATAAGCGTCTAAATCACGATCACTTACACCGGCAAATAATATCCAGAAAACCAATTAACTGGTTCATATTCAGTTGGCAACACTGCCGTTAGTGTGTTTATATTGGCACGGCTGCTTCCTGGCCGGTGATGGATGGCCCGGGTGATTTATACCCACCATCAGACGGCCCCTATTTATGCACTTATTGTGAAGGAAAAGCGATCATAATTCATAACTGTGGTGGCTTAAAACGAAGAAGGCAGCGTTTGGACACGTGAAGTAGGTATAGAATCATATTAAATGGGTATGTGAATTTATCTGAAGTGAAAATATTAGCCCAGAAAAGGGGGTTGCCCTTTTCGATCATATTTGCACAAGTACTACACATTTGAAATAAAACAGTTTACACTTAACGTTCTCTTATGTTTAAAATTAATCAACTTTTAAGTATTTAACTCGCCTTTAGGAGTTTGGCATTGTCTCGGGGAGACTCCCCGACGTGACTTCGCTGCTATAAAGAGATCGGAACGTTCGGGTTAAAATAATGACAATGCCAAACCAGGCAGATTATGAAATATTAAGGGCCTGTTTCACAATCTACAGCTAAGTTCGAAGTAGTTTACTTTGCAGTTCAATTGACATGTATTTCATATTACAACTGTCAAATGATCTGCGAAGTAAGCTACTTAGAACTTTCTTGTCGATTGTGAAACAGGCCCTAAATTCGATTAACTAACTCCAAAATATCTAACTTCTTTCTGATTGATGTTTCGTCATTTTGTAAACGTAAAACGTTTAAAAAACTAAAATAACTATATTATGTAGATTGTTTCTATAAAAGATGATTCTCATGACAGCACGCATCAAATTTTAACGTAAAACTGCTGTAAGTGCTTACAGAAAATACAAAAATCGATAGTAAGCAGAGCTGTACTTTCATTCATTCGCTTTTATATTTAAAGCTTGTAACTTGCACCACAGCAATAAGACAGGCTCGAAGCTCATTAGCCGAAAAGATAATCAATCATCAGAATTAACGCCACCGGTGCTGGCTGCCGCGTTAGATGGCTTCTTTTGAACTCGCCTGATGTATTAGATACTAGTTGGATGGCGTGGTTTAGCTCAGAGAAGCCATGTTGCTCATTCCATTTCGATCCGCCACGAAAGATCAATGTTTGGTGCTTGAATTTGAATTTTCGTCCAAATTATTAGTATTTCAATAACAAGTATGTAAGCGTCAAAACTTATAAACATGATGTGATTTGCTATTGTATTAAAACTGTTTTTATCTTTTTGTTAAAGAAAGTGTTTCAAGTCAGTTAGAAAATTGTAGAACAAATGATGCTTTATCAACCTATGTCGAAATCTCACCGTTCAGTTATCCGTTCGCCAATGTTTGAAAAAGATTTAACTCAAAAATATTTAGCATTAGACATTGTGTGATCTAAATTTATGGCAGAGATAATAAGTTTTGGATAAAAATTAGTCTGGATGCCAAAACGTCTTAGTTGGCCGAGTGGTATAGGCATCTACCCGGAATGCGGAGGACGCGGGTTCAATTCCTGCATCAAGATAATTTTTCAAACTATTTCTAACCTATTTTCCTTTGTTCCTATAAACAAAAAAATAAATAATTAAAAACACCGAAATAATCAAAAGAAATAATCCGCCAAAAATGAAAACATATTTCCCGCAATCCGATTCTATTACGGCGCCGTTCACCCTTTACGAGCAGCCTGTATGTATCTGTCAAATCAGGACCGCACTCCTTGCCATATTAATATCCTGATTCGGACAAAGACGCGTCCTAATAAGCAATTAGGGCGGGCGCAAGCCGACGACATTAGAGTCGCAATTCCGCGCGTAATGAAACGGCGGTCGTGTCGCGCCGCACATTGCGTCCGTCACACTGCGGACCTTGACGCGTGTGTCAAATTGCGGGTAGCTGCCGTATTACGTGTCGCGCTTGGCTATTGATATTTCAAATCTCTGAATATATTTTTATGTTAGACAGGGTAGCTCTTGGCCTTCATCTCACCTGGTGGTAATTAAGGGCCGGTTTTTTTGATGGATAGTTAACTCAACCAATTGTTAAAAATTGTTACTTATCTTTAAATATCAAACAGATTTTTAACAATTGGTAACAATATCAGACTGATATTTATCCAATAGTTACATTAGTAACTATAACTGATACTAAAGAATGGTTACATATCAGACTGATATTTAGCAATTAGTAACTGTTTTTAACAATTGGTTAAGTTAACTATTAATCAAAAACCGGCCCTAAGTGCCGATAATGGCGGAAGGTGGAATCGAGCTTCACCTGGAACCTTCAACCACAGAAGGGCTGGCTATCCATCACACATTGTCGGAACACAATAACGCTGTTAACATTATTATTATGACGACAGATTTTTGATAAGATTGTAGTAGCTAGCCGGCCGGACTTGAAAAAAGTCCAACCAACCAAACCGAGTACAAATTTGTACCCCTCTGGGGAGTTATCAGCAAAGAGGTTGAATTGCCGTATCTGTTGAACCTCAAAATTTTAATGCATTAAAAGGGACGTAACTAACTTAAGTACAATGATCACCAGTCCTTAAATTCCCCACTGCAGCACAGAATGATGCTTATTCTTTTTCTTACTTCCATAGGAATGAAAGTAAGAATAAAAAGAGAGTGCTCCCTAATCTACCACGCAGGCCTAGTACATGCCATTAAAACTGTTCACTATATTTAGGCTTACAGTTACAGCTTTTTCTCTAATCAAGTTAAAACATTCATTACCAACCAACATTAATTAACAAGGGAACACAAAAACACTTACTGCCGCACTCAGAGACCGTCAATTAACTTTAATGAGTATTTAATGTCAAAAAAATTCATTTGAATTTGCACCATAGAAACGGCAAGAATAACGACTAGTTTTGAATTGTCATTTTTTGACATTAAGTACTCATTATCGTTATTTGACGTCTCTGAGTGCGGCAGTTAACTGCACTTTTCTTCAACCAAGAATCTTATCAACACTCGCAATTGCCGCTTGAAAATGAAACTTTCTTTGGCAAACTTTTACGAAGACAATAGAAAGCAAACGCTCCGTTACGTAACAGAAGCAGAAGCCAGCAAGTGGACAGAATGTGCACATTAACGTAACGCCCCGACAACAGGAGATATGGCTGCGAAAATTAAAAAGGAAACACAAGCAGTGTTATTCTGTTTCTCGGAGCCGAGAGCTTTTGGCGACACGCAGCCAAGTGTGAGAAGAAAAACTATTTGGTCATCCCTCGACCGTTGGCGCTGGATTGTGCCAGAGTGAGACTTGCTGGTGTCACCATAAAGTCTCTTTTGTTTAACTGCATATTGTGTGTGTAGGCTTATTTCAAATCTTGCAAGATGTTATTGTTTTACAGTCAATTGAATCTTAAAAGGTTTTTATTTAAATGTTATATAATTTTAGATTACAAAGAAAAAGAGGGCAGAAAAATTTCGAAAAATGATTGTCCTGGTGCGGGATTCCAACCAGTGTCCTGCGCAATCTGGGCGGCTGTCTATACCAATAGGATAACCTTAAAATAAGTATCATGGACACATATTATGACCTCTTTTTTGTGGTCAATGGAATCGACAGTAATTACAATAATTATACGGGGTTCTGGTTACGACTATCTATTTTCAAAGAAGATAATGCAGAAAATAAATTTGTAAGGGAAACAGTACTACAAACTACAACCCAATTCAATATACAGTCGCACTTTACGTCAACCATAACGAAACAATAACGGTTTCTTATAACTAAATATTTAGGAACTTACTCTATATGTAGGTTTTGTTTTTTTTGCTGTTGCAGAAATAGTAGCAACTGACTGAGCACTGTATTTACAGATAAACGGTTTACCAACAGCCATAATTTAGCTGACCTTACCAAAGAGAATCCCGTTTTAAATCGAAAAGTGACAGGAGCAACTACAACAATGTAAGTGACGTATCATGGCAAATTACCACTAATCATACCTTTGTCCGACGTCTCACTCAACAAAGGGGACCGTTATTCCAAAACACGTTTCACAACATAAAACATAGTAAATTAATACCTTACAGCGCACCGGTGGCACAAATGCTCCCTTAGACACGAACCAGTGAAATTATAATGAGAGTAATCCATCTTGAGTGTTCAATGCGCGTAATTTGTTTGAAGAAACATATCATTTCACGGTTGGCTTGGTGGATTTTAATAATATAATGTCTTGTTCGAGGGGCCAGTAATAAGGTACTGTTGGGCCGGTAAATGTTGTCGTTGTACTCGGATTGCATTATCGGGGAATAAATGTGTGCTTAATGTCATAATTGCGCAACGGACCGTCAAGTAAAAGTAAAGTTGCCATTGTGAAACTGTGGTGTTTACTGATTTGAAACTGTCTGTCACATGAGCTCTACGGTACAGAAAAACACGGCTTTCTATCAAAAGCTCAATTAATTGGACGTGGTGATATTTTGAGTGGCATTTTGTGTTTTATTTTATTGCTCTGATAGAATTTTTGGGGACAAACGTCTGTCCCTGATTGTAATCATAGTATATATTATTATCCATACTATTTATTATTATCCAATTTTTTTATTTCATTTCATATATTCAATTCCATTGCGTACATTACACTTTAATTTTAATTCCATGTAAATCAATATTCTGATTAAATTGTGCTGTTTTATTACCTTTTAAAACTTTTATGTTTTGGGATGTTTTTTATTTTATTTTATCATGACAAGGTGATTTATCTTATCTGATTTAATTCCAAGATTCTCTGTCCTGTCCTTAAATTATAACAAATATAATAATAATTGTAACAAGGAGTGGATTCATATTATGAACCTAGCATACCAATTCATTTTACAAGATTTGTCAAACAGATGTGACTTGTCTTGTCGACTATACCCATAATAGTAGCATTAGACATAGATGGATGAATGCCTTCAACGCGTCAATTGTCACAGGAAAATGATCCAGTTGTTACCGCGTAATCATACACTATCACCGCCAAAATGCACTTTATTCCTTCACCGAAACGTCTAACATAATTTAAAGGTCCTCCAAAACAGCTGGTGCATTTCTTAATTTGCGTAAGAATAGCTGTGATTCATCGGGTTCAGTGCTCATAAAGCGATTAAGCGCTTTACAAAGCACTTTTTTATATTCGAGCAGCGTGTGATTGATCGGGGTCTGTATGACAGAACAATGAAATCTATTTTCGTGTTATAGATTTGAATATCATTATTTTGACCCCTTTCCGTGGAAAAAATGAGTTATGCATGAAAACAGACCTCTTGCGGAGTGCTAATAGCTTTAACTGGTACAAGCGATAACATGTTAAGCGTGGCAATAACTGTAGGTTAAATCATAATTTATAAGGTTGCATTTAAATCAGTATTAAAACTACACTACAAATATGCATGTTGTGGATACCATTGAATGTTACACCAAAAATTTTTATACAATACAGGTTCTATACAGAAGTATGGTATAATATTCTTTGTGTCTCTACCCCTTCGGAGATAGAATATAAATAGGCATTTATTTATTTATGTATGTTTCTAGTAGTACATTCTCATTTAATTTCCGTTTTAGTTTGGCATATAAAAATAGTACTCACTGGTGTAAATGTGTTCATATTGAATCAAACTTTTTTCCCTTTTTAAATCCAAAATGATTTTTAAGACTTCGTCAAAATGCGTCAAGTGTTGTCCCTAAAAAACCCAAAACCATAGACAACGTCTATTTGCGTATAGTACATCACGACGTAGACAAGGTATAAAACTATGAAGTATCGGATAACAACAGGTTGAAGCAAGGAAATCACCATCCAATTTAGCTGCCAGCGACTAACAAATAGCTATTAAGCTATAAAACAAGCATAAATCGTGCGTTGTTTGTTGTTAAACAGACACGACGGTGAAGTGATAATAGTAATCCGCTGGATCGGTGTCCGAGCACGGAGTGGGGGCTTGATGAAGATTATTGTCAGAGTTATTTATTCTGAAGCCGTGTTGATCGGCCATTTTTGTTTAGGAAGTTTCGTCATCAGTCGGGTATTCGTATAGTCTCAGCATCGCAGCTATGATAATATGTCTCGACTTTTGGAGAAATTTGACGATTTCATAGAATTTAAGATTGTATTTATTATTATTTTTCAACCAAAATACTTGATAGGTTTGGTTGGTGGTTTATGGATTTTTTCTAGTCCTCCAGGCTAGCTACTAAATCTGTCGCCATAATAATAATGTACAGAATTATTGCGTTCCGACAATTTGTAATGAGATAGCCAGCCCCTCTGTGGTTGACGGTTCCAGGAGAAGCTTGAATCCATCTTCGGCTTTTATTGTAACTTACTATCAGGTAAAGATGAAGTTGAAGAGCCCCAGAACAGAACAGATCCCTGTGTTACATAAATAAAATAGATTTTTTTTAAATGATAAAATTTGTTTTTTTTTAACTTGTTAATTGTTAGGATATTTGGTCTGTACTTACTTTCAAAGCACCCTATATGCGTGACAACTGTAACGTACTAACTAGAATTACAAAGCATTTTTGGTAGTCATCTGAACAAAACGTGTCATTACTTTTTATTTATAAACTTTATCAAAATAGAAGTAGCCCATAGTTTCGTTTTCGCAATAAAGTACAGGACCAGATAAACGTTTATTGAGATAGCAACTCTTACTCAATTCAACCTGACGCACGTTTGAATAGCCCTAGCTCGGACAATCAAAGTGGAACGTGGCACAAAGCCATACGTGACACCTGAAATTGTCAAATAACTCTATCGGCAATGATCATTCAGGGACAAATGATGTTTGATCTCTTCTGATATGAATTAATGATTGCACTACAGACGAAGATACTTCGTCATTCGATATTATTTCTAGGAAAATAGCTACTATTAAGCATATTAATAATGGGACAGAATTTATACTGCTTTAGTCGTATCATCGTGCGATAATCTAAATTTAATTTCTATATCTGAATATTTAGATGTGGTTTTCTAATAACAGAGAAAGTGTTTATACTCCTACATACATTCATTTTCTTTAAAATAGAGATTTACTATAATTATGCCCATCAAACTACAATTATTATCCATTTCCAGTATTTGGATGAGATAGAGTTTTAATTTGGACTTGAAATATGGAATACAGTCGGATATTCTTTTGAATAGAAAAAAAAAACAACGCGCTCTGCCTCTTTTATTTAAGGATCCTTATTACGATCATCAAACCCCTAGAACAGAAATCTTGGATTCAGTTTGTCTCCCAACATCCAATTTTAGTTCCACAAAGTGCCTTAATTCAACTCTGCCCTGCACGCAAGGATGGCTGTTTTACAATTTATAACAGATTTTAAATTGAATCACTTATTCGCCCGCGGCCGTGCCGGTTGAAAAATGTTGTGCCAGGCCTCTGGTTCCCAAAGGAGTTTGGGGCGGCGCTTTTTTGAAGGTATATTTACATTACGTGACGCTCTGCAGTTGGGGAAAGTCTAGCTTCGGGTACTCGTTACGAGATGGCTTAGTTTGGAACGTTTCCACGTAACTTTCGACTAATGGCGATCACTTTATGGTTTCATGTTATACTTTATGTCTTTGAATGGTACGTAATTTAAGGTTGTACGGAACATTTACAGTAACAGTTTGTAATTGCGTTTAATTTTGTTATTGTGGATGGATCGACTTAAAAATGCCCTATACATTTATTAAAATCATCATTCTGATCCCAATTATTATTTCGATCTATTTCATCGCTTAATACAATCTATGCTATTCAATTATTCATCAACTGATTCGTCTTAAATTGATGATTTTGTCTTGTAATCGTTTCCTTTCTCAATTTTATAAAATACGCTAATTTCAAAGTTATACAATCGTTTTAATTAATTAGTATATTAATTAAAATGGCATGTGCTTTTTTTATTATTTGATTTTTTTAAAAATTTATCATAAATCAAAAAGAGCTCAGATAATTTATAAAAAAAAAATCATTTTCTTTGTAATAATCGTCCTTTTGCATATCTTTATATACATTATTAATAGTGTCTACTGCATGTTTATAAGCAATGAACTCTTCATCAACTAAATACATTTAGAAATTGCGCACGAGTCTAGCACTCGTATCTATAGTCAAGTAATTTTTAAACATTAAACAAGGTTTTAAATGGAGTAAGAACTGTCTAAAGTAAGAATATTGTATAAGAATGACAATTTAAGTAACGACTTTTACTCAAGTAATTGCTTTAACTTGACTATAGAAACGATTGTAACTCTTCAGCTACACAAGTACATTTAGGAATAGCCACAAGTCTAGCACATAAAGACGTCCCTCCCCGCTCGCTGTAAAACGCAGTCGTGTCGCCTCGTGTAAGCGGCGCTGTGGATCGGGAAGCAATTTCCGTGCTCCAGGCGATTGTTTCTCGAATCACCGGGGGGCGGCTTTGTGATGCTCCGACGGCCCTGATTTCGTTACGTGCAAATTGTGTATGATGAGTACTGTCGTGCCGTGGCCCGGAGGATTCTGCACTCGGGTTTTTCGGTAATTTCCCGCACAATTTCGTTCCTAAACGTTGCACGGTATGAGTTCAGGGAATGTCTTTGGTGGTGTGGTCAAGGATGTTTTGTGTTTTAATTGCGGTTTCGATCGGTTTCAACTTTCAGCTTTTCAAGTTCTGCATTTATCATTCCTTTTATTAACTTTTAACTTTAATTTACTTTATTTTTATTTTTAACCGTTACTAGTGATTTGGTTTTGCGTTGATTTATCAATCCTCAATTATTATAAACACTTTCCTCATCTGGAAGTATGCTATCAGAATAACTGTCATGTATGTTAACAGATACTGTCATGCTCTGGATTTGGAAGGTAGGTGGAGGGTTTTTGTAGTGACATTGCTATTATATACAATGCATCGTGCATTGTAACGAAAGTATTGACGGATTTCGCTTAACGTTTTAACAATTCACGAGCGTATAAACATACAATACATTAAGGTAGTCTGAAAGTGATGCCAGTGACAGAAAAATTTAAAAGGAGCCGTTAATTTACCTTGGTATGGACATGTCATCAGACGGGATGCCATGAATGTTGATGGATGTCGAAGTAGAGGAAGACCATTGAAAAGAGGGATGGATTGATTGTGAGGATTGTGAGGTTTGATATGAAGGTAATAAATGTGGATCGGGAGATGACGAGTGCAAGAAGAGAGTGGAGAAAGAGGCCGATACTCCGCCAACACCAAATAGGATGGGATAAGGCCATAATTATGTTTTTATAAAGTGATGGTGTTATTATAAATAAGAAATTATAACGAACACATATTTTAAGTAAGTGGCATTCATTAGTTCATTGCCAAGCAACATTGAACCTTATTTTTTATTCCCGTCCCGTTTTGCATGTTATCGTGACTCGAGCAATATGCGATTGTCGTGTTAACCGCCGTGTTCGTAATAATTTTATGTGGAAATTATGCCATTCATTTTTATACCAATTCATTCACCCGTTAAAGCCCTGTGTAATTTAACCGTGTGTGCAGCGGTAGTTTGGAAGGTGTAAGTGTAGTTTGTTAAGATTAGGTCCAGTTTTTGCTTCCGGGAAGCGAAAAAATAATGTAGAATGTGCCAGCCCCAATTCGTCCCAGGGGTATCGTAAAAGTAGACTATCTGGTGTAGACCAAACATTTGGAGTACCCGAATGGCGGAGGGCAAGCAACCAACAACAGCATACCCAAAAGGGTTGGTGCTAAGCCAAAACCTTGATCAATATGCATTGGAATGTTGTCATCCCAATCACTGTCTTCGTTGAGCGGTCTCTCGTGGGATGGATGATATCATAAAACAGATGAATCAAAAGGGAGTGGATGGCTTGATGATATCTGGCCCAAGATAATTTGGGAACAGTAAGATGATGATGAGATTGCTTAAATCTCCGTGTCTTTCTGTCCTTAAGGAATAAAATAGGTACAAGATGGTACTAGGTGATGATGACTGACTGTGTTTGTTAACGCCTCTGACTACCCCTTCGGGGATAAATAGGCGTGATTAATATGTGTGTATTCATTCGTTTTCAAACAATTTATTACCATTTTGACCAACTTTAAAGGAGTCTTGGACGCTCCAATGAGTTTTGACACTCAAATAGTTCCCACTACAAACTTTGTCGTCACTGTAGTCGATCCTAATGTGATATTTAATGAATTAGTCGCTTCAGTAGTTTTTCAATTGAAATTCAAGTGACCGGACCGAACCGGTTTACAAAAAAAACTACTTAATAACAAACCCGTCAAAAGAACACGAAGGAACATGTGACACGTTCAAACTGGCCGATCACGATATTCCAAAAACACGGCAACCCTCCAAAAGCCGGCGGGTCCAAAGCGTACATTCTCATTGTACGGCCGCCGCGACCCCCGTAATGATCTCACGTCCCGCGTGCGTGTCCCGATAAAGGGTTAAGTACACACTAACAACTTCACGTGAGTCACAAATCCGGTATTATTATGTTATTGTGGGAGCCGTGTCGTTGCGGCCCCGCATTTACATACAATTTAACATGAAATGTGGGCAATAATTCATGGCGGCTGTTGCGTTATTATTTCTATTATAAAGTGTTCAACTGGACGTTTTCGTGTAGCCGTCTGGCGTGCCGCTTTTTCTAACTAACGCTTAGGATGGTTATGTGCGAACGGCCCGTCGTTAAACTGCTTTTATTCTATCAGACGTGAATAATAGCATGTGATTTGCATACAATTTAGGAGTGTAATAAGTGCACTTTAATGAAAACGACGTTATGGACCAATTAGAGAGTTGGAAAACAAATCAGACGAAACTCCATTCATGTCACGCACTGAAACGATTGCACAAAGAACCTTGTTCGCACAGAAAGGGACAAACAAAACAAGATCAGCGACAAATCGACGTACGCGTCGCTTAACTCGAATCCGAATGAAGGCATTCACTGTTCATAATATTAATCGATGCGAGAGGCTTATTGAATATTTCTACGGCGACTTGTGCCCAATTAGCGGCCGGTGCGTGAATTGAATTGTTTGTGCCCGAAATCTGAATAAATACCACAATATTTACGATAATGTCCGCCCGTTTGAATAGGCGGGCCGTAAACGCGCCGCGGGAGAGAACCACTCCGAGTGTTTATTGTGCGGCGGCGAAGGGTTAACTCTTTGTATGACGTTTCCATGTTAATTTACGCGCAGGCTGACAAGGTGGTCCCTTGGACCAGAACATTTACGGGACTGGATTTAAAAAATGATATTTTAGTGTTAATACGATCGTTGAATGAGATTTTCGGTCAATTTATTTGGGAATTAAGCGGTTATTTATGTCTTCGGGGCGGGCGGGACGGGTTGTTCAGCGTTCCGTTTGCACCTGAGCAAGTCGAGTCCGATTGCCGGTTATGTTAGCTGTTCACTGGTTATTTCCATGCGGCTTAACTTTTCGTAATGGCTCATTACTGCCGGCAATTAATTATGAGTCGGTTAAGGCTTGCTCGGTTGGATCTGTTTAATTAGAGGGCACTTTGAAACTCGCTTTGATCACTGCTTTGTGAGCACGATCGCTCGGATATAAATCGCTGTTAGACGTGAGCTAATCTACGCCGAGTCTATTGCCATAGATTAATAACCGCGATGTTATTGTTGGAGTGAATTGAGCCAGTTTGGGCACTATATCATCTGTGGAAGTTAGTTTATATTCCTGGATACAAAGGCCATTATTAATGGATTATCCTTGTTATTATTACACATATTGTGATATGGCTAGGCTACTGTTAGTTACGATTTGATGTACCTACCTATGGACAGCGCACACATTATTTAATGATATTAATAATCATGTGTAGTAGCCGTAAGGTGACGGCAGATCATGAATACAATTATTATTGTCACCATCACAAAAACATCAACTTTTTTTTATGACAGGGAAGCTCTTGTCCTTCATCTCACCTAATGGTAAGTCACGATAAGGGCCAAAGATGGAATCGAGCTTCACCTGGAACCCTCAACCGCAGAGGGGGCTGGCTATCTTATCACAGTTGTCGGAACACAATGATGCTGTAAATATACCTACTTCAAACTAAACAACAACTTTGAGTAGCGTTTCAGTATTCGGGGATTAGGGTGCTTTTCCACCAGAGATAGACGAGGAAAATATGGAGGAAGGTGTGCCTTAATAATAAATAAATAGGTGTCGTGCGGTGCGAGGATGTGTGGTTGTGCTGTGGAAATCTCTCTCTGTTGCCGGAACGCAATTTAGAGTTCTATCTGTTTTGTTTTTAAGACGCGACTTGCTTAGTATGTCAAAAACCCCGCTTCGATAAGTCCTTTTCCACCAAAGCTGTGCCGAGCAAGGCGAGGAAAATGGAGTGGTTCTATCGGTTCTCCTCAAACACATTTATTTATTATATTTATTTATTTAAGCTTTATTGCATAAAATATACAATTGGTGAACTTAACGCTATACACCATTCTCTACCAGTTAACCAGTGAAAAACAAGTGAGTTCAATAATTATTACATTCCCCGCAACGAATTCTCGCACAGCTCTAGTAGAAAAGGACCCCTGCCTACCCCAGCCTTGTGGCATAGTCGGTCTATTTAATTTCGCGGTTGCACAGTCATACTACAAAGTAACCCGTCATAAATTAATTTGAACTCATTACTCTCTCTCGTATCCCACTTCTATTTGTGTTCTTTCACCTTTGCCACTGCACTGATCTTGCGCTATTCTGACATAAATTGGTACTCGCTATAAATTTCCACGTGACCCGATGAGTAATAGCCTTAATTTGAAAGTAAAAAATTTCATAAAAGTAGGGGACTTTTACCCGGTTCAGGGTAAAATTTTTACAAGCCTCGAATGTCGTATTTATTTTTAACTAATCAAAAGCACAAAAAATTAGTTTCAAGTTTCTAGCTTTAAAAATGACGTAATTTTCTATACAAACTTTCATTCGCCATTTCCAGACCTTACAGCTCTTCTTTCGCATTAAAAATTATCCTATGTCCTTTATCAGACTCAAGATTATCTGTGAACAAAATTTCATTTAAATAGGTACAGTATTTTAGGCGTGATTGCGTAGCACACAAACAGACAGAGTTGCTTTCACATTTATAATATTACGATTGTCGGTTGTTGTATATAGCCTTCCTCAGTAAATGGACTGTCCAACACAAAAAGAATTTTTCAATTTGAACCAGTATTTTCTGAGATTAGCGCGTTTAACCAACCAACCAAACAAACAAACTCTTCAGCTTTATAATATAGAAGATAGTAATTCTGATATAAATTGGTGCCCGCTATAAATTTCGACGTAACCCGTTGAGTAATGGCAGTAAATGTGTCATCGTTGTTTGATTCAAAGGCATTATATTAATAAGTGGCGTCTTTTGAGTTACGGCCCGTGGAGATACACCGCTTGGCAGTAGTGATGTGCCCGCGCCGACAGATTTACGGCGTAAGGCGAATTATAAAATGATTCGGAACGAGCTCGTTTCCTGAACTAAATGCCGCGGGTGTGAAATTATAAAGCTGGAGTGCTTCTCTGGTCTTGTGTTGTATTGTTTTTGTACTGCAAGACAGAAGATGAGAATTTTAAAAACTTACATTCTTGCATTATGGTTCCCGCATCAAGGCTATAATTCTTCGAACTTTTTGTAACCACAGTATCCTTTGCTTAAATTTTTCTATCATTTATATAATTTTTAAATTAAAATCAAAATAGTAATACTTTTTATTTTATTTATTTATATACCCGTAAACCGTCTGGCTCATCACTGGCAATCTTGAGCACACAACCGATTTATATCAATGATCAAATCATTAATTTAATCATAACTACATCAGAATTACACCGGAATGATTCACTGCAGATTATGGGCAAATGGCAGCAGGTCATGCGAAACGTGCATTGAAAACTTCGCATAAATAGATTTATACCGGTTATCCATTAGAACAGAAGATTTATTATCGATAAGCACGCATGTATACATCACTACGCCTGACGGTTAAATTTTTGTAAAATTCACAAAGCAACTTATTTATGTTTAGTATTTGATTGTCAGTTAATTAACACAGTTTAATTGTTATTAGTTCAATTCATAGTTTATATACGTGTATTTATTTAATTAATGTTACTTAACAATCTCACAGACACTCACATTTAATCATGTCCATGCTAGTTCAGATACAATTTAAATTTTAACTTGTTTATAAGAGATTTTGTTCTCATAATGAGAGGGTTTCTCATAGGCACAGTTAATTCACAATAAGCAAGCTGGATGGTAAATATAAGATAATGGTTTTTATCCTGACTGTCTTTGGGACGACAATGTAAAAGATAAAAGGTCCAACGGCACTCCGACTTCCCATAATGTCAAATTTCTTCGATCGATTGTCAAACTTAACTTGTTGGTGCTAAAGCACAAAGTCGATTGAGACAATTTACATACATGCATACAAAAATCCCGCCTATATCCTCGAAAGGGTAGGCAGAGGTGAACTGGCATCCACGTTTCGCTGAAACATTGAGACAATTTGACATTTTGTAATAGCCTGCCGTGCCGTTCACTGTACCTAATACAGAAATTCAAAATAAGCCACGTAATAACAGCCTACGTAGGGGGCTCTAAAACATATCAATTCGTCACGTCAAACATTGCGTGTCGAAACGTCATTCTAGTCCACGTATTAACGTTTCAATGTTACATCGCGCTGTCAAACCACCCGCCATAATGACACCTCAACGTTTTAAAGGCAAACAGTTTTCGAAGCAAATTATACTGTTAGTACAATAACATTCCTCCCCGTAGCACCGGACGTGGAGAAAATCTCCTCGGGGAAAAGACATTTTTTTTCTCGCTCTAATTCCCATTAAATCCTGAGACAAAACAAGTGGTGGGGAGATATTTTGTCCCGTGCTGGGATTGCTGGAGATTAGTAAGCATATTGTGTCATTAGAAATTACACATTGACATACAAATTGGGCTTACAGTTAAGGGGGCGATGGGGTAGAAAGTTCTAAGAAAACCAGTGGTAGTGGCAGTTCAATGGTAAGTTATTTCGGCCTGAAATTTCGTAATTTACTACCGCAATTAGAGACGTCAATTAACTTTAATGTGTACTTAATATAAAAAAAAATCATTTAAATCTAGACTATAGCATAGACGCGGCAAGAAATGCGACTAGTTTTGAATTCTTATTTGTTAATATTAAGTAATTATTAAGGTTAATTGACGTCTCTGAGTGTGGCAGTATGTGCTATTATGCTTTTAGCTCTCTTTTGACGTTGCAATATGTTTAATCCAAATTATTGACATTGCCACAGGCATACCTGGCTACAGAGAAAACAAACGCATTCCCAGAAACCTAAACATCCACTGCACATCCAGACTCAAAAGCGGTTTATGAAATCCATAGACCGAAACCCTTTGTCGAGCAACGTTTGAACCGAAAGATGCTTTCATTTGCAAAGCAAACAACGCGTATTGGCTCAGCAGACACGTTCCAATCAACCTTTACTTCACAGGCACGCCGCAGACGTCCCTCGATTCAATCGAAACTGCAACTGCATTTCCAGTTGCCAGGCCTTTGATACGTCCATCGCTTGTCTGTCCAAACGATTGCAAGACATGACCAGCCAACCTAGAACCCCCGGCTATCACCCGAATCGCCCAAAACCCAAAGCTCCTCGAGTGCCGAGGGAGCTCACGACAACTTGGCGGGCTGTCAGTCTCTTTGAATACAGAATACGCCATCATTTCAATTGTCAAGCCGTAACTCGTAAACAGGGGAGGTGATAAATTAATGCACTAGTACATTAGACGCCTACGATAATAAAACACACATTAAATTGTAATTGGTGACAACTGGCCGACCCTTGCGTTGGAACGAGTTTTATCGCTGTATGTTGCTTCAGGAAACGGTATTGGCATTTGAAGGTCCCAAACAAAAGCCGTGATGGATAGCGAACGTGGCGAACTCGCTGTAGCAATTTCCTGGTTAGCGCTCGGGGTGGCGGGTACGTAACAGCAAAACTCACTCCAGAGGGTAATCGTGCACGAAAGCGTCTAGTAATAAAAGGGGTCGTAAAATTGTAACGTAACGACTGCTGAGACGTCGGTCGGAGTGCACTCGGATGGCACAGTGATACGTTTTTCGGGTTCAGCTGTTGCCACTTTGAGTACGACTGTACGTTGTTCGTCTGATTTATGCATTGGGTCTCCGTATTGACGGGGCATTGGAGTGTTGGGAAGGCGAGATGGGCTATTATTCCCTTGTGTCAAGAACAGTTTTTGCCCTCACCGTTTCAAGTACGTTTAAAATGCTGTCTCTGAGCGTATTGGCGGTACGGGTACGATATCGTGTGTACTTCACATGTCATTATACGAGTACTTATAAAGTCTTGAGATAATACCCAAATAAACGTCAATTTCAACAACACTTAAATGTTAAGGGACTCAAACTTCGAAAACGTTTCAGTAAACGGGGGTACAGTCAAAGAATTCATTCTCATCACAGAACTACGAGAAACCCACTAGCAAAGTTGGACTTGGAACAAATAACCGTATTTTTTCCCCGAGCAACATATTTTAGAATGAACTCGGCACTGGGGTTCGAGAAAAGCGTTACAAAGTGGCTCTTTTCAAGTTTTCGCTAAACACTGGGCGGACGGACCATTATTTGAAGACCCCTCCCACTGTGCACAAGGTCTCTATCCTATAAGCATTTTTGAGGTCAGCCCGAAGGGTCAGAGGTCTGGTTACGTGGCTGCGTTGCTAAAAATGTTTTTAATTTATAGCAGCATGTTGTGTTTTTTGGTTCAGCTCCCTGTAAAATATGGCCCGTGGAGTACTTTGAGTGGGGAGTGCGAAATATTGTTACTTCAAACTGCAGCCGGCTGTAGAATATTTAATCATTTGTGTTTAATCACCCAGAAGAGTGAGAAACCAAGTTAAATGCAAAATGTATTTGCGAACCTAGCCTAGTGATAGTGGGTGATGTAATTCACTTCTGCCTACCCCTTCGGCCAGTATAGGCGTGATTTTTGAATGTATGTATGTAAAATATGAGTCGCTTTCATCATCTCTTACCTCATACTGCTGGGTGTTCAAGTATGTGAGCGATTTTATTTGTCAAAAAGCACATGATGTAACATGTTCCAAGCACATTTCCGCTTTACTACCGTGTGGCGCGTATTAATTACTTCGCAAATAACAGACCGATAAATCGCCCGCAAGATGTCTGCTTGAAACACATTAAAAGAGAATAATTGTGGAGTGCGCCGAGGTTGGGGCGATCAATCTTGCGCGCGTCATTAGCCACGGCCGCTTTGGGCCGGGAGGCGTTACACGGAGGGGTATCGTTTGAGCCGCCACTGTCATCGCGGTAATATCGCACTTTTAACGCGTCCCGACAGTTGTTGAGCTCGTCTTTGTGCGGGTCGTGGCGACATGGCGGCGGAAGCGGAATGGACTGGAGAGGAATTGCCGACTGATTTAAAAAAAAAAGGTAAATCAGTCGGCAATTTCTTTGCCTTCTGGTATCGGACAAAAGTGACCGGCCGTCACTCTCTATTTTCTATACATTCATTCATCATTAGCACCTTTCCGGGGTGATGGATGATCTTCGGGGAGATGACACTAGCATATTCGATTAGAACTTCGTAATGACAAAACTATTAAAAATGAACCTTGATTATGGTCAAGGTTCATTTTTAATAGTTTTGTCGTTTGTAGGTCGTAAAAGGGAACGATGACACGAAACATAGCAAATAAGAAGTGAAAACGGAAATATACTGTGCGAATAGAAGCCAGCGAAATGACAGCTATGCAATTTAAAAAAAGACAATACAACTCAATTGAAAACGATATCACATAAAGAGAAAATATAAAATACAATAATTTCGTATAAGTCAAGAGTACGCAGCAGGTCGAAGATGTATATTGGCCCTTGTTATATGTCAATTGGTACAATTTCTTATGTATGCCTAGTGCTAGACTACAATTAAAGTATGATAAAGGTTAGTAGTTAGTAGAAAAATTAGTACAAAGATTTTAGTGGTTAGAAAAAGAATTTCGAAAAATTATGATCGCCTGACCGCTCGGCCACCCAAGTATCTTGGGTGGCCGAGCGGTCAGGCGGATAGCAGCGGACGCGGGTTCGATTCCCGCCTCAAGATCATAATTTTTCGAAATTCTTTTTCTAACCACTAAAATCTTTGTACTAATTTTTCTAACATTTATATAATGTTAAAATTAAAATCAAATAGTATGATAAAGGTATGAATTTGAAAACTGACTACGGTCTGCTTCAACTATAAATGTACAAAGTATAGAAAAATTGAGAAAAAGTACGAAAATTTAGCCCTATGTCACCAGCCAATCGAAGGAGTATTCGAACCCAAAGACTATTGGCTGGTGTCCATTTGACTACATCAGTAGTCGAACATGAAAGGGAAGACGCTGTATAGGATGACTTCCCACCGCATGAAACTATGCATGAAACCAAAGAGCAGCTGAACAATCTCAATGGATTGACAATCACACGGTACATAACATGGAGCGACCAATAAATTCTCATCGCTAGAACGAAGACACTAATGTCGCTTCAAAGAAACCAACAGGTGCTTCCTCGGCCGGAATGAATGTTCCCAACATGAAATGAGCGGAGCTACCACCAATAAACCTTCTCCCTTATAACTGTATTAACATAATCCGAAGACGTTACTAACTCACGTCGGGCGTATTAATTTTATTGCGACACTAATGAAGTCGAATTTGGCCGTCAACAGTTTATTTTGCGTCGTTTGCGACGTTTTATTGCCTAGCCGTTTCGTAAATAGTCGATTTATTGAAATAGACAGCTACAGAGGTATTGGTGTCAACGATGCAATATGGCGTTTCGTTTTGACCCCACACTTTTTATGTTTCTGTCTATCTTTACGAGGATTGTGGAGTGCTAATAGTAATGCTTACGTTTGCCTACATTTCCTTGTTGAACACTTCTCTCGAGCGATATCGTTTTCAATAAAAGGCAAGTAGGACAGACAATTTATAGTTCTTGCAATTAGAATTTACTGCCTCATTATACTTAACTGCCTTTTCACTTTTCATTATACCGTGTGGTGACGGCAGAGTAGAATACAATTGTCACCCCAAATCTCTCCCGTGGGTGTCAGTCAGTCATATCAGTGATGAGAAATGGGCAGCAGCGTTCCTCTTATACCAACTAGCAATGTACTACGACTTTTGTGCCCGATAAATGGCAATAGGCTCGCCACCTATTACATGGGACTTGTCATAGTTTGCGAAACGTGGGTGCTAGTTCACCTCTGCCTACCCCTTCGGGGATATAGGCGTGATTTATGTATGTATGTATGTATGTATTATACTTAACCAATACATTTTAATAATTATAATGTCATTTTAACTGTGAGTTGTACTAGCCGTTAAAATGCCTTAGCCGACATTTGTTAATTAATGTTCTGTGTCAGATTTGTGAGCGTTAAATGTTTTGCAGGTTGAAATTTTTAGGGTGACTTGGATTAACCAGGGTAACCACTAAAGAATATTTTGTCACGTGTCAAAAAAAAACGAATATTGTTGTTGATTAATCAGGAATAACACTTTAAGTTTCATTATCCAATTGACAGACATCATTACCAGCTTTTTAAGTCCTCACTGCTGGCGCACCTATGCACTGAAGGATATGGGGAGAATGGGCCATAACCCAACACGTGCTGATTGATTAATGAGCATTCTTTCGGACATTAATGACATTGGATCAAGCGAAAGAAGTGTGATTATGTAGTAGTGTATATTTTGATTTCAGTGGCTAAGCCTAAACAGTGTTCGCTAAGGGCTGTCATTGAATGGGTGATATTATTAACGACGTAGATGTAGCCGGGACCAGCTACTTAATGTGTCTTCCGAAGCACGGAGGAGCACGAATTTAGTCACCCATTCAATGACAGCCCTTAGCGAACACTGTTTAGGCTTAGCCACTGCAATCAAAATATACACTACAACATAATCACACTTCTTTCGCTTGATCCGATGTCATTTATGTCCGAAAGAATGCTCATCGGAAAATAAATCGGATTTATCGGATTATTGAAAATTTCCTTCGCCTTTAGTTTGCTCTATTCACTTCCGTCCAATGTTTCGTTTTCACTTCTAGCGGACTTCACAAAATACTTCTCATTATGCGAATCAAAATCTGGTAACCCTAAAGCAATCAAAAAACTCCGAGAAGCAATCAGCGGTAGATATTATTCTTAGTTCTTGGCGGTATGACATTTCGACGTAGCCACAAATCGCAAAACGACGGTAACGCAAAGGAGTTTTACGCAAAAAGCTCGCAATCCCGGAAAGTAATTAATTAACAGTAAGTAATCTTTAATCGAGAATTCGGACAACGTTCGATCGATGCCTGTAGAGTCTTGTTAATTTTTTTGTGAAATACGTCCGAAAAACTATGAAAAGTATTGGAATAGGTATATAAAAATATATAAATTTTTAGATACTTCACTTCTACCTGTAACAGAAGTTAAGTGAAGCAGGTGAAAGCAGCCCAGAGCGGACATACCTACTCTTAAGTTTAAAATTAAGAGTACCCAAGGAGACATATGGGAATTTTACTGTTCACCTGCCCCCCTCAAAGAAGCAGTTAATAATGTTGACGGGAATATAAATCGGCTTTGGAAGTTATTTTATACACAAAAGTAGCAGCTTCACCTCACATTTAATCGTATATTAAAAATAATAATTTTGAATGTTCATTGGTTTTGATACAGTTACCGTTATATGCCACGATAGCATATTATAATGTAGGCTTAATGGCAAATATGGAATAGTTTCTAAACACGATGCAATCATCGCAGCCATTATTTTAAAACCCACGCGCAGTTCCGCAAATATGTTCACTGTTCTCTTGTAAAAAAAAACGATAAACTTCGGAGATAAAACTCCGCAGCTATTTTCATCGCGTTAATTTGTTAGAGTGACAGATTTTGCTGTCACGATATCCCGCACGATATATTGCTGTAACATAATAGAAATACAAAAGAGAGTTGTCTTGGTGACTTAAAATATCATGAACTACCCACGCTATTTCTGAGAGCTACAAAATACGCATCGTTTGAGTCCTTTTGAATTGTGTCAGGGACAATTCATGTTATGATTTCTGTTACAGTCATTTTAAATTCTTCTTTTTTATCTTCCTCTTCGTCTTCATCTTCTTCGTCCTAGCACTTTCCCGGCCTAGCTCCAGGCTCCGCTTTCCGACTAAGCCTGTTCCACTTTGCCCGGTCTTTGGCATCTTATGCTGTAAGGTAATTCTCCCCTTGGTCTGCCTTTACTACATAAATAAAACTCATAATATATCAGAAAATCATAAACTGCTTTTAATTTGTTCTGTGACATTCTAATAGTTACATGGAGAAATAGTAAAAACGTCATAATGTGTTGAGTCGCAATAGCAGCGTGGTTCAAATATGTAATGATTAATGAAAGCCTAAAGATCATTTCTAGTTATTAGCAAAATTTAGAACTAAACCAAACACACAAACTCGTTTAAAAGATAATTATAAAATTCGAAGCTAGCAAATTCTATAATGAAAGAAGCTTGAAAACGACTGCGGTGTTGAAAAGCGAACTGTTTTTTTGGCACTGTCTGCCTTAGTAATAAATTCTTTTGGAGCCAAGGCCGCTTTTAAAATATGTTATCAACACCAGCTGAAGTTTATTTCAAATCTGACTGAAGAATTAATTTAACTGTCACATTTACTGCCGCACTCAGAGACGTCAAATAACTTTAATGAGTATTTAATGTCAAAAAATTTCAATTAAATCTAGACCATAGACCCGGCAAGAATAGCGACTAGTTTTAAATTGTCATTTTTTGACGTTAAGTTCTCATTAACGTTATTTAACGTCTCTGAGTGCGGCAGTTAGACAAGTAAATAATGAAACCGTTATTTATTGGACACGAAATGGCAGCGACACGTTATTAAATAATAATGTTATGCTCCCGACTGATTAATTTATACAGTTTTTGATAGAATTTTAAAGAAAAATAACCAGATATTATTTCTGGTGAATGTTATAATATAATATGTTTTCTGGGCTGCGTGTCATTGCACCCAGGGCTACCTAATGGTAAATCACCCACAACAGCATTGCCGAGAAGGATTGGAGCCAAGGAGTAGGACGACCATAAACACCTATCGAAATCATGAATCCTAAATAAGACAATGGATACACTACACTGCACCGACCTCAAATAATTAGGGAGTAGAAAAGGAGGAAGAATACTTGAATTGTCATGAGAAATTTGGCGGCTTCATAGGCGATTGAGATTGCGATAATGACAAATAGGTATAAAACAGCAATACTGTCAAAACAATGGCTATACGTGTCTCCTAAGGCTTGGAAATGACAAACATCCGGTGGCAGTCTTAGTGAAAATTGCTTAGGATGCGTAATTGGCAAACCATCAAACACAGCCCAGCACGGTACAGGCAAGCAGCCCACGGTAAAATCTAAGTCACAACTGCTAGAGTATTTATTTATTTTATTAATGGTTTGGAATGTGGCTATCCCAACCCAAACCTGGTTCATTGGTCTCTCGAAATGGTCATAGTCATCACTTTTCTAAGTATTCCTTCATCACTAGCTTTTTAGATTGTGATGAAAGAAAGTCAAAGACTTGATGACCTCTGACCTGATGAATGGAAGAGGAAATATTCTATTGTGCTGATCCAAGATAAACGGGGACCAGAGCAGGAAGATGATGATCTCTATATAATAATATTATTATAGTTCGAAGATACGGTAATAGAACTTAAATAACATAAATTGTATCTTGCTGTAATAAATCGTCTGTTTCGACGTATTGTTCGCCTTTTTTGTTTGCTAATACCAGCATTAGCTAGCTTCACAATAGCCTATAGAAATTCAGATGTCTATTATCGAATCCGTCATTGCCTTTTTATCACTCTCCAACAATTACATTGAAAGGAATAACGAGTCCAAGGTAAATAGTCCCTATTCCTTAAACAGCAAGACTAAAATTCGCAATCGCCTTTAAAAGATTTCTTGCAGATTAGACTTTATGCAATTCTATGAAATTTATTCTGGCTTTTGTAAAGTTTGTTGGAACTTGCCTTCTCTTTAGAGGCGGCAGTACCTTATTGTCTGGACATATGGTTGAGTTTTGTAAAGCCTTTTTTTTGTAAAGCGCTGCATGTGTTGAGTCGATGTTTTTACAGTTGGTAGCTACTTGTGTCATTGAGGTTAAATATACGGAAGCCAATTTTAATTTATTGTGCAATGAAAAGTCTAAGTCTGCAGTGTTGATCTTTGTCGACACGTGGGAGCTTTCGAATGTTGATTTATTAGAACCATTTTTTTTTACTTTTGCCTGTTTAGTTTGTGTAGTGGTGAATAATATTTGTCAGAAATAGTTACGTGGAGTTTAATTACACTCTCTTTTTTCATACATTTTAGGTTTATCCAATTTTAAGCTTTCGTTGGACTGAATTAGTGTGACTAAAATCTGATTTTCATATTTCCTTTAAAAACATGGGTTACTTTCACTAGTAGCTGCAAAATTGAAATTTCTAATAATATGTCTGACTGTAATAGGTCTGTAATAAATAAATAATATTAGTGAGTGTAATAATATTAGTAATATTAGTGGCGCTGCTCGCTCACATTGACACTCCTAGACAAACAAAATAGCAGGCGGAGTATTAGTTACAATTTTGACCACGCGCAGACTTATCCGGCGCGCACGCTAGCACTCTAGCATTGCCTGGAATATATAAATAAATAAATATCAAGCCACCGCCGCCAATGAGAGACCCGTTATTTATGTATAAAACATTAATTATTGCCATTAATCTTCAGTTCAAACATTTTTATGATGTCAATGCAGTTTCTCTTCATATAGTAATCGACTAACTGCCGCACTCAGAGACGTCATTTAAAGTTAATGAATACTTAATACAAAGATTTTAAAGGTTAGAAAAAGTATTTCGAAAAATTATGATCTTGAGGCGGGAATCGAACCCGCGTCCGCTGCTATCCGGGCAGGTGCCTGACCGCTCGGCCACCCAAGACACTAATTAACTTGCCGAAATTCTTCTAACCTTTACACTTCACGTTGTAAGCCAACGGGTACCCTCGCAATGTAGAAATAAATTTCAAACATTCCAAAGCAGATATTTTTACAAATCAAACAAACCCAAGCTTAACCGAACGCACGGTGCGTTCGGTTAAGCTTGGGTTTGCTTTATAAACTATTCGATTTTAATTTTAACATTATATAAATACAAATCTAGACCATAGACCCGAAGAATTAGCGATTAGTTTTGAATTGTCATTTTTTGACAGTAAGTACTCGTTAACGTTATTTGACGTCTCTGAGTGCGGCAGTAATTGTTTTTTCTTTTAATTACTGTTGAACTATATGAATTGCTAATCCAAAATATGCATTATACAGTTCCTACAGTTCTTATTGAGCTGAGTAATTGTTACTTTTCCTTGCAACAAAGTAGTTGTCAGTTTTACAATTATAATGGCGATATAATTAAGTTTTTCAAGTAACTGCTGCAACTTTGTTTAATGGGATAGGCAGTTATCTGTCAATTTTGCTTCCATTGGCAAGTTTCTCATAAATTTTTCATTTTTTTGTTGATCAAGTCATTTTCTGTAACTAACCTGCGCTCTGTAATGACTTCGATCCTACTTGGTTACTTTTGGATTTTCCCTGCGAGGGATATGTTCACATAATAATATAATATTGCGAGAAAGGTTGATCAACTTCTGGCACCTGTGACTCAAATATGGGTTTAAGATTTTGTACTTTAAAAAAAAAACAGGAAATAATAATAATGATCTTTATTGTTAGGTACTACACTTTATTATTACAATGTGTGTGCCTCTTGTTTTAAGTTCTACAAAATCCCCTTAAAAATTAGAAAAGTCTTCCTCTCTTTTCTGACACATACAATACATTTGCGTTCTTGATAAAATTTTAGTGCCAAACTTTGCCTATTTGATTTGTGTATGTATGTGGTAAGTTATCACGAATACACCACCTAGCAACACTGCGATTAGCGTTCCTTGAAGATTTAAAATATTTAAGAGGAGCTCGCTAGCGCAGTGGCACAGTGCGCTTGGCCTGCGATTGCGTAAACTAAGCAATGTCGCTAAGGCCGGTCATTGGATGGGTGACCAAAAATTTATCACTTCGAGTTCCTCCGTGCTTCGGAAGGCACGTTAAGCTGGTGGTCCCGGCTGCATCTGCAGTCGTTAATACCCACCAACCCGCACTGGGTCAGCGGGATGGGTTATGGCCCAAACTCCCTCCTCGATAAACTTTACCATCCCCCGCTCGAGATAGTTGTTCATCTCCAAGCACAAACCTACCGCCATAATCGAATGCAGCCAAGCAACATGGATTTATCGCGCGATTGGAATTTTAAAAAAGCCGACATTTCTGTCCTAAAATCCATACTCGCGGGATTTTCCTGGGAGCCCGTTCTCGAGTCCAATGACGTATCCACTGCCACTGATGCCTTTTACAATATTTTATATCGACTGTTCGATTTTTCAATTCCCAAAAAGCATAGACACTCTGCTACAAATAACAGGTATCCAGTTTGGTTCAATGCCGATATCATAAAGGATATTAAGCGGAAAGCCCGTTTGCACAAACTCTGGCTATCATCAAAATCTATCGCATCGTATGGAGAGTTTTCAAAATTACGGTCTGATTTAAAAATACGGATAGCTCAAGCACACAAAAATTATTTAGCTCGCATTGAAAATAACCTGCAGCTGCGGCCACAAGATTTTTGGAGCCACGTACACAGACTTAGGTCTAAAGGTGGTTTCGAGCCATGCATTTCCTATAAGGGGAATTCTTGTTCAGGTGTAGAGGCCGCTAAAGCGTTTGCTGATTATTTTTCCAGTGTTTTCTTAAGCCAAACGCCGCTTCTAAATATTACTACAAATGACGAGCGGGGTTCGAAGGGGGGCTACGTTAGCATTTCTTCTTTTTCACCCCTGGACATCGAGCGTGGTCTAAATAAATTGAAGCATAGTTATTCAATAGGCCCCGACAATGTGCCCAGTTCTGTTCTTAAAGCTTGCAAAAAACATGTTATCGTTCCCCTTCACCATATCATCAATCTTTCTCTCACAAGTGGCAAGTACCCAACTCAATGGAAATTATCTCGGGTGACACCTATACCTAAAAGTAAAAACAAGGATCTTGTAGAAGAATACCGCCCAATAGCTATTTTATGTGCCCCTGCAAAGGTTTTTGAAAACATCCTGCACCAAGAGATATATAGACAGATTAAGCAGCTGATAGGCGACGAACAGCATGGTTTCAGACCAGGGCGCTCTGTGGACACAAACCTACTATGCTTGATTGATTATATCTCCGACGGTATGGATCGCGGACTGCAAGTTGATGTCATATACTTTGACTTTCAGAAAGCTTTTGACAGAGTCGATAACGATATACTGTTACACAAGCTTTCTATCATTGGTTTCACTCCTAATCTTTTAAATTTCTTCTCGGACTACCTGAAAGACCGGCGCCAATATGTTAAGCACGGATCTTACGTATCGGAAGACTATCACACCAGATCTGGTGTCAGTCAAGGCTCAGTACTTGGCCCACTCCTTTTTCTTATCATGATTCATGATCTACCTGATGTACTTGCTACCGCTAAGTGTCTCTTGTATGCTGATGATCTGAAACTTTTCCACGAAATTAAATCTTCTGTTGATTGCGTTAGCCTACAGAATGACATCAATAGAGTTTATGAATGGAGTTTAATAAATAAAATGCAATTTAATCACAATAAATGTAATGTTATGACGTTTGATCGAAAAAGAAATCCAATAAATTATAATTATAATATGAACAACTTATCTATTAATAGGACTAATAATTGTATTAAAGACTTAGGAATAACGTTCGACCGCAGTTTAACTTTCCACGATCATATATCTTGTCTCTCTAAGGAGTGTTATCGGCGTCTGGGCTTTGTCTTGCGGAATGCTAAAGATTTCCAAAATCCACGAGTTCTCACAATCCTCTATAACTCGTTAGTTAGGAGCAAGCTTGAATCGAGTGCATGTATCTGGAATCCACATCAGATCACTTATGTACGGATGCTTGAGAAGGTCCAAAAGGCATTTTTAAGGGCTCTGTATAAGAAGATGTACGGCTATTATCCTTTTCGCTATCCAACTAAGTTCTTACTCGGGCACCTCGGCTTCAACTCTTTAGAGGTGAGAAGAATCATTGACCAGCTTACCATCTGCCTCAAGACGCTAAAGGGATCTGTTGACTGCATACACTTACACAATCTAGTATGTGTATTATTGGTTCCGGATAAGCCCGAGCTCCCCTCGGCACGCAGGCGCGGTCCTCCTCGTCAACATAATTTCTTCCACGTAAGAAAAGGCCGTACTGTATCGCGTGCGATGTCACCCCTGGTCCGACCTCTGGGCCACCTCAATGCACTCCGTGACGCCAACGCTGATTTAGACTTTCCATTTGACAACTGGTCTACTATAAAACCAACCTTATTGACTTACTGTGAAAATTTAAGAGATCAATGGAGTAATGCATGTAACTATGACAGTGAAAATAGTGAATCTGAATGACATGACTATTTTGTAATAATATTATTCTTAATTGACATTGTATTGTATTTATAATCATTTTGTGACTTTATAATTGTGTGATAAATGTAATAGATTTATGTCGTTTTTATCACAATAAATAAATAAATAAAAAATAAATAAATATTCTTCCATCCGTAGGGAAGGCCCGTGCCCCAGCAGTGGGGACATTAAAGGGCTGGTGATGATGATGATGATGATAATGCAGATTTAAAAAATAGTATGGTCTTTTAGGTTTTCAGTGATAACCAGTAGGCCTAGCACGGGATGTGGACAACCGGAAAAGGTTGTTCCACCACTTGACAGTGTTTTGGCTAGGGATTAAGTGGGAGTTAAAGTGAGAGAGAAAATAAATGTTCTCTTCCCCGAAGAGATTTTCTCCACGTCCGCTCCGTTGGAGGCGTGATTTGTGTACGTACGTGGTAAGTTATGAAGAGTAAACTTCCCACAGCGCTGTCACTCATTCCGCTCTCAAAAACAATGACTTAAAAGCTCTTAAATCGTTAAACGCGAACGCACCACAGTCGTAAACATTCAATTTAACACATCCCGTTTGTAAACACGTCTTTTTTTTACTTACTGTGATATTAATTGTTTAGTTAAAGTTCGATTTATTTATTATTTTTATTTCATTGCATCTTAGATACGTTGTTCTATTGTACGCACGTATCTATTGTGCATGTATTGTTCGCCTTCAACATTTGTAAGACTTTTAGGGCCTGTTTCTTAATTGACGGGTAAGTTCTGAATAACTTACTTGGCATTTCAATTGACTTAAAATTCATTTTACAACTGTCAAACGATCTGCCAAGTAAGTTATCCAGAACTTACCGTCGATTGTGAAACAGGCCCTTAGTTGTAAGTTTCACATTTTTGAGATATTTAATTATGTTTTTTGTATTGGTGTTAACAAATGCTGGTGTACCCTTAAATAAATAAATACGCTAGAGTTCCACTCTTTTTAACGTTTCGAGCCAGCTCGACGATCACACTAATGGTTTTGAAGTATCGGCATTATGTTGCATCTCTGCCGGGTCTCTTTGTTATGCGTTATTTACGCGGCATGCCCATTAATACTCATTATTACAGCTGTGCTACCCTTGGTGTACGTTCAGACTAAGATGCCATATTTAATCCCAGACACAGAGCAGCAAATAACAAAAGACAAATGCTAATGAAGAGCTCGATAACGCGGTGGCTTCGCGCGCTTGGCTTGCGATTGCGTAAACTAAGCAATGTTCGCTAAGGCCGGTCACTGGATAGGTGACCAAAAATTTCCTATCTGGAGTTCCTTCGTGCTTCGAAAGGCACATTAAGTCGTCGGTCCAGGTTGTGTCTGCAGTCGTTAATACTCTCCAACCCGCACTGGGCCAGCGTGGTGGGTTGTGGCCCATGGCCCATCCAGCAGTGGGGACATTAAAAAGGCTGGTGATAATGATGATGATGAAATACTAATGGCTGCTAAATCTCGAGCTCTACTCTACCCCCTTATAAAACATGGACTAAAAGTTAGTCATAGTTTAAAACTGATGCTGACACTTTTATTTGTAACGGTGTAACAGAGTTAGCATCATTTTTAAACCATGACTAACTTTAGTCCATGTTTATAATAAGGGGGCTAAAGTTTTACTCTGTGACGCGAAACGGGTTAAGGGTGTGCGACAATGGACGCGTTCTAAGCCATTTTGTAGAGTAGAAAGGTTAGCTTTGTTGCATAAAGTGCTGTAGAGGTGGCGTGAGTGATGGATGTTCCAGCTTTGTGCGCTGGCATACAAATTTCGGGTTGTTACGTTGGCAGTAGAATTTTAGGTATACATGTCGAAGGACATAAGAAGAGAGGATCATCACCAGCCCTTTAGTGTCCCCACTGCTGGGGCACGGGCCTTCCCTATGGATGGAAGAATATAGGGAGATTGGGCCATAACCCACAGTCTTCCTCTCATTCTAGTTCCAGAGCAGATAAATTAAACCCGATCAATAAATTAGTATTTCACACCCGCTGCTCTAATAAATAAGGCCTCCTGCTGACAATCCGACAACATTGCTATCATCACGCGCCAGAGCAGTAAATCAATCTCTTAGAGGAAAGGGATAAATGACCGAAGGAAATCCCGGCAGAGACGCGAGCAGTGGCCGCGGTATAATATTAGTGTCCTTCTTGCGGTTTCATTTCAAAATGTGATTTAAGTGTTAAGATTGGTAATTTTTCTGCTTGAAGTTAGCAAATTCATCATGTTTATAAATTTTTTGAAAAGGTACTGTCGGTCACAGAAGTGCTTAAACAATGAAATGGCCATTTTCAACCGACGAAAAACCGGAGGAATTATTAACAATGTCAAAGTCAAAGTCAAAGTCAAAATTCATTTATTCATATCTGGTATGATTACAATACACTTATGAATCGTCAAGACGCTAGATACCGAAAACCCGTGTGTCCAAGAAAAAAAAAATAGTAGAAAAAAAACAGTGGAGTGCGCAGCATGCCTCAGTCTGTAATGATAGGTCTCCCAAACCCGCCCACGCCCCGGTCCGCAACGAAGCGCCGACCCTGCCGCGTTCAATACCAAGATGGTACTAAACGCATCAGGGCCCAACGCTCCGCTAGCAGAACGGCACGCAAGTAGGCTGTAGAGAAACCCACCATTGTCAACGAGTTATGACATTGCAGGTACATTGTAAATTATGCACCAAATACAATCCCACAACTCGCCAATCACATAAACCGAAACATGCCGCGCACTACCAATCAACCCCCCATCCCCCACCCTACCTATACGGACACACAAGTTTTCAATATCTAGCGAAAAATCTACGCCATCCGTTCGTAAGCTACCGGGAGGCCCTGTTCTGAGAAGAACGGGCAAGAAACTCAGTCGGGTATTTTCCTCCCTTAGTTACATATATAATATATAATCTAAATTCAATGAAAATTTAATGAAAGATGTCAATAGCTTTAACGTCAAGTAATAATAATTAGAGTCACAATTTCTGAAGCTATCAACATCCTTCATTACAGACAGAACAGCATATTAATCATCGATTATATAAAAATAAAAGTTATTTATTCCAAACATCCTTGTCATCTAGATAATCCTGAATTTTATAGTATCCTTTTGCCATTAGTACTTTTTTTACATAAGGCTTAAATTTGTGTTGAGGCAGTTCAGTCAAAGATCCTGGTATCTTATTATAGAAGAGTATACATTTCCCCATAAAAGAATTAGCAACCTTGTGCAATCTGAATCTAGTAAAGGCAAGTTTATTTTTATTTCTAGTGTTGTGTTTATAAATATCACTAATTTTAGCAAATGTATTTAAGTATTTATAAACATAAAAAATGCAATCGTATATGTATTGTGAAGCAAGAGTGAGGATATTAATATCTTTAAACAGACTTTTAAGTGAATCGCGAGGCTTTAATAGGTAAATAGCACGTATAGCTCTTTTTTGTAAAATAAATATATCCTGAATATCTGCAGCTGTACCCCAAAGAAGTAAGCTATACGACATTACACTATGAAAGTAACTAAAATAAACAAGCCGGGCTGTTTCAACATCAGTTAATAGCCTTATTTTTTTACCGCATATGCTGCTGAACTTAGTCTCTCGGATAAAGTTGAAATATGAGGATTCCATTGCAATTTGGAGTCCAACTTTATTCCTAAGAATACTGTAGAATTGACACATTCTATCGTTTCATTATTAATTGTAATCGGACTACTAACTTGCCTAACATTTGGTAATGAAAATTTAATACATTTGGTCTTCTTAGAATTGAGTAACAAGTTGTTATTTGTAAACCAATCAAGAACTTTGGAAATAGCTATATTGATGTCATCATAATTATCTTTACCTCTGTCTACTTTGAAAATTAATGAGGTGTCATCTGCGAATAGTACCGTATCACATAGAGATTCTGTGTAGAAGGGAAGGTCATTTATATATATTATGAATAGTAATGGTCCCAGTATTGATCCTTGAGGAACACCTATTTGCATTGGTGAACCCGAAGATTCGGCTTTATTAATTACTACTTTTTGAATCCTATCACTCAGGTATGACTTTATCAGTTTCAATGAGGCAGCAGATACACCGTAATGCTTTAATTTTGCTAATAACGTTTGATGTGAAACACAATCAAATGCCTTAGAAAGATCACAAAAGATACCCAAAGCATCCTGCCGATTTTCCCAAGCATCAAATATGTGCTTAATGAGGGTTATTCCAGCGTCAGTGGTGGATTTTCCCCTCGTGAACCCAAACTGTTTAGCATGTAACAGTTTGTTAGCAGTGAAGTGAGAAAGCAACTGGTTCAACATAATTTTTTCAAAGATTTTACTAAGGGACGGTAATATAGAAATGGGACGAAAATTATTGGGTTCACATTTATCTCCAGATTTAAACAAAGGTATTAGTTTACTATGCTTCATTAAGTTTGGAAAACAGCCGTTATCTATACATTTATTAAAGATTGATGTCAGCTGAGGAGCGATGACATTAATGATGGGATTCAAAATGCTAACTGATAGACCCCACAAATCTTCAGTTTTCTTCATATTTAATGTCTTGTACGTTTTGATAACAGTGTCCATATTAATTTTGTGAAAATCAAAAGGTATATTACATTCGACTGTACTTAATTGTAGTAGAGACAGAGCTCTTTTTGTGCAAGAGTTGAGCTTGCTGGTTACTCGAGCAGGGATGTCGGTGAAAAAAGTTTCAAAGGCATCTGCAACCTCACCATCGGACTCCATAACCTTATTATCCATTTTAATTTTAAACGATCTTTCGCTGTTCCTAAGTTTTCCGGTTTCTGAATTGATAATTCTCCAAGTTGTTTTTATTTTATTATCAGAATTTTTTATTTTATTGCCAATTGAGATCGATTTGGCAGTGTTGCAGACTTTTTTGAATATTTTGGAATAGTTCCTGACGTAGTCTATGAAGGTGGAATCAACAGACGTGTATTTTTGGCTATATAAGTCATAAAGTTTCCTTCTACTTATATAAATTCCTGGGGTAGCCCAGTCACTGAATTTCTTTTTAGGGTGTATTGTTTTGAATTTTTGTTTAAAAATCTTATGAAATTCGTCTTTAATAGGATTAAACATATAATATTGTACATTACATCAGGACAGTCATTGTTATCATTTATAAGGTAATTAAGTCTATTTGTAACATTATTTCCAAATAACTGCAGCTGCTTTTGTGTTATTGGCCGAAATATTATCTTTATTGGTTTATGAACATTTTGATATTCAACAGTAATTTTTTGGCCAGTATGATCTGAATTAATACAATTTATAATTGATTTATCTAATATATTACAATTACAAAACGCGTTATCTAAGCAAGTGCCTGATGTTGGAGTAATTCTTGTTGGTTCATAAAATGTATAGAAAAGGTTATAGGATCCTAATAAGTTGATAAATCTGTCTGAGTGAGAACAGGTGACTAATATATCTACATTAAAGTCACCAAGGACGGCTAGTTTTTTGTTTTTATTACAAAGTTTATTTAGTATACCTTCCATTGAAGTCTCAAAAAGTTCATAGTTTCCCGTAGGGGGCCTGTATATACAAACAACAATTAGCTCCTCAAGTTCTACACAAGATACTTCAATTATTTGTTCAATAGAATATTGTACAATATCTTTTCGTTCTTTGTATTTCAGTCCTTCTTGCAATGCTATTAAAGAACCGCCTCTAATAGCCGTTTTCCGGCTAAAGGCGCTACCGATGTTGTAATTTTCATAATTCGAAAGTATTTCAGTACTTTTTAACCAATGTTCAGTTAAACATAAGACGTGAGCCTGTATACTATTTAGGTATAACAATAATTCCAGATCCTTACCCGAAAAGCCTTGGATGTTTTGGTGGACTATTTTCAATGCACTAGACTTAGGCAATTCGCTAGAGACTTTCTCTATTGTCTTACGTACTAATTTAAATTACTTGGAATATATTCCACTGTACAATTTTGTACGTCAGAACATGTTTGCTCAATAAAAGCATTGTCAGAACACGATCGCTCAATAAAAGCATTGTCGGAAGATGATCGCTCAATAGAAGCGTTGTCATAACGTGATTGCTCAATAAAAGCATTGTCATAATGTGATCGCTCAATAAAAGCATTGTCAATATATTTTCTATTACTAATGATATATTGATTAGCCAAATTATTGGCTAACGTTTTTAAAGTATAGCATAGCGACATGGCTATTTGTTTTTTGTAAAAATTGGATAGAAACATTCTACCTCCCGTTATACGAAAATTATGAGTCATTTTGTTCGTATCTATGACATGTATTTTATTACAGTACTGTGTCATGGTATGCAGACTTAAATTCAAAATGTATCTTTTATGATTTTCCTCTGATGACAGGCTATTACTGTACGGCAAAGTGTACAAAATTATTTGTTTCACATTTAACAAAGATAATTTTGAAATGTAGCCTTTAAAAGTATTTTTATTTTCTCGGCTCCTATTTCCTATAAATATAATAACTGTGTCAGTTTGTAAGAATGGGCATTGTAGTAATTTATCCATTACGTTCTCAAAGCTACTGCCTGGCATGCAGTAGTTAAATGCTAGTTGGCCACACTGTTCTGAGAATAATTTACTAAAGTTTTTACCAATGTCATCACTAAATATTAAATATCTATCAGTCAATGTACCATTAGAACTCTGACAACTTTTCACACATTCTACATTATTTGGTATTAGTTGATTGCCCACTGCTGGGACCGAGTTAGTCAAACTTTGACATTCACCCGCGGAACTCAGCTGGTTCAGCAGTGGACATGCAGCTATTTGAGACCTATTTTTTTGTAACAAAATACTACATTGTTTTTTGTTCAATGCATCAAACCTGTCAGCATTATAATTACACATATCTTCCATATCCCGACATAATATTTTTTGGTAATTTAAATTTTTTTCAGACAAGACCTCAATATTTTTAAACATTTTCACTATAGATTTTTCCAAAGAATTAAATCTGTCTTCTACCGTTTTTGTGTACAATCCATACTCAATTTCACTCTGTGAAGTTTTACTTTTGATATTCTGTAATTTATTTATTAAATCTGACCTTTGTTTTCTTAACAAAATGTGACTCTTAAAATGATTTTGTCTGTTAATTAATTTGTTAGTTTTTCTGATAAATTTATTTATTTTAATATATTTTTTAAGTTTTTTAGAAGAATTCATGTGAGGAGTATGGCTTGCACACAAAGTATTACTAGTGACAGGTTTGTCATAATTACACAATGATAATTCACTGAACAAAAATTGTTATTGACGACACAATGAATATCATTGTGTCGTCAATAACAATTTGATGCTTTTAACTATAGTAGAATTATTTATCCTCACTGTTGGTAAGTTGATGATAGATTTCACGGCTTATTGAATTTGTCAAAAGTGGTGGCTATTGGGTTCGAATTCCGGCAGAGTGAAAATGTTTTTAAAATGGCCTTATTTGTTCTTAAGTTATGGTATATGGCTATAATATTATAAATTAAATTTACATATTTTTATTATGTAAATTAATTTGCGATGTTCATTTGTCTATCATCTAGTAGCGCTTGTAATATGGATACTAGCTGACGGACGGATAAATATACCGAATAATTTGTTGTTTACTTAAGCTTATATTTTATGATAGGTGGAAAGTGTAAGAAATATGTCCTAATCCAATATCTAGCAATAACTGGCGTGCCCAATAAGTAGGAGCAAAAAGCCCAAAGTGAATCCTGAAATATTTAATGATGTCATAAATCAGATTGGCCATTCATATAAAATCGCCCCCTATTATACGAGATCAAACAGAATTGGCGAAACGTGGTTGTTGATCCACCTTTGCCTATTCTTATGGGGTTAAATAAGTGTGTTTTAGTATGTATTATAAAATTGATAACTATTCTTGTCTGGATTGCCTGCTGCCTTGGTGGATTTTAGAAATAATTAAAATAAAATAATTCTGTGCACGACATTACTGAATTTATGCCCGCTAGGGACATAGGGGCATTATTAAAAACTTCAGAGTAGGGATGATCGATAACACTAAATCATCGATGTTCAAATCAAACTAAAAGTATCGATGTTCGATAAATATCGAATAAGAGCTAGATGCCGCCCTAAATACTTATTAATTGACATTTCGATATTTTTTTCTCTTAACTTAAGTGTCGATGAAACTGACTGCGGACGACAAAACAACCCTTCCCACAACATTTCTCAGTCACGACTCCTCAAGTTCCTCAACAACACTCCGCTCCGCCCAAAATCACCGCTGCATTAGCGATTCGCGCCAGGCCCCCGTAATAAGGCTGGCCACTGACGGCGCGACAACGCGCACTCGTCACGGGTAATCGCGCAAATAAATCAGCCATTATCTCGCCTCTCGAAGGCAACAGAACAAAACGGCGACGCCAACAAATGACCGGCATTTTTCTCCGGCAGCCGTGGAGGACTCTGTCAATATATCCGGCCGGGTCTGGTGTTCGGTACGAGCGAAAGGCGGGTGGCGCATTTACTTCCTAGCTAAGCGGGCAATGATCTACAATCCAGTTAAGTAATTTAGGATTCTTTCCCCTAAAGCCTAATGGTCATCAAGTGCACCGCGCGTTCTCATATTTCAGCTCATCAATTCAGTTTCTGATGTATTTTTACATCTTGCGTACGCGAACTCCCGTACACCGGGACTGAGATGAGTGTGATATAAGAGTACCTAAGATACATTAATTAAAAAATCAACATGCATACGTATACATACTAAATCACGTCTATATTCCCGAAGGGGTAGGCAGGGCTGAACTATCACTATTCATCACCCGCATTTCGCCAAATATGTTAGGTCCCTCGTAATGTGATATTCGGGTTTCAGTCTATTTGGTGTGCCGTGTGGTGACGGCAGAGCAGAATACAATTGTCAGTATTGTCACCACCCCTAGATATCTCTCTCGCGGGTGTCGTACTAAGGGTTAAGACCGCATTGAGTAATAGGGAGCAGCATTCCTCTTATGCCATCTAGCATTGTGCTGCGATTTTTGTGCCAGATAAATGGCCGTTAACGTGTACGTAGGTGTTAAATTCACCTGCTGCCTACCGCTTCGGGGATATAGGCGTGATTTATGTATGTATGTAATAATAACAGCTCTACAATTAAGGTATTGTAACGAAGATTGTAAAGAAGATCGACGAAGATGGGTTGGATTTCGAATAGTAACGTTAGGCGGGATAAAACCGCTTCAGCCTGTGCCTACGCCACAGGCGAGATCTCTCGCCCCATCTGCCACCCCTAACCGCCGTTATATTTTATTTGCGCAATAAATTACGTTTTATTACAGATATTTTGTCGTGTTACAATAACTAATGTACCCACTCTCAATTCTCATGTAATGCCTTAACGCACTTTTATTATTTATTTGTATTTTTTATTTGGACATCCCTAACTTAGGCAAAGAGATGCAAACTTTGATAGACTAGACGGTTTAAATATATTCGACAGTTTGGATATTTCACGGTCCAGTTAGTGTAGAAGTAAAGTAGAAGTGATGTGATACTTCTTCTTCTTTACGTTGTGCACGTAAAGAAGAAGAAGAAGAATCATTATTACCATTGTCCAACTAAAATCAGCGCAGTTGAAGGCTACGGACATAAACTTAAGTTCTTTCGAAAGAAAACTAATGTGAGCAAAATTATTATAAACGTAAATATAATTATTACTTACACTTTTATTTGAATATTACAGTCATTATTTTTCTGAATTTTTCTTTTATATTTTTTTTCATTTAATTAGTAAACATAAATGTTTTTTCGGACCGTCGTTGTTTAATTTTGTAATGGATGACATTTTGCTGTGTTTATTGTCCGCCCTTTTGAAAACAAGGCCTTCTGGTAGTTTACGGAATGATGGTGAAGCTTTTCGCATTAAATATCAAATTCTTTATAATACATACATACATACATAAATCACGCCTATATCCCCGAAGGGGTAGGCAGAGGTGAACTAGCACCCACGATTTGCCGATTATGTTAAGTCCCATGTAATAGGTGGCGAGCCTATTGCCATTTATCGGGCACAAAAGTCGCAGTACATTGCTAGGTGGTATAAGAGGAACGCTGCTGCCCATTCTTCATCACTGATTTATCCTTAGTCGCCTTGTACGACACCCATGGGAGAGATTTGGGGTGGTGACAACTGTATTCTACTCTGCCGTCACCACACGGCCGTAAAATTCTTTATAAGACTGTTCATAAGGAATTCCGGTATTTTGCGTATTTCCTTCTTGGCAATTTATTAGTGCATGTAATTGTATCTTATATTGAAAACCATTCGCAGCTCAGACGGCAGCCACCAGCGAACGATTAAACCAAAATGGATCCTGTGTCAAAAACATTAAAAAACACTATCTATTCTGATAGTATCATAAAGGAGACTTGAGTTTATAACATACATCAGCTTTCCTAAAAGGTATACTAGATATGATACTTCTATTGCCATGCCCGATGGATGGCAACGACTCTCCACTTTTTACATGAAAGCAAAAATAGTTGAGAATATCAATTTTTAAAATGATTTTTTAGTGACAAACCCTCTTTAGTCTTTTGCCTTCTCCTACTAATAAGCATCTTATAATAAACTTCAACTATCAGATTGACTTTTCCTTGTTCCGCAATACTTAAAGCTCAATCTCTAGTCTGACAGTGCATCAGTTAACCCTAAAACTTGGGTGGGGACGAAAAACGCTGGCAGGGTAGTGGGCCGGCATGATTTGTGTGGCGTGCCTGGGTAATGAAGGTCATACATTACAGGAGTCAGGGGGATGAGCGGCCATTTTTCACCGTGACGCCGCACTAGCGTTGAATAAACTTGGCACTCTGCGAGGAATGTTTATGGCTTGAAGGTGTGGATAATCTGTGTCGTCAGCCGTTTTCACTCTTGGGATGCTACGACCATTGACTTATAATTTGACGGCCGCCTTGGTCGAATGCTCAGATTGCTGGGTATTGGCCAAGAGGTCCCGGGTTCGAATCCTGGTAGGGGCAAACTTTGTGATGACCACAAATGTTTGTTTCCGAGTCATGGTTGTGTATATGTTTATGTAGTATATTGTCAACATTTATATACAAAATTATATTAAAAAATATGTCCGTCATCTAGTATCCATAACACAAGTGCTTAGGCTACTTACTTTGGGCTAGATGATAGGTGTGAGTGTAAAAATATTTATTATTTATTATAAGGTAGTAATAGTAGTTCAATGGCTATGACTAACAGTATTATTAACGTCATTAACGCTAGAAATAATAGTTCAATAGCTACGACTAACATTTGTCGTATAACTCTATGGAATGTAATATTTCGATACTAATAAGATTTATAAGAATCTAAGTTATATTTTTTACTATTAATCATTAAAATTTCATCGTGAGACAGAAATAATGCACAGCCTGAACACTAACACTAAACCAAACACCCCACTCTTACTTACTTTGTCTTATAAAAACTATTGTGATATACCTACCTACAAAATTCGAAACTGACCAAATAATTAGAGTAATTAGTATAGTGGAAGAATAAATCATTTAAAAATTTCGATTTTTTACCCACACCGCCAGAGAGGTAAGATACTTTTGTCAGTAAACAAGAAAAGGAAGAAGAATAATCAGCGCTTAAACGGATCACTGGGTACATAAAAACGTAATTGAAAGACGACATAAGATATAAATATAATAGTAGCGGGGCTAGACTGCATCGTGTGGCAGTAAATTATTTCGTATCACACTCACCGAGCCAACAAAGGCTGGTCGTAAACATTTCCGTCATCTCAATCGTGTCAACGGTAGCGTCCCTTTCATTGTAACAAAACCCCCCGCCTTTTTATAAAACTTTAAAATCCCCAATAAACATGTCACAAACAAACACTAGTTTCGAAAATAAAACAAAATTTGTGGAGTCCGTAATCTTTTTAACGATAGGGACATGTGCGCAGTTGTAAATCGCAGAGATTTATTAGGCTCTCGCAATCCCGGTTATAAATAATGATAATAGCGCAAATAAAAATAACAAGCATTCGTAATGCGAAACGAAAACCGTTGTCGGGTGAAAATGTCGCGACCGCGTGCGAAAGTGGTCTGGCAGTGAAATTTCTGGTTAATGGTAAGGCCGTATATTAGTGTTTTTGGTGAGATATATACGGACGGAGGTCAGATTTAAATCCGAAACTCCTAAGCATGCATAAGCTTGAGGATAGACAGGATTGGTACGTCAATTATTTTTATGTCTGTAAAATTATAGATGTATTTTCATCTTACATATTTTTTTTCATTATTCCATTAACATTGGTATAATGTTCAAATAACAAGCACAGAATAATCCGTATTTTTAATATCCTTAAAGAAACTTTATCGATACTTATTGATAAACGAATTAACACATTTATTTATTAGACAGCAAACACGATGCCAATCATTCGCACTTCACTCAATAGTCCAATGTGTACCATTCCCACAACATAAATATGAAAAGCTAGGGTGACATGACTGATGGGGCGGACATAATTGGCTGTCCCCCACATGTTAATGAATCGTGGGTAATGAAAAATGATTGTGCAACCGTTTCGGGCATGTCCGGTCGCGTCGTGATGTATGGTCGCACTAGTTCGTGGACAAATGGTTGACATTTTGTTTGTGCGGCTCTGTTGTTGACCGCTGTATGATTTATGATGATTAATAGTCGCGGCCTTGTGTAGTTTTAAGAGTGGCTGCCTAGACATCTGGAAGCCATTGTGATTTACTCATTTAAGTCTATAACACTGCTATAAAATAAAGGATTCTATTTCATGTTTTATGATTACATGAAGTGGTTAATTGTGTTTATGATTGGTTGTGGTTTTGGGTTTGTGGTTTTTTTAGCAAAATTAAACAATTAACATCAAATCAGGCTACCACATAGTTTTAATATTCACGTTTTCTCAATTGTTTTTACAATTTTGAGAAATTGTAATACAGATTGAACATCTAACTAAATAGAAAGTGGAATAAAAAAAAATCAATTTGAGAGCTTAAATTTTTCTTGCATTGTAATATATTGTTTAATATTAATAATGGTAAAAATATTTGGCGCCTCATTGAGCATTCAAGTTTAAATATAGTTTTGAGAGTTTTGTAATGTCTGAGCTCAACATTGCGAAACACTCAACAATTATGTCAACCATTGTATTAAAAAAAAACTATTCATATACGTTCCAAAAGCACAGTCACCCCACACCAGACAAATGGTGAGCGTATTGTTTGTTTCACGGCAGATTTTGTGTAGTGTCTTCGCTGTCATTTTGATTTATGGACATCGTGGTCGATTCTTTCACACTCACTTTTGGGGCATAGATGGTGTGGTGGGGTTGTTAATTGTAATAAATGAAAGTGTTGTGTTTTCGATTTCTCATCAATCTGTATGTCATCAACCTTGTACTGTTCTGTGGCTGCGCCTTAGCCTTTTTCTGTGGATGACAAGTTATAGAGGGACAACTCCTTAAAGGATGCATTGATATAGGGAGACAACCATTAATGCATAAAAGTACCCAATCCAATATCCACCACACGGTGGGGACTAGCAGACGAGACGGTGTATGGTGCTCTCCTAGACGCGCGAAACTAGAGGTAGTATAAAGATTTTAGTGGTTAGAAAAAGAATTTCGAAAAATTATGATCTTGAGGCGGGAATCGAACCCGCGTCCGCTGCTATCCGGGCAGGTGCCTGACCGCTCGGCCACCCAAGATACTAATTAACTTGCCGAAATTCTTCTAACCTTTACACTTCACGTTGTAAGCCAACGGGTACCCTCGCAATGTAGAAATAAATTTCAAACATTCCAAAGCAGATATTTTTACAAATACCGTGCGTTCGGTTAAGCTTGTGTTTTGCTTTATAAACTATTTGATTTTAATTTTAACATTATATAAATGTTAGCCGTGTGGTGACGGCAGAGTAGAATACAATTGTCACCATCCCAAATCTCTTCCGTGGGTGTCGTACAAGGCGACTAAGGATAAATCAGTGATGAGGAATGGGCAGCAGCGTTCCTCTTATACTACCGTCCTGACAATGTACTGCTACTTTTGTGCCCGATAAATGGCAATAGGCTCGCCACCTATTACATGGGACTTAACATAATTGGCGAAACGCGGGTGAAAATTCACCTCTGCCTACCCCTTCGGGGATATGGGCGTGATTTATGTATGTATGTGTATAAATGTTAGAAAAAATAGTACAAAGATAAGAGAGGTAGTATTATCACATAATAACTAATGGTCATCAACTTTCTGCCATGTGTCCAGTCGGTGAGCTCAGTATGTTTACTCTTTCTGACTCCAGCCATTCACTCCCTTTTGTGCTTGTCTTCCATCGCACCAAAAATTTGTTATATCCATCTGCCTTGTTACCTGACTTTTAAGTATGTATATTTTTAAAATATACATCTAGCAAAGCGTCAAGTTGTCACAAATATTTTAGTAAAATTTTCATTCTACATCAAAGTATAATCACATTTGGATTGTAATGCATACATACCTACATAAATCACGCCTGTATCCCCGAAGGGGTAGGCAGAGGTGAACTAGCACCCACGTTTCGCCAATTATATTAGGTCCCATGTAATAGGTGGCGAGCCTATTGCCATTTACCGGGCACAGAAATCGCAGTACATTGCTAAGTGGTATAAGAGGAATTCCTCATCACTGTTTTATCCTTAGTCGCCGTGTACGACACCCACGGGAGATATTTGGGGTGGTGACAATTGTATTCTACTCTGTCACCACACGGCACCACACAGATTGTAATGACTTGGCGAAAATTTAAAATTTTCAATAAATCGCTTGCCATCAAGTTTCCAAAGAATGGCTAAACAGGAAATCCTGTACAAGCAACACTACCTACACAACACAAACTGCACGACACCAAATAAAATGATATCGCTTTACACACTTCTCCTACAATATTAATAACTCAACTTGTTACAATAATCGTTATCTGTCACATAACTCCAAAACGCCCCTCAACTATTACCGAATAAATTGTAATTTATAAATCTTCGTTACCAGTCGGCCCATTGAATTAAGTGTCGCTCGATTAATTCAATCGTCACTATTTTAATCGCTCGGTAGAATGTAAAGGCCATCTGTCTTTATCGATGATATTATTATCGCCGATTGTCGAATCGGGCGAGGGTTGGAGCAATGGCAAATACTCATTTCAGTTATCGATGTATCATTCAGCGATGTTCGATAATTATGTTCATTGGTCCGATTAATCGTCACATGCCAACGTGTACAACATTTAGCGTTCTGTAAATATTTATCTCTGACTCGTAAGGGCATGTTTTCATAAATAATGCAGTTTATGTCTCGACCCTCCTTAGGAATTGAATAAAAGTTTTATGATGCCTTTCAACCGTTCGAAGGGTGAAGAAATTATTTCCTAACATGGTGATCGTGAAATATCATGTTTGTAACAGGTATTTGGGAAGCTTTGCAATGTTTTACTGTCCATATAAATTATGATAGGTTGGTAATAAAACTTTGATCGAAAATAAAAATGTATTTGAGCAACCATTAAATTATTATATTAAGGGCCTGTTTCTCAATCGACAGTTGAATTGACACATAGTTCATATTACAACTGTCAAATGATCTGCCAAGTAAGCTACTCAGAACTTACTTGAGGATTGTGAAACAGGCCCTAAATGTAAATAATGCACCAATAAAAACATTTACTGGCGCACTCAGAGACGTCAAATAACGTTAATGAGTACTTAACGTCAAAAAATTACAATTCAAAACTAGTCGCTATTCTTGCCGGGTCTATGGTCTAGATTTGAATGAAAATGTCTGGCATTAAATACTCATTAAAGTTAATTAACGTCTCTGAGTGCGGCAGTTAGACAATTTAGACACTCATGTTCTTTAATCACATTGGAAGAAGCTGTGGATTACCGCCAACTATCGGGCATTATAATGACAGTATTATCATGAACGCCGATGCCCATTCCTCGTCAACTTAGTCGCCATGTATCAGAACAGCTACTCTACAATCAATATTTGAACGAATAGCATACAAATGTCAATATTTGACAGCTTCTCTTACATTTGACACAACGGTCGCCATGCTGTTTACTCTGTAATACGTCAGTTTCATACATTAATTGTAATATTATATATATTCGTTTGAATAGATTGATTTTAACTTTTCTAGGCCCCCAGGAAGGTAATGATAAACTAGTGACATTAGAGAAATTTAATTGAATTGTGTTCAAGGGGAAAACTATAATTATCAATCGGCGATATCGATCGGCTTTTTAACTGTTTCCTTAGACGGAAAGCTGTAACCCACTTTCGCAGGCATGACATTGAAAATTACTTTGTACTTACCTTAGTTTCGAGACAATGAAGTCTCTGTTTTTATCTCTGCATGATATGTTTGCCGGTGAAGTTATCACATGAAGAGAACTTCATAAAGGCCATTGTAATATATACAATGACCGTTATGAAGTGCTCTTGGCAGTGTAATGACTGAGTAATAGCTACTTGTCTTATCCACACCAGTCTCTCTGACAACTTGATCGATGCCCATTCCAATCTGGTGTACACCAATAATTAACATCGCTTGAGAAGAAACACAATAAAGATTATATCATACTAAGGTAGTAAACTGATTTTTTTGACACAAAGTATTTAACTACAAAAGCTTCGTACAAATCAGTAATTCTTGAGAAGGGATTCAACACAAAAACGTTTCAAAATTCATAAAAGTGTACACTAATACTATTTTGGGTACTAGTTTCGATTTTATAATAGCTTCTTAGAAGCCAGCTTTATTTTGTCGGTGGAATTTATAATTCCTTGCTTCTCTGACAGTTTTGGTATGATTAAATGAAATCATGATGACGATTGATGAAGTGGTAAGTAATTTTGCAGTATTTGCTTTTTCTTAAAGTTAAGTAAGAATGTTTTAAATTTATTTGTTCAGTGATAACAGTTTTCTATAAGGATATTTTAAAGTTTTGCGCTAAAAATGTATAGTTTATTTTCTTGTTTAATTAATATTAGCTGTCAAAAAAGCAGCTAAGTAGAACAAACGAAGGTTCCTTCAAGACGCGCGGAATTCAATCCATTGATTTCATTATCAATCGACTGTCAACGCAATACACCACAGCCCGGCGAACACCAAACAAGCCGACAAAAAGCTAATTCTAACAAGGACTTGACATAACAAAATCCGAAGGGCGAAATTTCAAATTGGATCACGTCACTCGCCAAAAGACGCAACGGGAGAGCGCAGTCATCTCTTTCCCCCGTGTGGGTAACTGAATTAAGTAGACTTTTAACACGGGGGAATGATATTATTATATTTGACAGGGTAATTCGGCGACACTGCCAGTGTCACACCAATCTTATTAGGGATGTAAATGAATATGGAATGAATCCATTATTTCACAAACAAGCCCCGGGACCAGGGGCGATAATATTTTAGGAAGTGGGCGTTCGCCGCGCGGCAAGGAATCATCCGGAGTTGTGAAATTTGTTGCACAATTAAAGCACCCGTGACATTGAGCGCTTTAGCCCCGAATACTGAAACGCTACTCAAAGTTTGATTCCGGTTTTCCTAATATTTAAGTATTGTCAAAATTGTCGTTTATTGATAAAAATTCTGACACGTATTTAACACTTCACTTTTTAAGCAGTGCTCAAAATTTGAGTAGCATTTTAGAATTTTAACATTGAATGGCAATATTCGGCGATAATGGAACATATAAATTGGGGATATGTTAACCTTATATTTAGAGAGTGTCTATCTATACAATTTTGATAGAGATTTAACTAATAATTGCTTGCAAGTAAGTAAAAACATACATAATACTCTTTTTCACGGCTATTGAAGGGATAATACGGAAAACAAAGTTGTTACGACCAACAGCAAAATTTCATAATATTATGAAATATGCGGTTTCTTTTACAGATATGTTTTATGGGCTACCATAAAATAAATACTAACAGAATTATCGAACATTGGCACGTTTGAACCTAGCAGGTGATAATCGTTACCAATTAACGTACTTTCAATGGCCATGTGAAAAAAATCGCTAAATAAAAACTCTGTCACTATGTTTTATTTAGCCCAGCCACATGAGTAAATAAACCGAACAGAGTAAAAGCTTCCTACAAACGCCGTGGAACTAACCCTGAGATTATGCAACTGGCTGTGTCATAAACCGGTTTTCTCCTATCTCGCCGCGTGCGGGACAGCGGCCAGTGGTAACGCACACATGCCCCACGTGCTTGTAGTAGTGCAGCTGATTCGCGCGGTTGTATGAAGATTATTCTCTGTTCCGTTTATTTACTCATGTGGCCCAGCCCTTTGACACTCTCATAAACAAGGCGTAACGCCGACATTTGCTCAACTAACAGCTCTATATATTTCTCCGTCATCGGCCCGACTATTACGTCCAAGAACGTATAATAAATGCGTTACCATATTTTCGTCTGCATTACGAGGGGTGTTATTTATTGGCTTAAAATTGTAGTCATCGCATACATAATGTATGACGCGTTGGTAATTACCCCTCGGGCGTTCCCTTCAAGAGATCCGTTCTGATTGCGACACACAATTTACAGGGTTCAGTTTGCTCAATGTAAAAAATTATTGTTTCCGGTAAGACTAATTTCAAAAATGAACCACTTAACCTTCTGATTATATTAAGTGATTTTAGGACTCTATTATACTATGTAAATACGTACATACCACGCCTGTTTACTCTTAAAGGCTTACCCCTTAGAAGATAAGATGAAATTGATTTTTTCAATGATTTAGCCAACCTTGAAAATATCGATAGTAAACATTTTGTTGCTTATCATAAAATAAGTTCCAGTATACAAATGCGGACACCCTGAAAGGTCCCTCGCTGTCAGCTGGATGACACTTCACTTTGTTGACGGCAGAATGATTAATTCATACAACGTGGGGTGAAGCGGCGATCGGGTATTTTACACTGATTATTCTTTGCATAGTTACGTTAAAACGTTCATGAGCAAGATTTAGAGCCATAGAAAAACAGAATACGTTTTATGCAGAAATAAATTATGTTAAAGTAACTAAATTACATCTATTTACAATAACTGTTGAATTAAAAAAACAAGTACAAAATTTATTTATTTATTTTATTTGTTTACACTATTTATTTATTTACACTAATTAAAACTACTTTAAGTCCGGTCTGATTTTAACTAGCCTCACTACAAATAGCCGACAGACAGAGGTTATTAAGTTTTGTAATTGCACTAAGATCAGAATTTGATTTTTCGAAAAAAAAAATTGATGAATTCATTGATAAATTAATATCAATTTTGCAACTAAAACTAGAAACCGAATTAAGATCTAGCGTAGAACATGTAAAAATTTCACTAAAGATAAATAAAGTGACTTCTTAATTGTAGATCATCGCAATCCCTTGATTCCATAAAAATATTGAACAAACGCTATAGAGGTATCTTATATAATAACGCAGCTGCAAACGCTCCTGAAAGCTAAACGTACACAAAAGCTTGGACTTAGCCATCAAATTTCACTGAAGATAAAAAAGTATCTTCTACATTGTAGGATAAGACACTATCCTGATTCCACAAAAAAGGTAGAACACCTGAAAGCTAAATTCACACAAAAACAAATGTAGGTAGCTACTAAGCAAGTTTCACTATAGATAAACAAAGTATCTAACTTCTACACTGTAGAATATGAATTCTGATTTCATGAGATCCCTTATTCTTCTTCTTCCTGCACTGTTCCCAGTTGATCTGGGGTAGCTGCATAAAAAGGTAAAAGAAACGATATAGTTATCTAATCTAACAACACAGGTGTCTACTTTTTTTATTTTTATTTGAACATTATAATAAGTAGAAAGAAAATTGTGGTCAGAGAAAGCACGAAAAATTATTAGTCTTGATGGGGGAAACGAATGAAATAAAGTAACTTCTACATTGTAGAACAGGTAGAGGTACAGGTAGAAGAAACGCTATACCTACGTATATCTGATCTAACTCCGCCGCAGCAAACACTCCTGAAGCCAAACGCACACAAACGCCTGGACAAATGTACTAAGCCCACAAGTTTATCCCTGTGGGCAGCTGAAATCCCAAAACAATGGCCAACATGTTAACTGCCTCGGGCTGCCGCAAGGCGTGTAGCAGATTACTCGGGGGGAATGAGATAAACATATGCAAATAATTCGAGTAGAACAGGGACAGGGGAATGATGTTAATTGAATTAAACGGCTGCCAGGCGACGGGTTAATAGCTGACGTAATAGCCGCAACGGTTGTCTTGTTGCTAGTTTCTTAATTAATTTTTGATAAACAACCGACCGTGGGGGAGATAGCGTGATTTCTGGCCGATGTGACTATTTGGAGGTTAATTAACTTGGCGATGCTGGATCATTTTGAATGTGATTGACTTTTGAAACAATTGCAATTTTATTTTGTAAAATTTAAAGATGTAAAGATTGTTCCATTTTCTGTGACGCTGGTATTTGTTATTCGTATTGATACAAAATACTTTTTGGTATTAGTTGCAGTTGCTATCATGCATTCAGTAGGTATTAATGTCATTTTTGCTATTATCATTATGTCACTGTGAATATTTCTTACCGATAAACTATTTCTACGACTCTCCATTGATTTTAATTTGCCGCAAATAACATTTTGCTTTAATATTAAAATAAATGTTCATAATTATGATTAAAGAAAGGTAAATTTTTACAATCATTATTATTTGCAATAATATAACGAGGAATGGGCAAAAGCGTTCCTGGTGCACCACCTAAAAATTACTGCGATCAAAGTTCCCGGTGAATGGCAATAGGATCACCCCGTATTATCATATAGGACCTGAAATAAGCTTTCGAAACGCGGGTGATAAAACTCTTCAGCCCACCCTTAAGGGAGAAAGGCGTGACTTGTGTAATTACTTGCTCAATAATTGCTAGGTACTCTGTCGGACTCAGTGTAGCTAAAGTAAGACTAGTCAGCTACCTCACCTCACAAACCGATAAATTGCATCCTAAACCATCCCCGACTTCCGTAACTGCCAGGACATTATCCAAACTAGCTCTTAATTTCCTTACAACTCCAATAGACTCCGCCGCAAGATTTATAGTTTTAATAGGCGACAATATGGCTGCCACAATTTATCAGGCCGGACCAAATTAAAGGGATCAGGGGCTGTGTCTTTAACTGCTTTTATATTTGACCAGTGCTAGGCGGGTTGGGTCGCGGATGTCGGAAGAATGGAACTTCTGACTGTAAAAATAAGGCCATTTTTCAAAAATGGCAAGGCCAAGAGTGGTCGAAACCAACGGTTATGCACCCTCGTGCATTACATTGACAAGATTGGATACAGCGAAAGAAGTGTGTAAGGATCGTGTGGGATAAACGTCTAATGTGTTTGTATTTTTCAAGAAAAATACTAAATATTAAGGCAACTAAAATTATTATTTATATAACCATTGCCAGTAACAAATCACTTTTTGAAAATAAAATAGACACCAAAAATATGTTATCTAGAGTTCGTCCGTGGTTTGGAAGGCACCTTAAGCCGTAGGTACAGGCTGCAGTCATTTATACCGATTGGGCTAGTGTGACGGGTTGTGGCCTGTTATCCCAATATTATTCCATCCACACGGGAGGTGACATGTTTTTGCAACCACACCAAACATGTTCTTCAACTTCAGCTTTAGGTACTTCCTAAAGTGAGCCTAAAAATAGAAATAAATGCCGCGTCCTTTCCAAGCAGCTCCAGAACAAGGCAGAATAGAGAGCGTTAATACAACCTCGGAATTATTGCGGAGCGCAATTTAGGGAGGATCGCGGAGTGCGGGAATCACGGGACTGAATTACAAGGTAGCATTAGCCGGGCCACCGGATTGTCGGTATCTCGGACCCCGGACATCTCCGGCCCGTTCCGGGTTTTATCTGTGATCGTAATCAGCTGCGCTTGCCTAAACAGGGATGGTGGAAAATCTTTCTCCACATTTTTATGCGGGTAGCTACCTCCGTTTGCTCATCATAAAATTGTTGCTGTTCACGCTTCTGCGAGGAGGCGAGGCTAATTTGCATACCGTTGAGTACTTGCTGCTATTTTCCAAGGGAATTCTTTTTCTCTTTCGCTAAGTAACTAAGGTTCTGTAATGCCTTGACCGTTCTAACACAATTAAGAGGATTTTTTGGGAAGTAAGCAGAATTGAAATGAATATGGATTCTGTAGGTACCTCTTTTGATTAAATATTATAATTTTCTTTTTGCTGTTCTGATAATGTATGTTTGATAATCTATCCAAAAACTTCTTGCATTATTACGCCATTTCGGTTATATTATTTTACAATTTGCAATTCTCTATCATTCTTTGGTATTTTGGTGTGTGAAAAGTAAATGAATAATCCAACTCACAGTATAACAGTCCAAAGCTTATATTTTTGGTTCTTCAGTAGAGGAATAACATATACACACACAAATATACAATTTACATTAAAAAAGAATTTACAATTAATATTTAAGAGAATGCAACGTGCACTTCGCATCGTGGTGTAATTTCGAGACCTTGTTGATTCGTTGCTAGGCAACGCGATGCGGCGCGGGGTGCACGTCAGTTACATAAATAGGTTGTATAGGTGATTATTTATTTTATGTGTAATATATAGATACAATGATAAATAGTTTAATAATATATGTAATTATTATAAATAAACTAAATAAATGTAGGAGAGTAGCCTACATCACCCCCCTCCAAAGACCGTCAGGGCGATAAAAAATCAGGAAATTTAACCCGACGTCCAGAACGAGTGATGTAATTTCTTTGGACATCAGGGATGATGGGTGTTGTTGTGATCAGTCAGTATGAAAGAAGGCTTGATGCGGTCTATTGACACTGTGACCTCTTTGCCTTTCAACACGATTTTGAACGTTTTATCCCCCCTAACTAACACCTTGTGAGGTCCTGAATATGCAGGTTGAAGAGAACCACGTGATGCATCTTCTCGAAGGAAGACGTAATCACTGGTAGCAAGGTCTTTGAAAATGAAAGTTTTAGGATGACCGTGGTGAGATGCTGGTGTGGGGCGCAAATTTTGAATTATAGCCCTGAGACGAGCAGAGAAATCGGATATGTCGGTAGTACCATCCGATGCGTTGCGGAAGAACTCGCCTGGAAGTCGAAGTGATTCGCCGTAAACTAAGTGCGCAGAAGATGATTGTAAATCTTCCTTGAAAGAAGATCTGATGCCCAACAAAACTAATGGCAAGACCTCTGTCCACCTGTCATTACTATGGCAAACTATAGCGGCTTTTAGCTGTCGGTGGAACCGTTCCACCAAACCATTGCACGCTGGATGGTATGCTGTCGTCCGCTTGTGCACGAATCCGGATATCTTAGACAAACACTGAAATAAAGCCGATTCAAATTGACGACCTCGGTCTGTGGTTATGTCAATAGGACATCCGAATCGAGCGATCCAGGATGATAAAAGGGCCTTAGCGACAGTTTCTGCCGTTATGTCGGCTATCGGTACTGCTTCCGGCCACCGTGTAAATCGGTCAATAGCCGTTAGACAATACCGATACCCTTCAGAGACCGGGAGAGGACCAATAAGGTCAATGTGAATGTGCATGAAACGTGCACGGGGCAAATTGAAATTGCCAAGAGGAGCGCTGACGTGGCGATTCACCTTGACCCGTTGACATGCCAGACAATTGCGAGCCCATTCCCGGCAATCTTTCCTCATCCCAGGCCAAACAAATCTTTCTGCGACGATCTTGGCAGAAGTGGTAGTGCCTGGGTGACTGAGTGAATGCAAACTACGAAAAACTTGCCTACGGTAAAATTTTGGGATATAAGGCCTGGGTGTCGGTGTACTTACGTCGCAGTACAGAGGTATACGACTACCAGGTACCTGAAGTTTTTCGAGGCGCAGGGAAGAACTACCAGAAAAGAGTTGTTGAAGTTCGGGGTCGGATGATTGACCATTGGCTACATCCTCGAGGCTGATAGGCGATTCCAGTTCTTCTATCCGAGATAAGGTGTCGGCAACTACGTTATCCTTACCGGAAATATGCCTAATGTCGGTGGTGAACTGGGAGATGAAGTCGTGATGTCTATACTGCCGTGGCGAGCAGTTCTTTTTCCTTTCGTGGAAAGCGAAACTGATCGGTTTATGGTCAGTATAGACGATAAAATGCCGAGCCTCGAGCATGTGCCTGAAATATTTGATTCCCTCATAAATCGCCAGCAGTTCCCGATCGTATGGAGAATATTTGACCTGGGATGGGCTGAGCTTACGGGAAAAGAATGCTAAGGGCTGCCACGCACCATCTTTACACTGTTGGAGGACCGCGCCAAGAGCCCTATCAGAGGCATCAGTCACCAGGGCAAGTTTGGCGGAACAGTCGGGGTGGGCAAGCAAAGCAGCGTCAGCAAGACTCTTCTTACACGCATCGAAGGCTGCTAATGCTTCTCCTGTCAAAGTTACTGGATGAGAGCCTTTGACTGCACCTGTCAACAATGCATGTAATGGAGCTTGAATCGCGGCAGCTCTAGGAAGAAAACGCCTGTAAAAGTTGATCATACCAAGGAAAGCTTTAAGTTGTTGTACCCTGGTGGGAATGGGAAACTCGTTGATCACCTTCACCTTAGAATCCAAGGGTCGAGAGCCGTCTTGTGAGATGGAATATCCTAAAAAGTTACCTCCTTTGCCCCAAAGACGCACTTGAAAACGTTGATGAGCATACCGTACTCCTGCAGCTTGCCGAAGACTTGGCGCAGGTGCTCCTCGTGCTGAGACTCATCCTTCGAGAACACCAGAATATCATCGATATAACAATAGACAAAATCTAGGCTTCTGGTGATCTCGTCCATGAAGCGTTGAAAGGTCTGACCCGCATTTCGAAGTCCAAAAGTCATAAATGGGAACTCGTACAGACCGAAAGGGGTAGTGATCGCTGTCTTCGGGATGTCGTCCGGACTGACAGGTATCTGATTATATGCCTTCAAAAGATCGATCGTGCTAAACACTTTACATCCCACCAAATTATGGGCGAAGTCGTGTATATGTTTAATCGGGTACCTGTCAGGCACGGTTCGGGCGTTGAGCATGCGGTAATCACCACAAGGACGCCAGCCGTTGTCCTTTTTTGGCACCAGATGTAGCGGCGAAGACCAAGGACTCTCGGAAGGTCTGGCAGTTCCACTGGCGATCATTGACTGGAACTCCTGTTGGGCTATTTTAAGTTTATCCGGAGCTAAGCGACGAGGTGTGCTGGAAACCGGAGGGCCTGGTGTTGTGCGGATGTGGTGAACGGTGTTGTGTGGTATCATGCGGTGTATGCCAGTGGGTCGAGTAATATCAGGAAAGTCATCAAGCAATTTGTGAAAATGCGAATCGCCAGTCATAACCTTGACAGAATACAAATTACAATTAGCTAGCTTAGCAATAGCAGAAACAGATGTCGTATTATCTAAAAGACGTTTGTTGCGAATGTCTACGATAAGGTTGTAATGATTTAAAAAATCTACGCCTATTATGGGCTTGGTGACATTGGCAACAACAAAACGCCAGGTAAAAACTCTGCGTAAGCCAAAATCTAAGTTAAAATACACATAGCCATAAGTACTTATACTAGAACCGTTTGCGGCACACAACTTATAGTCCGTACAGGTACGATGATCACTCAGCATGGAACGGGGGAAAACACACAAATCGCTACCGGTGTCGATTAGAAATTGCGTCTTCGAAGTTCGATCCACAATGAAGAGGCGACCAGCAGCAGATGTAGGGCAATCGTCAGTCGCCATTACTGATCGCCCGTGGCGTTTCCCGCTTTGTAGTCGCAAGGGCGGATGCACTTGCGGGCATCAGCACCGAAGTTGTTGTGGTACCAGCATACTGGAAACTTGCGATAACTAGACTGCGATCATTTTTGCCTCGGCGATGATGTGCTTAAGTCACGAGTACGGCCAGTTGAGCGGGACTGTTGTCTGCCATTTTTCTCCACAGCCAAGTTACTAAATTGCCTTTGTAGTTCGGCAACCTCTTTGACCAGGTCGCTTAATGCCGAGTTAGACGTCGCCTGGTTGACGCTAACAGCAGATGTAGACGGTGATGCAGCAGCTAACTCGTTAATTCGATCGGCCAGGTCCGCCAGGTCTTCCAACAGCGCGGTAATTGGCTGACCAGCAAGGACGGTTTGAATGCTGTGCGGCAGTCGACTGATCCAAATCGTCCTCAGGAAATCGTCCGGAACATTGGCGCCAGCGAGACTCTTGAGGTGGCGGAGAAATTGTGAGGGTTTCCTGTATCCGAGCTCCTCGTGCATGAGCAGTTGCTTCAGCTTTTTCTCATTGGAAGCTGAAAGACGCTTGATTAGCTCGGACTTTAGCTTCTCGTACTTGTCGGTTGCTGGTGGACATATTATTATGTCTTTGACCTCCCTGGAATACTGGTTATCCAGTTGACCGATGACGTAATTAAATTTGGTGGCGTCACTATTTATCCCAGCTAAAGCAAACTGCCCCTCAATTTGTGCGAACCAGATTTCGGGTTCCTCCGGCCAGAAAGGCGGAACTCTGACGCCGACTTTAAAAACATCGATAATCTTAGTCGACACTTGTCCCTCACTATTGTCCAGATCAGAGACGCGTGAACGTTGTTCATTCTCCATATTGAAATTTACGGGGTCACCAATTTGGTATTTTGGTGTGTGAAAAGTAAATGAATAATCCAACTCACAGTATAACAGTCCAAAGCTTATATTTTTGGTTCTTCAGTAGAGGAATAACATATACACACACAAATACACAATTTACATTAAAAAAGAATTTACAATTAATATTTAAGAGAATGCAACGTGCACTTCGCATCGTGGTGTAATTTCGAGACCTTGTTGATTCGTTGCTAGGCAACGCGATGCGGCGCGGGGTGCACGTCAGTTACATAAATAGGTTGTATAGGTGATTATTTATTTTATGTGTAATATATAGATACAATGATAAATAGTTTAATAATATATGTAATTATTATAAATAAACTAAATAAATGTAGGAGAGTAGCCTACAATTCTCTTTGTGTGCAAGTTAGCAATGTATCAAACTGTTAACTATTTACTGATAATTTGATTTCCATAAAGACTACAATGTGTACAATGTGAACAGAGTGGCTCAAGACAGACATGAGTGGAAAAGATTGGAGGAGGCCTTTGCCGACTGGCAAACAGATCTACAGAAAATAAATAAATTTCATTTAACAGACTAGATTAAGGTTTACAGTAACAATTAAGTTTCCTATGTATTTTTTCATGTGGATCTGAATAAAAGGCTATATTATTATTATTTTATTATTATTATTATAAATACTACAATCAAAATTTCATCGATATAAACGACGTATCTATTGATTATGAGCTTAATATTAGATGACTTCACTGTATGCAGTTTGATAATGCTAATGTAGTGATTATTAATATACACGACTAAGTCAACATACCGAGCTATTAACATCTAATCCTTGCCATATCAAAAACAGTCGACCTCATAAAAACATATTCGCTTTATATCTAAACTGCGTAACTGCCACATGAGGTTTAAAAGCTCTGGGCTTAAAACCACTATCTAATATCATTACCATACAAATAGGTAGCTTTTTCAAAGTTCCACAGCGAGCTTTATGAGCATTTTATGGCGAACTGGGATGTAGGGATTAACCCCTTTGTTTGCGACTGTCTGAAGAATGATGTTTTGGGGATTTGTGGTTCTTTAATCCCGCTAAACATCCGAAAGGTGTGTGAGCTTTGATATAACTTGTAAGGTTGGAGACGCAAACGTTTCATTAATCTAAGAAAATATTTTTGGAGTATTAACAGTAGTCCTCTAAATAGAGACTAGAATTTCGGAGGTATGCCGCTGATTTATGCTACTCTCACGTACATTTTTCTACATAATACGAAAATTGGTTTCGGTAGCAATTCATGAATTAAACGGACTCACTCTGGTGTGTATAAAGAATGTCAAACATTTAAAAATTTGTCCAAAAGCGTCTCTTATATAATATTTAATTTAAATATAAGATCTGCCAACCCTAATCTAGTTTGGTGCGCTACACGCTAGTTTGAAGCGGAAAGCGCCGGATTAAACGAACGCTTCTGTAACATTTACATAGAAATTGTGCTTTCCACAGACACATTTTTACTGACCTCATTCTGCTCTGGTATATTTTTCACAACTATAAAGCTAGGGATGTAGGTTATCTGGTTGTTTAGTGCTAAGGAACAAAGCAGAGAGATTTTAATTTATATTTATTAGGATATCCAGGGAAATGTAATGTTGCACATTTTGTTGTAATAGCTTGTATCACATTGTCTTACATTTTCAAGGAAAACTATAGGTGTGAATAATGTTCTTCCATTATAATTGTTGTACTTTCTTTAGGTTTCCGCGATATAACGATTGAACAAATAAATCCAATGATATCTAGACATAAAACAAATAATTATCATGATCTGATCGATCTTGGTTGTAATAAAAAATACCGGTCTGGATTATATTTTATGAAACATGTGAGTCATTTACATGTTTCCTAAAATGTGTATTAGACACTTGATATTCAAATAAATTGAATATCATTGTTATTATTAAAAACACCGTGTGGTGACGGCAGAGTAGAATACAATTGTCACCACCCCAAATCTCTCCCGTGGGTGTCGTACAAGGCGACTAAGGATAAATCAGTGATGAGGAATGAGCTGCAGCGTTCCTCTTATACCACCCAGCAATGCAGTGCGACTTTTGTGCCCGATAAATGGCAATAGGCTCGCCACCTATTACATGGGACTTAACATAATTGGTGAAACGTGGGTGCTAGTTCACCTCTGCCTACCCCTTCTGGGATATAGGCATGATTTATGTATGTATGTAAAAACACAAAAAAGGTATTTAAAAATGTAGGTATTATGAAATTTGTTTCTACTATTATTGTGGCAACTGGAATTAATAAAACTTTACTTATTCATGTCCTAATTTTACTAACGTAGATATCCTAAGACGTATCCTAGGTCACCTAAGACTCATCTTATTATTCCCATTATAATATGTGCAACATTGTTGGAATGTTGTCATTCTAATCACTCTCTCCGGATGTTGTATGTTGTAGCCTTATCAATTGGTTATTTCAATGGAAACCTGTATATTTGTTAATTTATAATATATTTCCAATAACACAATATAGACATCACAACTTATTTAAAACAACTGAAATTAAATTCACATGTCAATATAAAAACATGTCATAAACTTTTCTCTTTGGTGAGGCGCGATTAAAACCTCAACATCCTCCCCACCTTGCACCTTCACCAGAAGTGCAATTGAAATTGTTACTACGAAATTACACAAACATATTTATACATAACAACCACACAAAAATAAAACACTCTATAACTTACAAATTAAGTCGTTGGGGAACCTTAATTACACGACCACTACGAGTATTTGTCTTATCCTCACAATTCGCGTTAGGTTGGGGTTTGGTGTTTATTGCGCCACAACGTTTATCAACTAACGGATCAACCGAAGAAACTTCAAGACGATATAGACGCTGTAAAGCCCTTATACGATCACCTGTTGAAGTTTTAACGCGTGCAACTCTTTCGTGTCCATCAGGGCCTGGGAACAAATCTAAAACTAGGCCCAAAGGCCAATTGATACGTTTGGTGTTATCGGAACCCACTAAGACTATATCCCCCACCTTTAGACATCTTTGAGGTTTGTCTTTGGTATGTTGCGTCAAAAGGGATAAGTATTCGACTCGAAACCGCTGCTTCAATTGCGTATTCAAGCCATTTAGATATCGCCAACGTGAAGTCAGGACACCCCCGTCTATATGGTCCATCATGTCTACTTCATTCCCTACAACACTACCTATATTAAGAAACATATTGGGTGTAAGAGGTCTTAAGTTTTCGGTGTTGTCCGTGATGTATGTGAGAGGCCTCGAGTTCACGACAGCTTCAGTCTCACACAGAATTGTATGCAATTCATTTTCGTATACTGATGCTTTGCCAAGTATTCTGCGCATTATCTCCTTGAGTGTTCTCACCATCCTCTCCCAAAACCCTCCCCACCATGGCGCTGAAGGTGGAATAAAGCGCCATTCAATCTTCTGAATTGACATCGTCTGCGCTACGTCCAGCCAAGCGCTATTCAGAACATTGCTCGCGCCCCGAAGGTTAGTGCCGTTGTCGCTGTAAATTATTCTTACTTTCCCTCTTCTAGCTAGAAACCTTCGCAGAGAGAACATTAAATCCTCAGTCGACAGAGATGTGGTAAGTTCGAGGTGGATTGCACGGTAAGTAGCACAGGTGAATAATATTATCCAGCATTTCTTTTTATCTTTCAGAGTCAATGGACCAGCAAGATCAACACCTGTAACTTCGAAGACAGACTCACCATTAATTCGGTCAAGTGGCAGCGGCGCTGTTGGAACTGTACACGGCTTAGAATTAAATCTTTTACATATAACACATTTATTTACAATTTTCTTAGCTAGTCTACGAATGTTTATTATCCAAAAGTGTTCACGAAGACTGCTTATCATAGTTTGTGAGCCTGCATGTAACAGTTCAATGTGTTTTTGAGCTACTAGTCTTTCAACAATAATATTTTTTGCTGACAACACTATTGGACATTTAAAGTCTGCCATCTCATTACTGGCAGTCAGACGAGTTTTGATGCGTATAAAACCTTCACTATCTTGAAAAGTCTGTGCCTTAGATGTTATTTCTTGGTTGTCTTCCTGCTGAAGAATACGCAACAAACACTTTTCTGCTCTACTGTATTCGTTCGCCGATATGCCATCTAAATTATTCTTTACTCTATTGCGACAATTATTTACAAATCTTAGACACCATCCTATCATACAAACTATTTTATTGTATTTACTGAAGTAAGTGAGACGCTCCGAAAATAGGCAAATATTTACATTATTTACAACTATGCAACTCTTCTTCACTTCTTTTAAAACTTCAGCATTATCAGGTTCTTCTGAGTAGGTAGGCCATTCTTTTGGAGATTTGTTAAGCCATTGAGGTCCCATCCACCACTTATTTTCTAAGATTTTGTCAACATTGCAGCCTCGAGAGGGTAGATCTGCTGGGTTCATAATCCCTGGTACATGTCGCCAATCTTCTAACTTAGAACGTCTTAATATTTCTGTTACCCTATTATAAACAAACACATTTAAATCATTTTTACGTTTCAGCCAAGCCAAGACAATACTTGAATCTGTCCAATAAAATTCTTTACACTGAATATCTAACCCTTCTCTTACTTCGGCCATTAGTCTGGTACCCATCAAAGTAGCAATAAGTTCTAGTCTAGGCATAGTTATACGCTTACTAGGAGCCACTCTTGACCTTGCTAAAACTAACTGTACAGTAACTATATTACAATATTCCGATCGCAGATATATGCAACAAGCATATGCCGCTTGACTTGCGTCACAAAATATATGTAAACTATTGTCACTTTGATCGAGATCGGCATGGCTAAGGCGTCTTGGTATTCGATAAGATTCTAGTTTATTAATTTGTCGAGTCCAGTCTTCCATTACCTTAGTTAACTCAGGCGGCAAATTTTGGTCCCAGTCAACATTCATTATCCAACACTTTTGTATAACAATTTTAGGTATGACTGTAATCGGAGAAACAAAACCAACTGGGTCGAAAATGCTTTGGGTTAATGCCAGTACACTTCGCTTAGTAAAACCGTTCTTAATAAATTTAGGTATAGACGGTAAGTTACAAAATAATTCGTCCCTATGAGGATTCCATCTTACGCCTAAGATTGGAATAATATTAGTGTCCTTATCTGTTATTATAGGTCCGGTGACCCAGCAACGTAATTCAAATTGTCCATCCATCATTATCTGTTTAGCTTCAGAAATAAAATTATTCATTTCTTTCTCGTCTTTTACACTCACGATACAGTTGTCGACGTAAAATGATGTTCTTAACATAGCTGCGGTAGTGGAGTTATATTTCTTGAGATGGTGTAATATTGTTGCTGATAGAAGGAATGGGCTCGTCGTAACGCCAAATACTACACGCTGATGTCTATACACTTTTAGAGTATAATCTTTTCTGCTAATATCTCTCCACCAAAGAAATTTTAAATAATTACGGTCTTCAGGCCATAGCGATATTTGCAGAAAAGCTTTCTTGATGTCAGCGGTGATACCTACTGCGTTCCTTCGAAAGTTGATCAATAACTTAGGTATTAATTCAATTAAGTTTACTCCTTTTTCGAGACACATATTGATAGATAGTTTATTAAAATCTTTACAGGAAGCGTCGAAAACGGGCCTTATTTTTGTCGTTATACTCGAGTCCTTGACGACGGCATGGTGTGGCAAGTAATGTCCCGTATTAGAGTCATCGACGGCCACTTCTTCAATGATACCGTCCTTAACCCACTCTTCAAAAACTAGATCGTAATCTTTCAAAATGCCTAGCTTATTTAGTCGAGCTGTAGTTGACGCCAATCGTTTCAATGCTAAATCATAATTAGGTAGTAAAGCTTTTGATGTCTCTTTCCAAGGTAATCTAACCTCATATCTGTTTTCTTCATTAATACGAATAGTCTCTTCAAAATATTTCATTGTATCTGCTTCTAACATTTTCTGACTTTTTGTTTCAGTTTCATCTTGTATACCGATAGTCTCCAGTTTCCAGAAGTCTTCCTCGTTAAATGAACAATGAAGAGTATGTATATTGTTTATAGCGCAATGAACACCAACCGTTGGACCCTGTATCGTCCACCCGAGTTTTGTTTCGACCGCCAACAGATTGTCATCAACTCGTACTGCTCGCCCCGTGTACAATGAACCTAAAATATCGGAACCAATTAGTACACTTATTTCAGAGATATCATCAGTACAGTCAGTGACAAAAATACCGAGGCTATTCAATTGCGACATTACTTCACCCGATCTCAACTTAGGTAAATATTTACAAATTATGTTTTGTCCTAGCACATCTATATTACAGGAATATTTATTATCTAAGCTATGAACATTGACATTATACAGGTTATGTACGCGGCTTTTGGTCACCGTACCTCCAAATAAATGATGACTGAGTTCTTGGTGGCCTATCGGCTTTAAATTTAGTTTATTTACAACATCAGTCTTAATGAAGGAACGTTGAGCCCCAGAATCTAATAATACTCTAACTACTTGAACGCCGGTTTCACTCACTACCTTAACCTTTAAAGTTTGCAACAAGACAGTTTTATTATTTGACGAACTAGCAGACTGAGTGACAGATATTTGCTCACCTTTATTTGCTATTTCCTCAATAGTTGAACGTTTCGTACTATTGCACATAATAGGAAAATGTTTCTTACCACAAATAACGCATTTAGGACGTTTCCAACACTTCTTAAAAGAGTGACCAGTATTTAAACAGATACCGCATGCCTTCTTTTGTTTTATGACCTCAACGCGCTCTTCCCAAGTCTTATTTACTGCTACTACACATTCTGAGCTCGCGTGATTAGTTTTGTCGCAAAATAGGCAAACTTTAGAATTATTTTCTGTACGCTCTTTAGTGTTGTTATGTTTAGCAATCTGCTTGTCCGATGTTGTGAAACATGAAGTAGATGGAATCTCCGGTGCTGTGAAATTTGTCGCAAATCCGGTGTGCGCTAATCGTATTCGCTCATCCGTCTCTACTTCTTGTTTGACGAAATCTAGCAGTCTTGACAACATGTCAGAAGATTTTTCTGGTGGTGATCGACATCTGTGCCAGGCCTTCAGAAGGTCTTCAGGTAAGGCTGATTCAACTAGCGGGTGCAAAAATGATGAATATGTATCTTGATTCACGTCCATGCTTTCAAGAGCCAATATTTGAGTAGTTATTTTATCATATAACTCTCTTAAGGATATTTTCTGTCCTCCTTTCGCCTGAGCAAGTACTACGAGTAACAATTGGCGCACATAATGTTCTGTTAAGAATCCCTTTTTTGCGAATCGTTGCTTTAGCTGTTCGAGGGCATTATCATAGTTCTCACCAGATGGAGGGAAGCTTTCGATAAGTTCTCTAGCAGGTGATCCATGCTCCATGCATTGCAGCAGATACAGGAACTTGTCGTCTTTGTCTATGCTATCGTCACTATCGATCTTCTTGAATTGTGTCCAAAAGGCTAACCATCGTTTTATATCGCCGTTGAACGTTGGCAAATCAAGCTTAGGCAGCCGATAGTGGCGGCGATTATTTGTTATAGAACCTTCTTCATGGTTAAAATTTTTAATTGTACATGTATGTCTGGAATCAGAGTCAATGTGATTATTAGGTTCGATACAGTCTTTTACTTTCTGCTCGATAGTGTACCACTGACTAATATATTCGTCTGCAGCGTCTACATCATTCTCAAAGAGAGTCTCGTCTCTATCTGCGTCGTCTAGCCACAAGTTTAATACTTTATTTTGGGCAATCGTCAAATCGTTATATATACTAGAAAGTTTTTTAAATTCTATTTTAATTTCTACTACCTTTCCAGCCGTTATCAATTCTTCGATTTTTCTTACGCAGATTGTGAAACGTCGTCGAGTAATTTTTCGCTCCGCTTTTGCACGCTCCATATTTAATCCCACGGTCGCCAGATGTTGTATGTTGTAGCCTTATCAATTGGTTATTTCAATGGAAACCTGTATATTTGTTAATTTATAATATATTTCCAATAACACAATATAGACATCACAACTTATTTAAAACAACTGAAATTAAATTCACATGTCAATATAAAAACATGTCATAAACTTTTCTCTTTGGTGAGGCGCGATTAAAACCTCAACACCGTTCATGGGTCTCTCGACATGGTCCGTTCCGTCTCTTTTCTATACATTCATTCATCACTAGCACCTTTACGGTGGGATGGATGATATGAATCAAAAGGGAGTGGATGGCTTGATGACGTCTGACATATGAATGGAAGAGGAAACATACTGCGCCGACCCCAGATAGACTGGGAACAGGGCAGGAAGAAGAAGAAGAAGAAATATGTGCAACATTGTACCTAAGTAGCATTAGATTCCTAGCAACTAAAAAAGGAGTACTTAATTGGAGTGCTTAAAAAGTGCCTGGCAATAAACATAGGTGGTAGTAACATTATCCTCAATAGGTATTAATTTACTACTTCAAAGCCTAGGGCGTCTAATTAAATAGCATCTTGGACATGAGACCACAAAAAATTATTTGCCAATAAAAATGCTGATTGGACTCATAATAGCCTTAAAAACCGACTCAAAAGAAAAAAACACTTCACAACTGCTGCAATTTAAAAATCCATGTAAGGCATACCGCCGACAATCGATACTTTATTCAATTCTAACGATTTCAATTTTATCTAGATGCTAGTGCCTATCCGATATCTGATTCGAAATGGCTCTGTTGATAGCAACACGGGTTGAATATGAAGTGGATTTAGTCGGCGTTGTTAAGGCAGAGTTCTATTTCGAAACCGCATCCGATATTGTTAGAACCTTCTCACTGAAAGAGCAGCACTGTCTAATATATCTATTTTGAATTTAACTCAAAACGCAGCAGCAGAAGGGTTAATTTCGCTTGGCCTTGCATAAGTAGATGTATCTTAAAGAGAGTGAGTCTCCAGGGAGATAGTGTTGGCACAATTTCCTTTTATCGATAAAGATAAGCCTGTCTTTAGGTGAGCATTAGAGAGAATAAGACGTTATTATTAAGTTGTACTTCTGAGCTTGTCCTATAAACATAGGTACCAGTTTCCAGCGTATCTTTATAGCGTAACTCCACGGCTCTTTATGTAAAAATGTCGTAAAGGGAACCAGCCAATGCATTATTAATGGAACAGCCCTTTAATGTATCGACATGTCAATTATTATGAGCCTATTTGAGAGTTTTTGCTCGCCGTGAGCTGTTAATGTAAGTAATACATAATGTATTATCGGAACGTGTTAAAAATAGTCGTTAACAATTTTTATGAAAAAGCATCAGCGGATGAAAATGGTGTATTGCTTGCTGGCGTACATCAATAATTATACACGTACTTTCAATATAAACATGCACATTTTAAGTTTGGAAGCGGTTTATACATTTTGTTTCTACAATTTGGATGAATGCATCGATAATAAATCTTTTAAAGTGCAAACATCACAAAATAAACTACAGAAGGCTTCAAAAATCGTAAGTTAATAAAATAATCTAAGCTTGAATTAACACTTATCTAATTTCATCATTAGAGTGTACATACCAACTATAACCTCGGCACCATCACAACAAAATATCCATTACTCGAATTGACAATAATGAACTTAGACTTAACTCAAAAGTTACTTTATAACTACATATTTTATATACATTACAATACATCTTCTTCTAGTAATAAGTACCTTTTCAGAATTCACAAATAATTGTAATAACGAATTACGATTGTCTAGACTAGAAACATGTTACAATAAATTTAGCTAGTTGAGTTTAAAATAATTATAATATTCGGATCAGATCTAATGAGGAACTAATACAGGATTTATATATTAATTATTATAATTAGTCATTCGAATTCAGTAGTTCAGAGAAATCGGATAATCTTAAAAGATTATAATGTTATTTTTATTTTATTTAATGGTATACATTGGTTTACATTTTGAAGTGCCATTCAGGTGTTGGACACGAGAAACGATTTCTATAATGCATTAATTAATTAATCGATTCAGTATTAATTGGCTATAAATAAGTGATTTCTCTGAATGTTCCTATATAATTAAGAAAGTCATTAAAATAAAGATAGATAAGGTTGTATGTATTTAAACATTTAATTATTTGATTAAAATAAATATTTCAACTTTACATTGTGAGTTTGGAAATAAAAAGTCTTACTTAGCAAATTATCAATTTGCGTTCAGGTTATATAATAAAGGGTCCTTTGCTTGCAATAGTGATTGTGTTTGCTAAGGCCAGTAATTGGATGGGTGACAAGACAAGCCAAGGTATTTTAGTAAAGTTTATAAGGATTCAGCTGGTATATCTTAACAGCATAAAAACCACCAATGTAGTCGTTTTTTGTTAGTGGGTTTGTTATCTCAATGTACTCCTTTATATTTATTGGTTTTTATAGCGTGATCTTTGGAGATGATCTTCTCCCACATTCTTAAAGACCACGAGAATATATGTAATCGTACATAAAATAGAATCGTACAGATCTAAAGTCAACATCTTATATCTCAATAAGCTAAGTAAAAAATTACAGCTGCCCAATGAAGGAAGCGTCCCAGCTTGGACACGGGGCGAATACAGCCAATTTAACTATTAACACTTACTGCCGCACTCAGAGACGTCAAATAACCTTAATGAGTACTTAACGTCAAAAAATGACAATTCAAAACTAGTCGCTATTCTTGCCGGGTCTATGGTCTAGATTTGAATGAAAATTTTTGACATTAAATACTCATCATCTTAATTGACGTCTCTGAGTGCGGCAGTTAGGGCCTGTGTCTTAATCGACAAGTAAGTTCTGAGTAGCTTACTTGGTTGATCATTTGACAGTTGTCATATTAAATATATGTTAATTGAACTGCCAAGTAAGCTACTCAGAACTTACTTGTCGATTAAGACACAGGCCCTAAGTGTAGTATAGCGTTTGTAATAGATGCAGCTTGTACGGTAGTCAAATAATGTGCCACGTAAATTCTAAACAACCTAGTTAAGGCTGACAGAGAGTTAAAAGACACTGGCAAGTAATAAGATAAGAGCGGACGAATAAATGAAAATAACAACTTTGTTTTTTATTAAATATGTGATAATCTGTACAATAATGTTACCACCCTAAATCTCTGCCCCGAGTGTCGTACAAGGCGACTAAGGTGTAAAAAGTGCTGAGTAATGGGCAGCAGCTTTCCTCTTCATGCCATCACAATATAATGAGACAATAGAATGTACTCGTAGGTACTTTAAAATATATTGATACAATGCAGCCAATAAACTTTGTCTTTGAATAATCATCATAACCACAGCCCTTGGAGTCGCATTAAAAAAATAAAAATTGATTATACTTAACACGCTTTTTTCTTCACCATTGAGCCAATCGTTTCCTCGCAGTACGTCACGCGAAACAGCGCTCGCGAGCGTAAGTAAGCGCTAACTAACGCAAGGAAGACGCCGCCAACGCGAAATATTTGCGTTGTACGCCATTTAGCGCTGCTATCGCTGGAGTGGATCGCTCGAAACACTTATTTGTAGCAGTTAAGTTTGTGTACCGGTATCTTGCAGCAATTTGATAGCTAAATTATCGCTAGTTCATCGTAACTGCGCGTGTTTTTTGTTGAAAAACACGGTGCTGAGACGCCGTTTACACGCTTTCGGCATTTAAAAATAATTGCGCCACTTAAAAAAAATTGCGACGACGAAACAAATGAATTACAAAGAAAAATATGTTAGATACGTATATACATAAAACACGCCTGTATCTCCGAAGGGTTAGGCAGAGGTGAATTAACATCTACTTTTGGCTTAATATAAATCGCAGCAACCTTACTCATAGCTGTCATTACTCTTATTCGCCTTGTAAGACACCCACGGTAGAGAGATGGGGTGGTGACAATTGTATATAATTCTGCTCGAAAAATCCTAGCCTTGATGCGTGACTGTGGTTTTTATAAAATTGCAAAGACTAGTGTTAATTTGCAATTTAAATTATCTCCAATATTCATCAAGACCAAACTGCAGATAGATATTATAGGTATATAGGCTATCACATCATTTAATGTTTAGTGTCTATAGTATAATTTTCTAAAATCTCTTAGCAGTTGGTTTCATACTCATTCAGCTTAATTTATACATTACTTAGGGGCTTCGTCTTGTTCAAAATTCTAATAATACGAGATTGAATATCATTATTTACTAAATAAATACAGTTATACAGATCGGTTATAACTCCATAGTCGTTTTTGTCGTTGGGTGTATCAATAACATATTGCCATTTCACTCTTCGTTGGCTGGTGGTGACCAACTAAATTATAGCTACGGATATAACTCGGCAAAGTTATGGCGGTTGTGGCTTACAGACCCTTCCCACTCGATTTATAGATGTGAGTCACTGTTTCTTGTAACTGTTTTGACTATTTAACTTATTCAGATTATACGTTTTGCATTGCTTTAATTAATATAGTCTTAAAAAAAGCAGTAGGTATTGAATAAATATACGAAAACTTCATTTTTATTTTTGTCTAATACATCCAAAATTGTTCCTAACAAGAGAAGCCCATCCCCCGCAATAGAAACATTAAAGAGCTGGTGATGAGGATGATAAAATGGATGGATTGCGTGAAAGACGATATGAGTTACAAGAGTGTGAATGATTTATGACAGTTGACCAAGATTATGGAAGTAAATTAATTACGCCTACCCCAGATAGCCTAGACATAGGTAGAGCAGGTGAATGATGATGATGGTATATTATCACAAAAATATTCACATGAACATCAGCCGACAGGCATTCACGTAGCCATAAACGGAACGGGGCCGAGACTGAAGATTCTAAAACTAAAAGATGAAACCAATGGAATTCCCTCAAGAAATAAATTGGGATGACGTAATTTTGAACGGTTTTAGTACAATTACAATAAAAGGCCAGATATAGTTTCCAGACGAAATGCAAAAAACAGAAAACATAACTATCAATAATAAAGATGAAATATGCCAGGTTAAGGCAAATGCGGGTAGTTCGCAAATCCCTAAGTGGCACATTACAGTGGTTGCACTGCCATATATCTGGTGGTGGGGCTTAGTAAGTATTATTTACGAGCGAGGCCAGAGGCAATTACTAGCGCTAATGTGGCCGCTGTGAAACATCGGCTGGAGTAATGTTGCCAGGTTTTTAGAGCTATAATGGTTATGGTGTTCACTTTTGTGTTGGTCATATAGAGCAGATTAACCTGCGCCAGCATTCCCGCAGCATGCGTTGACTGATTAAAGCTTATTTTCGTTTGTAGCATTAGAATAATGAGTACAAGATTTAGTAATTTTGCAAATCTTCTAAATTGGGCTCTTCTTTATTTGTTTGTCAACATTTATAATCCATACAACCCGAAGAGGGTTGGGCTTTATATATTTAGGTTAGGCTTTATATTCTAATCCAAAATCTTGGGCCGTATGAATTGGAATATTGTCGATCAGTGGTCATCAATACATCCGCTCCTTTTTAGATTCATATCATCCCTCACACAGCAAGGTGCTAGTGATTAATGAAGTAAAAAAAAATGATAAAAGAGAAAAGAGACCAAAAGGAACATGCCGAGAGAATGTTTGGGAAGCCAAAACCTTGAGCAGTATGGATTTAATTAGGATTCCAATCCATACTGCTCAATGTTTTAGCTTAGGTTTTACAGCCGGCCACCTGCCTGACACCACCCTCTTTGGGTACTGGCACCTAAAATATTTCCAAAAAAAAACCAAAGCAAATCCACCACGAGCAGAAACGTTAAAACAGAAATTATCGATACACAAATAACTCGTGAATTACGAGCCCCGATAAAAACGGGAAATAAAAGAGGCAACTAACATAAAGAACATTTTTATTGTGACTATCAATAATATTTTATAGGAACATTCAATAACATCCACGGCGGCAGTCGCTGGAGCGAATGAAGCGGTAATTACGCCGGAGGAGACATAAACGGGAGTTACGCCAAAACAGTGAGCTCGAACCGTCGTGAGACTATAAAATTTGTAGCGTTTATCTCGGGCCCCTTCCCCAATAAACAAACCGAGAGGCGAACGGATAAAGCCGAAAGACTAGCGTATATCTCGCGGGGCAATAAAATAAATCCGGCGCGGCTCCATAATAACATTCAGAGCTGAATTATTTTCTAATCCGGCGTCGGGAAGCTAATAGTTCGCACGTGTCGGCCGTTCGTCTGAGTTACGAGGGAAAACATCCCAAGAAAAACACGGGTTTCCTTCCGACGCGGGCCGTAATGCGCTCTTAATGCGGACACCTTAATAATTGTCAAATAAATTCGGGGGCAAAGCCGCGGCTGGAAAAAGCGCTGCATCGTCTGCAGTAACGGCGTCATAAACATGGCCGCGGATCGACGCTGATGGAGACTTTTATTTTGGGATGAAGTAATAGACGGTGGTGAGGGAGAAAATGTAAAAAGCGAACGCTGCCGAAAATTACTTTGCTGCGTTGTTTGCGGGAGCTCTGATAGTTTGCTTATACGTGTGTTATTCCGTTTCCCTATAGAATATTTTGTTGTTTGATAATATGTTTTTCAGGCTTGAGGATGTAAAGCATAACATGGTACAAAGAAAAATAGGTTACAAAAGTTCAAAAAATTAGGTATAATCTTGACGCGAGAAGACTTAAACAAAGAAAAGAGTTTAGGTATACCGACATGTTTTATTTAATTTTCTTTCGTGTTTGTGTTTTTGCACTGTCGCAATTGTCATGTCACATTTCAAATTATCAATAAAATATAGAACAACTTACAAAAGTTTCTAACAACAACATGACTTTAATTCCAAGATCTGTTTAACTAAAAACGTTATTTAGACTTCCCTAACTCTCTAGAATTCGAAATAAATGTATATCGGTAACACACAGTCGATTAAACAGCCCAATCGCTACGATAATTCAATACCACCGAGCCCCGTATATCAAGTGAACTACAAGTCTGAATAAATAATACGAATCCACATGCGAACCGAGCAATATTTATAAAACAAAGGGGCCGCACCAAAATTTCATCTCTGTCTGATGCGAGACATAAATAACGACTCATATTTTCACGCCATTTCAACTCTGCCCTCCGCAAACGCACGTCCGCTTGGATTAATGTACCTTCATACATTTATACCCGCCTCTCGTGTTGAACAAGCGGTCTGTTCGTCTAACGTCACCTTTGCAGCTTCATCGGACCACCCGAAACTAAATTCTATTCCCTCAGCAGAAATTTCAAGTTTGCACGCGATAATCTTGGCAGTTGGGGCGTTGTAAGTTTCGTGCGGAGATGAATTTTCCACAAAGTTCTTCTCGTGTCTATTTGAGCACTTTGTAAGATAAAAATGTGGGCGAGTAGCATAGATCAAGTCTGTCTGCTGCACAGCAAAAAGCGGAGCAGCACGCTGACAGGTGTTACATTAGCTTCCTTGGATACTTTGTCGAGACGTGAAGCCGACAATTGTGAGACGGCGTTTCTCAGTAGAATTTACTACTTTAAAAACGTCAGAATGTGGCTACGTAGTTAGATGGTAGAACCTTTGTCGCGTTCGCTAATAGTACTTGGTTTTATAAAGCAGCAATTAGAAGATTCCTCAATGGCACATATGGATAACCAAAGATGTAAACTTAGGAACTTTAATGAGTAAAATTAAGTAGGTACATTATGGTAGAATTATAACGACTTGTTATTTTCTAATAAGAAACTGATACATTCACTTAACATATAAGATCTCATCAGATTTTTAATAAATCACGTAAGCTAAACTTAACTCCAGATAGATTTCCACTTCGTCGAATGTAAAATAGAACTGCAAATGCCCCAGACATTGGGATGAGATCGATTTATGATCAGACTATTTTTGCCTCATCCTTCTCAGTCAGTTCCAGTATTTATGCTGTCAGCAGAACTGGCTTTGTCTTGACGCGAATTTTAAATTGAATAAGAAATAAATCTTGTCACTTTTTAAGGACTTATTGATGACAGTGAGCTGTTTTATGTCGGCTTTGACGATAGTGACTTTGAGGTACACTAATGTTCTGGTTTTGATTCAGAATCCAGTGCTGCTGATGATAATCAGTATATACCTGATAACCTTAATGTAAGATGATATAAAGTTACAAGTAACAATAAATTGTATCTGAACATTTTTTATGGAACTCTTCTTCGTTTTCCATCAGACTATATCGTAATCAAAAGCTCAGCTTAGTGCATAAAAAACCTAGCTACTTGGTGGCCCTCAAAAAAAAGAACCTGTTTTTTGACTTGCATTCGAGTATTCCCCTGAGAGAGTCCCGCTGCCGATAAGTGACTTGCAGAGCTATCGTAATTATTTCATAAGTCTAAGCATTTAAAACCATTTGCCCAGATTAAATAATAATTATTATTTTCAAGGAATGCATGTCGCTGACGTATCCAAAGAAAGACTGCTAAACCCATTACATTTTAATGGTTATTTAAATCTTACTTAATTCAAAGATTTTAGTGGTTAGAAAAAGAATTTCGAAAAATTATGATCTTGAGGCGGGAACTTAATTAACTTAATCTTACTTAATTACTTGCATTCGTGCCTTTTCTTTGTTAGCAACGACGCGTACAGCTCATAAAACAGTTCAATAGTCTATTAACATAGAAGGAGATATAAAAGTAGTACTAAAATCACAGAAAAACCGACGGCTCCATAGACAGGGAACCTCATTAAAAACACAATTAGCCTAATCATTACGTGGGTGCAAAAACATTCATTTAAATTTATTACTCTGTCAACTCTTTAATATGGACTAGCTCATAATTTACTACTTAACTATCAATGAATGGCTGTCAAATTATACAGCCGTGTCCCAGATACATAGATATAATATTACAACATTAAATATACTGCTGATTAAATTAGTTTTAGTCGAATTGGAATCATATAGCAGTGAAGATAAAGGCCAGTGTGTTGGTTATTAAAGCTTTTGTGCTAGTTGCATAAATTGATGAATTGCGAGTTGATATAGAAGGATTAATCAATCTGAGAACAGATCAAGTGCATGCAGGAAGTTGCTCTACTAAAGACATGTCCGATTTTGGGTCAGTACAGCATTCACTTTTAATTTAAACAGTTGCATTGACAAGTAACTGACATTGCAAATGTCACAAATGCACCTTTCTACAAAACAATCTCCGGCTATTAATTTCGTAAGGTCCGATAATGCATTTAAATTAATTAATGCCACCATCAAGGAACCCGTCGACTTTGAAATCGTTAAAAATATAAGTAATAATTAAAAAGTTAATCTGCATAAATCCGCTATAAAAAAGTGTATGATTACAAAAGAGCTGTGGAATATAAATAGTTTCACTCTATATGAGCTTTAAATAATTAAGGTTGTTTTCTATATAAAGTTATGTTCTTTAGTTTTATTTCATGCTTATCAGGTCGTTAGTATTTTTATGACTGGTTACGAGAATTGCCTTGATTCTAGTATTTTTTGTCACGCCATAATCACATTCTTATTTCTGTTGTTAACTATTTGACGTGTAACATTAATGAGTTTTTGAATTTACTCAAACGTACCTTTTTCTGTAAATTAGTACATCTACTAATTATAAATTCTGCTCCTTAACTGTGACATAGAGTGATTAAGAGAATACAACTTTGTCAGTTTCAGTCTATGTTTCCTCTTGTATTCATATTGGTCAGACGTCATCCAGCCATTCACTTCATTTTGATACACATCATCCATCACACCGTATAGGTGATCGTGTGGTGATGATGATAGTGAAGACTATATTTTAATCATGGAAATAGTTGAGGAAAGACTAGGTACTTTGTAAGGGAAAATCAAGCCCTGAAATATTATAAGGACTACGCTACCGAAAGGTAATTAAATACTAGACAAGAACGTTTTCTGAAACCCTTACCCGTAATTTTATATTGATCAAATCAAATAACTTGACATCTCTCGGCAAACGTATCAGTCGCATTATCGTGCTGCTATCCAATTACCCAGCGATCCAATAATCGATCTACCCACAAAGAACGACGCACTGACTTCTTTTACCTGTCACTCAAACATACGATTGTCTCGATCCTGACTCGTTTGAAGCCGTTTCAGATGCGGTTGAAAGAATAACTGATAAAAATGCTGTAGACTCTAATGCAGAAGGAATAGATGCTGAAATCGAACCAGTTACAGTTGTAAGAGTTGAATCCGCGATATTGTCGGAAAGCAATGACGGGCACAGAGACTGATTGACGGCTGATCGAGATAATGGAAGCTTTGTGGTCCGATCGGCTACTGCAAGATAGGGTTGAGTTATAACATGTAAGGAAAGCGACGCGTCTCCCTCGGAATGTTTGGTACCATTGCAAGTGTCCTCTTAACATTGACGACGTAGAACTGAATAAATCTCGAAATATTTATTTTACCACCATCAATCCCTTATAAGGCATTGAACTTCTATTGATATATTTTTGTCAAAGGAAAAAAAATTTGACTCTTTTCTGATCGATTATAACCTTATCACGCTCTCCCTGTCAGCAACTATTTTTTGGATTAGCGCAGTATATTCACTTTCTCAATTCAAATCTTAGATTTCTAAAGCATCGGTTGCTAATATACTGCCTCAAAATAGACAGACTATTTTGCCAAAGTCGCAAAATTACACACCTCACACGGCGATTACTATCTTCTATATTTGAGCATTAGTCAAGTCAGTAGTTAAGTTAACAAAGTTGTTTAAGCTACAATTACAAATTTTCACGGACAGCAATTACATTTGGCATTTTAGCACTAAAATAAGTGGACATAAAGGTCACGCGGTAATAATGTCTTCGCATATTACGTTCAATTAGTCGCATGGTGGGCACTTAAGCTATATGCATACAATGTTAATTTAATAAAATTTATATTTTTATGCAACAGTGGAGATAAAAATTTAACTTTATCTGCTTCATTACGACAGAATTACGTTAATGGATGTAGATACGTTTGGTTATCCGGTAGCCGATTGAGGAATGCCGCCCTGTTGTAAAATAATTGTTGAAAAGCGTAAAATTAAAGAAAACGTCTGTTTACTGTCGGTATTTATTTTGAAGTAAGTATGATAGCCAAAAAGAATTGTAACTTAAGTATTTCAAAAATTGACACTAAATTAGATTATAAAAGAGTATATATTACAACATCCCCCCTTAATCTAAATTTAGGTACAAACTTAAGTTACAAAAACAAACACATTAGTCACATAACTATCCCATAAAAACATAAACAATAAGTAGCCAACATTATAAATATCTATAAAATATATAGGTCAAGTAACTACAAATATCAAGTTATACCCATGCAAGTTACACATTTATTATGAGCTATACGCCCTAATGGTTTCGTCATTACATCCGCAGGCATTTCTGTACTCTTAATAAACTTTAAACCTATAATATTTTCTGATATTTTTTCTCTTATAAAATGGTACTTAGTATCAATATGTTTTGTTCTGTTATGATAAACAGGATTGCTCGCTATACTTTGAGCACTTTGACTATCAGTATATATAGTTATACAGTTAGGTTTATGACCACATACCTCAGATATAAAGCGCCTTAAATATACAGCTTCCTTAGCAGCGTCAGTGAGAGCCATGTATTCTGCTTCTGTTGACGACAGTGCAACAGTCGGCTGTTTTTTAGAAGCCCAGGATACTGGTCCATTTCCTAATTGGAAGTGATATCCCGTATATGAACGTCGGTCCATTATACAGTTTGCCCAATCGGCATCTGTATATCCAACAAGTGGCTTATCAGACTTCCTATAAGTAATAGAATAATCTATAGTTTCCTTCAGATATTGAAGAACTCGCTTTGCGGCGATCCAATGAGTCTTAGTATAACAGGTATTAAATTGACTCAGGTAGCTAGTCGCAAAGGCAATGTCTGGCCTAGTATTTACAGCCAAGAACAATAAACAACCAATCAAACTCTGGTAAGGATACATTTCATTGGAATGCTTACCGTCTTTGTCTTCATCTTCTAATTTATTATTTGACAAAGGTGTACTAAATCCTTTACATTGTTCCATATTGAACTTTTTCAGTAGATTCAAAATGTACGTTTTTTGGTTTATTCTTATTTCATCTTCATTTTGAAAAACATTAATGCCCAAATAATAACTTAAATTTCCTAAATCTTTTATTGTGAAATATTTTTGTAAGTAATTTTTGACAATGTCAAAATGAATATCTTTTCTATAAAATGCTATTATGTCATCTACGTAGAAAGCCAAGATGACAAGGTCTGAACCAAAAAGTTTTATGAACACACAAGGCTCCGATGGTATTTTAGTGAAACCTATTTTAATTAACGTTTCACTTAGCTTATTATACCAACACCTAGGTGCCTGCTTAAGTCCATAGAGAGACTTTTGCAACAAACAAACTTTGTTTTCTTGCCCTTTTACTGCAAATCCTTGTGGCTGATGCATGTATACTTCCTCGGATAGATCTCCATTGAGGAATGCAGTCTCCACATCCAAGTGTCTCATCTTGAGACCAAGATTTGTCGCAAGTGCCATAAGTGTTCGTAAAGATGAATGTCGAACAACAGGTGCAAACGTGTCTTTGTAGTCGATTCCTTCGACCTGACTATAGCCTTTTATTACAAGTCGTGCTTTGTATTTGACTACATTCCCATGTGCATCCATCTTCACCTTATACACCCATTTACTATGTATTACCTTCTTATCAGGTTTGTCTACTAACCTCCATGTTTTCAATTTCATCAGAGACTGATACTCACTTTGCATCGCAACCTGCCATTTAGAAGAATCATCAGAGTTCATCGCCTCAAAATAGCTTGTAGGTTCCGAGTATTCTGTGTCTAAGATATTGTAAGAAAAGTAATCGGGTGGTTTTCGAACTCTTGAAGGATACCTTTGCCCTTCTTCTGATAATGGCAAATTAAGTAGAGTATTTACAACATCTTCCCCCCTTAGTGGACATACCGTAAATGGATCACTGTTGTCTGGAGCTTCAAGATCGGTTGAAGTCCCAGGCAAAGGACTACTCACTTCCCTATTAACAATATCAGGGTCTTCAGAAACAATCGGAAGTTGTTCATCCCTTGACAATTGCAAAGTAGGTCCGAGGTGAATATTATTTTCATGTCCTTCACTAGACTTCAAAGGAGTGAAGCAATCCTCAAAGAAAGTGACATCTCTAGCCTTAACTAATTTCTTGGGGTACCTAGCATCTCTAAAATAATAACTATTTACATCTTGACAATAACCTACAAATATACATTCTTGTGCTTTCACGTCAAACTTTGTCCTATGACACGAAGGTGTATGCACTAAAGCTCGACATCCGAATACTTTTAAATGTGTTAGATTAGGCCTAGTGCCATACCATTTTTCGAAAGGTGTTAGCGAACGACCTAAAGCACGGTGAGGTGACTTGTTTTTTAAATATACAGCAGTCTCAACAGCATCTTGCCAATAAGAAAAAGGCAGTGCACTGCTTGCTAACATGGAACGCGACTTTTCCACAATAGAGCGTATAGTACGTTCGGCTACTCCATTTGACTGCGGAGAATAAGGTACGGTCGTTTGATGTACTATACCATGGGAAGAGAAATAATTTGTTAGTTCCTGATTAACAAACTCTGTTCCATTGTCAGTCCTCACATTTTTTAATTTTGCCCCAGTCTGACGTTCGACTAATAAATGAAAGAGTTTAAACTTTTCTTTCACATCTCCTTTCGATGACAAGAAATAAACAAATATTTTACGCGAAAAATCATCAATTAAAACTAAGCAATATTTACTGCCTTGGAACGACGTTGTATTCGTCGGTCCAAATAAATCGCAGTGTATTAGCTCTAGTAAAGAAGATGCCTTATCATACACAATCTTCTTGAAAGGTTTTCGCGATTGTTTACCTTCCACACAAGCTATACAATTATTTCTATCTACAGTCTTATAATCAATACCTACATTACTATTTTTTAATATATCCATACCAATTCTGCATAGGTGTCCTAAGCGCCTGTGCCACAATTCATATTCGGATATAGTTTCAACCGCACACGAATCGAACACAGTGTTGCAAGGGGAATTTACAGTACAGTTTAATTTGTACAGCCCTCTGCTAACTGAACCACTCAAAACAGATTCTCCTGTAAAGGAAAAGGTATCACTTCTAAAAAGATTACAACCATTCTTATCAAACAAAATAGAGAATCCTTTCTCGACACATTTATGTACAGATAAAAGATTAGTTTTTAACTTAGGAATATATATAACATTATTAATACGATTTACATTTGATGAAGTAGCTATAGAAATGTCACCGAAACCAACACAACTAACTCTTTCTCCGTTAGCAACAGTAACACTTACAGAGTCTTTCGATTTATAGGTCGTAAACCAGTCCTTCCTAAAAGTCATATGTTGTGAAGCGCCAGAGTCAATAATCCAGTGGTCCACGGAATTGCCATCATCTACGCCAAGTGCTTGCTGTGACGTTGACTCCTTTGGTTTTTTCAAATTTCTCAACGGACAATCTGGCCTTTTATGTCCTGGCTCTTTACAATCATAACATACTATTGGTTTTTTCTTTCTCGGTTTATCACGACGGCTTACATCAGACCGTAAAGCGGTTCCATCAGTTTTTGAAAGCTGACCTTTTGACATTTCATTTAGAAGTTTTTCCTTCACCAAATCTGTAGTAATTTCGACATTACTATTTTCCAAGGCCATAACAAGAGGATCAAATTTTGGGGTTAAGCCTCCTAATAAGATTGCAGCTAACGATGAATCTTCAATTATTTTCCCTATGTCAGCTAAACTTTGAGCAGTACTCATAACCGAATGAATATATTTCTCAATATCATCATAATCATCAAGACATAGTCTATATAGCCTGCGCTCTAAAGCTAACTTGCGTCCCATTCCTCTATCTTCATAAGCCTTTTGTAAAGCCAACCAAGCTTCTGATGCTGTCTTGGCATTGGTTACATGTATGATAGCAGAATCATCTACCGTCATGCAAATTGAAGTAAGTGCCTTCCTATCTTTTCTTGTTTTAAGAGGATCGGGTGTGGTATCTCCAGTAGGATAACCGTCGACTGCTTCCCATAAGTCCTCATGTAATAAATAATTACGCATTCTAAACTTCCATCTACTGTAGTCATCTCTATTGCGTAAAATTATAGAAGGCAAATTAGTGGAATGATTTTCTCTTACCATATAGTCGCCTCGTGACATTTGGTACAACGAAAAAATTACCACCGACTTCAAGAAATATCACCACAGAATTTCCAGATATTAATATTTACTTTAATCCACTTTAGAGCTTCGTGCTGATAACGATTGTTGTAAAATAATTGTTGAAAAGCGTAAAATTAAAGAAAACGTCTGTTTACTGTCGGTATTTATTTTGAAGTAAGTATGATAGCCAAAAAGAATTGTAACTTAAGTATTTCAAAAATTGACACTAAATTAGATTATAAAAGAGTATATATTACAACACGCCCGTTATTTGGTACCGACAGCATATTAGAGAGGCTTCCGATCTTATTTAATTTTTAATTCAAATTGCCAACATTAGCTACGTTCTAATGCGAGAGAAGTTACCAAATATTAAAAAAAACTGAATACTCCATTATTTTGCCACCTTAAAAGTACAAGCGATTCCTAATGGACTGCCTTTGATCAATAGCTAACTACATACATGTGTCGCGCTTTGCTCACAAGGGTGTATTTTTATTTAAAATTACTCTTTATATGCTCTATAAAAGCTTGTGTGATGTTGAAAGTTAAGAAGAAAATTAGTGGTCCATACTGTTCTGCTGTCCCTACTCTTGTATCAGATGATCGGCGGCTGATTGTTGCTCACTAAATGATATACTTTTGACAGCCGCTCGATATTTCAGCCGAGATAATATTGACTGCGCCGGCGCAATCCAACATTCTGGTTGAGATAGAACGATAATGTAACGTTAATGAAAGTAGCACTTATTTGGACGGCCGTAGATACGTTAGATAGTGTTATAAAATGTTATGCAGTAGCTGATACTGAGGTTGATTAAGTGTCTTATGAAACAGCTATGAGATTGCTCGCTTTTAATTTATTTGTAAAGAGGAACTCACTAGCGCAGTGACATACGCGGTCAGCCTGCGATTGCGTAAACTAAGCAATGTTCGTTAGGCTGGTCATAGGATGGGTGACCGAAAATATAATAAATATGATATGGTCTCGGCTGCATCTACAGTCGTTAATGCCCACCAATTAGCACTGGGACAGCGTGGTGGTTCATTCTCCCTATATTCTTCCATCCATAGAAAAGGTCTGTGCCTCAGCAGGTGGAAACATTATAGGGTTGGTGATGATAATGATGATGTAAAGATGAGACGTGACAGATGAGACGTATTCATATTAGGTATAAGTAATTTAAATTATTTGACTTCTAGGCAAAATAGTCCATATCAACGATACTAGTTTATAACTTGTTATCTTGTTATCTATCTTATTATGTAATTTGAGTTTTATTTGAACATTATTATAAATGTTTGAAAAAATATTACAAAGAAAATAAAGCCAGAAAAAGCTCAGCAGGATAATATTATTTTTTACTTTATTTTCTTTGTAATAAATTTTTTTATAAAGCTTTGATAGGTAGATATTTTTTGGTACATTTTAGTTTTATTGTATTTTACTGCTGGGTTACAGACTTTCGCTTTCGTCGTTAGTCTTTGTGCAATATTTCACACAGCGAAAATTAGTAAAAACTTTAAAATATTTTTTGAAATCTCTTTATTTAAGATAGAGAATACAACCTTAGTATACAGTTTACAACCGTCTTTTAGTTTAATTAAATTTGTAATTGTAAAATCAATATTATTATCTAAAACCTTAAATATACTTCCATAATAATATGAAACTTAAAATATCGTTTGGCAATTAGGTTATAATATTAATTGTTACCTCTCTAGTTATGTTAATCGTAATTAACATTAATGACATTATAATAAAACTACTCACTAGTGAGACATTATAGCTACTTTACCAACATTTAATTATTTTAATTGCACAGATATATTTCCAAGCAACCCATGAATCATCACAATCAGCAGCCCTTTATCGTTCCCACTGCTGGGACACATGAGCACGAGAGAGCTATGAGCAATGTGCAAATATGAGTATGAACATTCAAACTATTCATCATGTATTTCGTCAAACAAACAATGCTCCCACCGGGACTAGAACCAAGGACCTTTCAGCCGTGATCAGTCTGGCCACTCCACCGAACCAGCCGTCAGTAAGAGCATGATTCACACCAGAGCCAATATCTCGGGCAACTAGTGATATCTCGAGTGTTAAATGGAGGGAAGCTACAGGGAAGTATGTATGACAGAAACTATACTTTTTATCAAAGAGGATATACATACATACATACATACATAAATCACGCCTATATCCCCGGCAAGGGGATAAATGGTGGAATTAAATCTTGCAAATATGTATCTTGCAAACGCCATGTGATGACGGCAGAGCAGAATACAATTGGCGACTAAGGGTTAAGACAGCGATGAGGAATGGGCAGCAGCATTTTTCTCATACCACCTTGCAATATACTGCGATTTATGTGCCCGATATTTACTATAGCAATAGGCTTGCCATCTATTACATGGGACCTGACTTAATTGGCGAAAAGTGGTTGTTAATTCGCCCCTGCCTACCCCTTCGGGGACATAGGCGTGATCTATGCATGCGATTTTTCTATGCCAACCTTATAATGATTCTAGCTTTTTTATTTTTTTTTTATTAACCTTTAAGATCCCACTGCTTGGCAAGCTGATTCTAGCTTATGCGTGTAAAAAATATTGCTTAAGGTTTCGTCGAATTCTCCTTAATTTTCAACATAACTTACTGTGCAATTGTGCATGTGCAAAACATATGCGTCATGTCCGTCTGATGCGTATTTCCTGCGCTTTGATGTTCACAAGAGCTACTCCGGGGGGATTGCCCATTTTAGTTTCGGACCAATATGAAAATTTCCAGATAAACCTTAAAACGATAACTCTATTGATTAACAAGTTTACTGTACACAAACTGTATATTCAGATAACTTCTCTTTCACTATTCGTCTTTGATTCCGTTCAAATTTTTCAGACCTTCCTTTTTTTCTTTTTTCAAGTCCACCTTGATTGTATAGAACACACTGTAATTTACAAAAAGTCAATTGAACATAGCCTTCTCCAAAATATTTGAATAACAGATAAATAAAGCTAAAGCTAAAGTTAGTAGTTGGAAAGAAACCATGGGCCCTGGAGGGAGAGTACCCTAAATGTTTAAAATACTTTAATTTGCTGAAAGAAAACATTCTTTTATTTTTAAAAAGAAACATAACTGCATTCACAGATTTCTCAAAAAGCTTACCCGCACCGGGAATCGAACCAACTAAAAAAATAAAAATAAAAAATGTCCTCGCCATTTTATTTTACTAATCGATGCAGTCGATGTTATCTAGCGATAATTTTTCTTTGAGAAATATAATATGGTCTTATAAATAATAAAATCATGATATGTGAAGTTTATTTTACTTTTACTCTCGAATACTCTCAATTCTTACGAGAATCTTATTTTATTTGATGCATAAACTAATATGGAAGGTAAATATCACTTAGCAAGAGGCTTATAATTTAATTAATAAATTCCATATAGAAAATGTGCAGATTACGATGTGGCATTCGTACTAAATTTTTTTGTAAAACTTCGACTTTGACTAATTTAAACCTCCGACTTTTTCACCATTCGCGCCATAACTTTCCTCGACGGTTTTTGTCCATTTGGATACCTTTCACCATACCACTGAGTAGCTAAATTGTGATCATTGTAGTTTGAAATGTATGCTTCTATTGAATCTAATTGCTCTTGATACGTCAATATTTAAAAATGAATAATACGAAATACTTATAAGAAATGGTGGCAAAACTAAATCAATAAAAATTACCAAGATGTTCGTTCGAATTTCAAAATAGCCTTAAAATGCTCCACCTTTAACAAATGAAACGTGTTCCATTTTCAAACTTTCTTTTTTCAATTCCAATTTCCAGCAAGAATCGCGAGCAACAATAAAAAAATAAGGATTTGATTTGATTCGAGAGTAAAATAAATGTTAGATATCACAATGTTTTTTATTTCTAAAACCCTGTTTCTTAGATAAAATTTATCGTTAACATCGACCTTTCCACACTGTATATGTCGCGGCCGGCGAGTGCCAGTAACTTGTGCTAATAAGAATTAGTAAAGAGGCTAGGGTGTTGATTGAACGGCTAATTAAGCCAGTTGGCTAAGACATAGTATTAATATAGTCAATACATATTATTAATATAATCAAACTCCTACTCTCTATCGTGTGGTGACGGCAGAGTAGAATACAATTGTCACCACCCCAAGTCTCTCCCGTGGGTGTCGTACAAGGCGACTAAGGATAAAACAGTGATGAGGAATGGGCAGCAGCGTTCCTTTTATACCACCTAGTAATGTACTGCGGCTTTTGTGCCCTATAAGGCAATAGGCTCGCCACCTATTAAATGGGACTTACCATAATTGGTGAAACGTGGGTGCTGGTTCACCTCTGCCTACCCCTTCGTGATATAGGCGTGATTTATGTATGTGCATGTATGTATCAAACTCCATGGATTCGTTATTGTTAATTTAAAGCATTCTGACTTACCAAAGCTAAATATTTGCTTATGGACTTACCGAAAAGTAAGAAAATAGAAGATTTCAATCAGACTTAAAAATGAGAATCCAAGGAAAAGACCCAGGAGGCCACCACAGTTGCTGAGGAAGTCTGTGAGACCAAAAAGCTCGGAGCGGTGTACTGACATATACATGGAATCCCTGAAGAAAATGTCCACCTTGATGAATCCCATTCTGTAACAGAAGATGAAAAAAGATAAAAGAAGACGAAAGAAGATAAAAATTCAAAGGTTTCTTAAGCTAGACATGGAAGTTGTTGGCCTTCATCTAAGCTGTTGGCAAGTGACGATAATGTAGAGATGAGGATGGTGACAATTGCATTCTGCTCCGCCGTCCACAATTTGATATCCTTATTCATAAAACCTACAACTCTTTCATCTCTCGCTGTTAAACATGTTTCCACTGTGATGAGATTCACACAGTATTTTAAGACTGATTTATTTTACAATGTAAGTCTGTGTTCTACCCGCTTATTTGGCGCCTATTTAGGTGCCAGACAGATGGCTATAGGCTCGCCCCCTAACATGGGACTTAAATTTCAAAAAAACAAGTTATGATGATTACGAAACCATTTGGAGCTAAGGTTTAGAACTCTATATATTTTTTTCAGAACTTTTAAGTTGCTAAGTTAGGAGATATTTCAAAAATTAATTGTAAATTCCACGCTTGACTCTGATGTGCTGTGCCGTGTTTCATAGAGGTATTCACTTAAAACCAACCATAGACAACATCTTTTTCATACACCCTAAACAAGAAACAAAGAAATGTATCCCATTGATAAGAATGTGTCATAAATATAATATATTATGTAAGGGCCTTGACATATTCCATCAGAATTTGAAATCTTTCTTGAAAAGTGTCAGGTGTCAGAAAATATTGGTTTGCTTCTCACTATATAACAAGTAACACACACAATCTAATAATATTATTTGCACGTACTTATTATTTAATATAAAATAACACATTTAAGTCAAATGTTGTGCTCGGTTGTCACATAAATGCAAATTTAGTGAGTATGTAATGGAAAGGAATAATTAAATTTATTAGGGAACAGTTTCACAATCGACAAGTAAGTTCTGAGTAGCTTACTTGACAGATCATTTGACAGTTGTAATATGAAATACAGGTCTGTCAATTGAACTGCCAAGCAAGCTAATGAGAACTCTCTTGTCGATTGTGAAACAGGCCCTAAATGTTTTGATTTGTATTTTGTTACCGTGCCAAATAAATATGTAAATAAAAAATAAAATTTAATGGCACAAAAATGGAGTTGTTAGATTCTATCACTACCTTCGCCTAAAAATGTAATGTTCTCAATTTGCGAAGAGTGGATTTTAATTCACCTCTGCCCATCCCTTCGGGGGTATAGCCGTGATTAATGTATGCATGAATAACAGCTTACTTATTAATATCCGTATCGTTGTCTCTCCGTTCGAGCTTGTAAACTTTTAAGTAATTGGAGAGCAGGTTTCCCATATCGTACTCGGTCTTGTGAATATCTGCGTCGTACTGGACGGAGTTGCATGCAGGCAGGCAGAAGCAGCCATTCTTTTTGTGCCTGGAGTACTTGCCTGCCAGTTCGTCTTTATGAAAAATAAATAGGCCTCTGTAAAGCCAAGGCCAAACCAACGCGTTCAGCTCGCGTCCGCGATAGCGTGCGCGGCACACTGTCGCGTTTGTTCCGGCGTTCACCAGGCTGGCGTTACTACAATGCTGTCTGATACAGACAACGAAATTGAAGAAGTTTTACTTCTTTCTGCTATTATTGAAGACGAAAAGGAACAAGAAAGCTAAGTACAATACAATTACAGTATCATGTGCGAAGAAATTGTGCCAATGCTTTTGACGTATCACACAGCAATAGGTATTTGTGGACCTCATGCGCATGCGCGATCTGATCGCCCTCGCTGCGTGCATACGCTGCACAGGACGCCGCGATCTGGCCGCGGCCGCCGCGGTTTGAAAACGTCGCTACAAGTTCGTACACAACAACTGACCGCCATCGCGAACGCCACCGCGGACGCAAGCTGAACGCATCGGTTTGGCCTTAGCTTAATACGTCAGTTTCATACATTTGTATTTTATGCGTTCGAATAGATTTGACACTTGGTTATATTAATAAGTTTGCCATTTGGTTTGCACCCTGACATTATTATAAGTACCTAGTTTTTTTTCTAGACATCTCACCCGATGGTAAGTGAGTAACAACCGCGGATGGAATCGAGCTTCACCTTCACCTATCTATCACAAATTGTCGGAACACAATAATACTGTCAACATTATTAGTATGGCGACAGATTTTGATAAGATTGTGGTAGCCAGGCGGACTTGAAATAAGTCCTACCACCAACCAAACCGAGCAAAAATTTATACGTCCCTGGGGATCGAACTCGGGACCTCTGGTTCTTAATTCCGGTGGGTGAACCACTAGACCATGGATAAGGTTTAAGTTAAAACCTGAAGATACATAACCTGTCTAGTTAGTATCCACTACTACTGGGTGGTTTTTGACAGTTGAATCAACAGGACTAAGCAAGTTTACGACCAAGTGGCTGTTGAAACTCTTTGTTTTCAATAGGAACACCCTGGCCGTATTTTGATAGACGTCGTATTTACTTTTAGAATTGTTTTGTAATTATATAAACATTCGTCTGTCACACTCTGTACTTTGTATTGCATACCAAAATATACTACATCTTTTTACTGTGAAAACTCTCTTTTCTTAGTGGTTATGGGCCCTAAGATTCTATAAAAGTGTAGTTATCGCATGAGATAAGTGTTATGGAGAAAAACAACAATAAAATGTTTTCCCCATCGGTAAGTTTGCCGACACAAAACCAGTCTTCGACGGGAAGCGGTGTAAGCTTTACTAAGCTGCATGGCCGCAACTATAGCGCGTGGGCGTTTGCCATGGAGTGCTGGCTAACAGACCTCGAACTTTGGGACGTGGTTGCAGAAGAAGTCAGTCTCACAGATCCTTTAGCCAAGCGGAAGGATGTGAAAGCCCGTGCCAAGATCTGCCTCGCTTGCGACGAGTCGATTTACCCCGTGATCAGGTCAGCAAAAACTGCGTATGATACTTTTAACTGTCTGAAAAAAGCCTACGCAGACAGCGGCCTTACACGAAGACTAGGCCTCATGAAGAACCTAATGACAGTCGAGTTCAATGGTAGAATACATGAGTACATAAATAAAATGCTAGCTACGCAGCAGGAACTACAAAGCATTGGAGCTGCAGTAGACGACGAGTTTCTCGCCATCATCATGCTGGCAGGACTTCCTGAGAAGTACCGACCTCTCGTCATGGCGCTGGAGCATTCCAACAGCAAGATCACATCGGAGAATGTTGCTGCAGCATTGATGAAGGAAGATGTTCGTGCTGCATCAACTACTAGTACCTCTGAAGAACCTGTGAATACTGCGTTACGTGTAAAAAGTGCAAAGAAGAAACCTTTCTGTACATATTGTAAGAAAAGCGGTCACGTAGTATCTCAGTGCAGGAAAATTGTAAATAAAAAGAAAAATGTGTCTAATAGTGATTCAGTTTCGGCTAAAAACACAAATTACACATCCGAATTTACATTTTCATCTTGTTTCACTAACATCCCTACAGGTTCCCAAGACTGGATCATCGATTCAGGTGCCAGCTCTCATATGAGCAACAGGAAAGATTGGTTTGTGTCGATGTCTCGCCACGTTACACCAATCAACGTTGCCAACAAGGAGCAAGTTTTAAGCCATGGCATAGGTACTGTAAATATTCCTATTTCCGATCGTGTAAATAAAATAAAAAATGTATTATATGTTCCTAGTTTAGCTACAAATCTTTTATCCGTTAGTAAATTAGTTGATAAGGGTTACGATGTTTTGTTTACATCGGATGGCGCAAAGATATGTCCCAGTGGCAGTTGTCATGTCACAGGTCCGGCGAGGCGACAGGTTCTAACCATAAAGAAATGTATAGACTAGACGTAGATTATTCTAATGCTTACTCTACAGTTACGGCAAAGGAATCTGCGTTACTATGGCATAGGCGTCTAGCACATTTAAATGCACAAAGTATGCATATTATACGAAACAAATGCATTGGTGTAAATTTTAGCGGGAATTTAAATAAAAAATGCATTCCCTGCTTACAAGGTAAGCTTGCTAAAAAGCCTTTCAAAAATTCTACGAGCAAATCGAGCAAAGTCCTACAGCTCATCCATTCGGACTTGTGCGGGCCAATGAGCACGCACTCGTGGGGCGGATCTCTTTATTTGCTAACATTTACAGACGACTTTAGTCGCAAAACATTCGGATATTTTTTAAAGTCTAAATCAGAAGTTTTATGTAAATTTGTAGAATTTAAGCATTTAGTAGAAAACCAAACTGGCGAACGGATCAAGGTGCTACGTACGGACAATGGTGACGAATACATTAATAGAGAATTTTCTTTATTTTTGAAGGGGAACGGCATCGTGCATCAAACCACGGTTCCGTACACACCACAACAAAATGGTGTCTCCGAGCGCGCCGACCGTACTATAATGGAAAAGGCAAGATCCATGCTCCAGGACTCACAGCTACCGCTTGCTTATTGGGGAGAAGCAGTCAATACGGCGATTTACATAAAAAATCGAGTGCCCACACATTCTCTGAACAATCAGATCCCTGAAGAGGTGTGGACGGGAAAGAAAGTTGAGCTTTCTCATTTGAGAGTCTTCGGCAGTGAAGCTCATATCCTAGTGCCGAAAGAGAAGCGCTCGAAACTCGACCCTAAAACAAAAAGGTGCATATTTGTAGGGTACTCTACGGAGAGTAAAGCCTATCGCCTTGTTGATCCCTAAAATCCTCGAGCGATTATCACCGCGAGAGAAGTAGTCTTCATCGAAGACAAAACGCAAGCAGAACCAGTAGCTGAGCCCCACATTGATTCTTCCTCAAGCTCTCCATCGTCACGGTCTGATATCTTGATACCCATACACGAAGAAGAACCAGAAGTTCAGCCGACACTTCAGCTGCAGTCTCAGGGGTTACCTGAGCAGCACCAGCCTGAAGTCCCAACCTTACAGCCGGTCGTTGTAGAGAATATCACTCCTGTAACCTCACCAGAGCGTCCAGAAACTCATCCCACAGTACGGATTGAGACTCAAAGAAGATATCCTACTCGGGAAAGAAGACCTCCTGCCAAATTCGAGGATCATCTTTATCTCACTTCAGATCTGGAGCCAGAAAGCTATAAAGAAGTTACAGAACACCCGGAAAAGGACAAATGGCTGGATGCTATGCAAGCTGAGTATAACTCATTGATCAAGCATGGCACCTGGATTCTTGTTGATCGACCATCCGGTCGAAAAACTACGAAATGTAAATGGGTATCCAAGATAAAAAAGGACACTTCAGGCAACGTGACAAAGTACAAAGCCAGACTGGTGGCCAAAGGTTTTACTCAAGTCGCCGGAGTCGACTACGGCGAAACCTTTTCCCCGGTGGCTAGGTTATCCTCTGTACGACTTTTGCTCGCGTTTGCAGTTCAACATGGCCTGCAAGTGGACCACCTAGACGTGGAGACCGCGTTTTTAAATGGGGAACTTGAAGAGGAGATCTATATGGAGCAGCCAGAAGGTTTTGCTGATGATTCCAAAGGGAAAGTATGCTTGCTTAAAAAGGCCCTATATGGACTTAAGCAAGCACCACGCCAATGGAACAAGAAGGTATGTGAAGCTATGGCAGAGCTGTCACTTACTCAAGCGCCATCAGAACACTGCCTTTACTATAAGAGGTCAGAAAAAGACATCCTGATCGTTGCTGTCTTCGTTGACGATTTCTTCGTACTAAGCAGTAACGATACCTTAAAAGTAGATTTTAAGTGTAAACTTAAACAGAAGTTTACCGTAAAAGATCTCGGTCCCCTAAAGGATTGTCTCGGTATGCGAGTGACACAATCCAAAGATTGTATTGCCCTCGATCAAACGCAATATATCGAGAAACTTATCGATAAATTCGGCATGAGTGATGCTATAAGCGTCACTACACCGCTAGAACTTGGCCTTAAGTTGACTCTTCCTGACAAAGAGGACGAGAAAATTGAAGCACCATATCAAGAGCTTATCGGGTCTCTAATGTACATTTCCATCTGTACAAGGCCTGATATCGCCCACACGGTCTCCTACCTTTCCCAATTTAATGCACATTACGGGGGGGTACATTGGAAGGCCGCTAAGCGTGTGCTACGGTATCTTAAGGGTACCAAAGATATGAGGCTTCAATTCAAGTCAACTGGCCAGTTCTACCCAACAGGGTACGCCGATGCCGATTACGGCAATAATTTAATAGACCGTCGATCCTATACAGGATTCACGTTTATGATGAGCGGAGCACCTGTGTCTTGGGAATCCCGCAAGCAAAGGACAGTCGCACTATCTACCACAGAGGCCGAGTATATGGCACTGGCCGAAGCTTGCAAGGAAGCCATCTATCTCAAGTCACTCATCACAGAAGTCTTCGGTATCACTCATACTCTCGTCATTCATTCCGACAATCAAAGTTCCATCAAACTAAGTCATCATAACACATATCACGCACGCACCAAACACATTGACATTAAACACCACTTCATACGAGACTCACTATCACACCACAGCTTGCACATTCAATACATACATACCGGCGACATGGTTGCAGATGTACTGACAAAATCATTGCCGAAACTGAAACACTATAAGTGCATAAATAGTTTAGGTTTAGGTTAGGTATACAGTCAGTTCGTATGTTTTTTGATATTGTGTATAAGTTGTTAAGGTGTATATAGTTAGTGATAGGTAGGTGTGTGTATATAACTTAATGTTTACTGATTACGTGTGTATATAAAATGTTACTTGTGTGTTATTATATAGTGAACTTTGATATATCGTTTTTATACTTGTATATACTTATATACAGGATGTTCCCATTGCGGGGGGGTGTTGAAACTCTTTGTTTTCAATAGGAACACCGTCAACGTCAATAGGAACACCCTGGCCGTATTTTGATAGACGTCGTATTTACTTTTAGAATTGTTTTGTAATTATATAAACATTCGTCTGTCACACTCTGTACTTTGTATTGCATACCAAAATATACTACATCTTTTTACTGTGAAAACTCTCTTTTCTTAGTGTGGCCTATCTATTCGAACGAATAGAATACAAATGTAAATTTTTGACAGCTTCTTTTGCATTTGACACGCCGGTCGACATGGTGTTTTCCCAGCTATAAATTCTGAGATAATACATAAGTTTCTTAATTACTATGGCCATAATAAATACAAATTCATTTCTTTACAGGACGAGTATCGATCGACTTTGTTCGTATCGATGGGTAATTGGTACCTTACCATACCTTGTATCCTTTAGTGTCAAAAACGACTGAAATTGCAAGGTATCTAACAGTATGTGTGACATTGTAATGACTTACCCCGAGCTTCGTTCACACAATACATCCGGCTAGCAGAACATATTTCTTTGCTGTTGTTATCTGTGTGATATAAACAGGTTTTATTTTTGATTTTTATTTAAATATTATACCTATATTAAATGTCAGAAAAATTAGTACAATAAAATATGGTCACAAAAAGTTGGTAAAATTATAGATTTGATGCGAAAACGTCTTGGTTAGCCATGCCCGAGTGGTATAGGCATCGACCCGGATTGCAGAGGACGCAGGTTCGAGACTATAATTTTTCGAACTTTTTCTAACTACAATTTTCTTTGTAATAAAACATACGTTGCATTCATACGTCAGGCCATTCTTTAACAGGGGTAGGAATATATCACTTCTTTCGAACTTTGTACTTCTTTCGCATCATCCAATCTGATTAATGTCTTCATGCATGTCCGTCGGTTTCAGGTACTATTGACCTGGGCCTTTTTTAAATACTTTCAATTTCATTATAAAAGATCTGCTCAGGCCTTCCCCTTCCGTTTCCCCCATTCACTTCTGACATCCAAATGATTTCGTTCACTTATCCTTTCTATGTGACTAAGCCATACGACGATGCCTTTTTCAATTCTTATCATTACATCTTCTTTCAAACCACACCTTTCTCTGATTACATTGTTGTACATACAATCGATCGCTCAGCCTTGTCCCCATGCTCCTCAACGCTCTTATTTCTGCGGCATTCGTTCTACTTTCATACTTTTTATCTCATACCCAACTTTCACATTCGTACATTAATGTCGGGACCAGCACTTCATAATGAACGGCCATACGCGCCTTTCTGGACACACTCTGGCTGCTCACAAAAGTGTGCAAGGCCCCGTTAACCATATTCCCATTTTTTTTAATAAAATAGTTTATAATACTGCAATATCAATGGAGTAGCAGTCGAAACTAATAATTCAGAAAAATATTGTGCTTACGTGGCAGAAAGAAGGGGACGCATTTACATCTCTTGTACGTATAGTTACTGAGACATTCAAGCTTGCAGTTGTTGAGTGTGTAGTGACGGAAATATCTCAAGGGCTTGTCTTCGGGAAAGTAGCACTGGCGACTGGGTAGGAAACATTGAGTTAGTAGAAAAAAGTTAATTTCGGTATTACCAAGGGCGGTAAAATAAAGAATGTCGCAGGTCGCAACTATTTGACGCCTCAGCTGAAGGCGAGGGCGATAAATGTGCTATCTGAGGTTTTCTTTTTTACCTCATGAGGTAAGTACAAAATTTTATGTCATCCCTTGACCAAAAAGTAGGATTTCTGTACGCGAACAGGGCGGTAAATGCCACTTGCCACTTTAAAAAAAAAGAAGAAGATGTGAAAAATAATGTCTTTACATTATTTTTCACATCTTCTTCTCCCATACATACATATATCACCATAGTCAAAAGAAGGAAAAGAAAAAGACAGAAGAGTCAATGGATGGATGGAAAAGTACAGAAGGTAGTGAAAGATAAGAAAAAAGTTTGGTAAGATGGATTAGCAAAGAGGGCTGACCAAAGGATATGTAAGGTGACAATGGCGGATGTAGACGGAGCGAAAAAGGAATATTAAAGATTGAATTTGCTAGTGAAGAGTGTAGTGAATAGAAAGAAAGATGAACGAAAAGATGAGTTTGATAGAAAAATCTCTGAAGATCTCCAAAATAACATAACGGAAGTGAATGGAGAAATGGGAAGAGGAAAGCCTAACTTAGATCTTTAATAATCAGATTATATCTATGCAGTTGGCATTTGATTGGCCCAGAGGTGATACTATTTCTAAGTTAGGTCCTATGGCGTAATAGGTAGCGAGTCTATTGCCATCTTTCGGGCACGCAAATCGCGGTATATTGCTAGGTGGTATAAGAGGAACGCTGCTGCCCATTTCCCATAGCTGTCTTAACCTTTAGTCGCCTTGTACGACAACCAAGAGGAGGGATTGGGGGTGGTGACAAAATTGTATTCTACTCTGTCGTTACCACGTCACAGCGAAAAATCACAGCGAAGTTAATTAAATTCATTTACAGCCGCACTCAGAGACGTCAATTAACTTTAATGAGTAATTAATGTCAAAAATTTTCATTCAAATATAGACCATAGACCCGGCAAGAATAGCGACTAGTTTTGAATTGTCATTCTTTGACGTCAAGTACTCATTAACGTTATTTGACGTCTCTGAGTGCGGCAGTTAATGTACAACAATCACTACTTGAAATTGAGAACTTGTCTAAGAACGACACTGCTGCTCTAGAGTTGAGGTTTTATTAAAGTTTTAATGGAACTTGCGGGGTTATAATGTTTGCCTCTTTCAATCGCTTTCGTCTGCCGGTCACTCTCACTCATTGAGATTAATGTCTACTAGCACATAAGAGGCTTAAGATGTGAATGCACATGAAATAAAATATCTTACGTCTCCAAAGGGTAACTCCGCAAATTCTCACTCGTAGTCACCATGGTAAACCTTAGAGCTATCGACGACAACTGTTTAGGAAGTGCAGCGTAGTAATAAATGGAAGATTCTGGAAAATCAGCCGGGTGATGTAAAAATATCTGTGCATGAACAAAAGTTGGATTAAGTTCTTTCGTAAAACGAGAACAGGTGTCACTTTGATGCATTTCCAATTACTACGAACAGCTTTTATGGATTTTGGATTATGTAATCTTCTTCTTTCTGCTCTGTTCCCAGTCTATCACGGTCAACGCACGCCTGTTCCATTCATATAAGTCTGACGTTCACCGGAAAGGTGCTAGTGGTAAATGAATTTATATAAAAAAGACGGACAGGACCATATCGAACTACCGATGAACAGAGAGAGTGATTGGAATGACAACGTTCCAATCCATACTGTTCAAGGTCTAAGTATTTAAAAGTTGGTACACTGTTTCGAAAGCTACACCATGCTTATAGAATACACTTGCCTTGTTGAAACGTATTTCTCTCACCTTATATCCGTTATACAACCCGTTGCAGAGTTTATCTTTTTCATCGTCGATAGTCATAAGTTCAATATGCAAATCTGGAACCCCTCCGTTGTCCTAAGCAAATAGAAATTATTATTTGCACTACAAAATTTGACACAATGTTTCAAAATTTATTTTTCTCCCTGCCCTGTTCGCAGTCCATCTGGGGTCGGCACAGTATGTTTCCTCTTCCATTAATATCGGTCAGACGTCATCAAGCCATCCACTCCCTTTCGATTCATATTACCATTACACCAGAAAGGTTATAGTTATGAATAAGAGTAAAGTGCTGTAAAGGACCATGTCGAGAGACCTATGAATGGAGAGAGTGATTAGGATGGCAACATTCTACACTGATAAAGGGTTTTACAGCCGGCTGCCAGTCTGACCCCAAACCTTTTTGGGTATGCTGTTGTTGTTGGTTTGCACACCACCATTCAGGTGCCCCAAGGTTATTGGTCTACACCGGGCAATCACCTTCAGTCGATTTTCATGGCAACCATTTGAGGCAGGGCTGTCACATTCTGCGTTATTATTTCGCTCTCAGGCCTGCATGCAAGACAATGGTGCAGAAAGTACCTATTTTTAAATATAAAAGATTCCCTCTGTCATTTGTTTTCAAAAAACAGAGAAAAATCTTTCAAAATTGTTGTAAAAAAAACAAGGAAAATCTTTAAAAATCACACAAAATTGACACTCCATCGCCGATCGCTGTTACATCTAATCTAAGTATATTGTATTAATAAGTTTAAAAGATCTATTTCCACAAGAATAGTTAGTTACCCTTCCTCTTCCAGGGTAAGGATCTGGGTCATCAGTGAGATACCCTTGAGCCATTGTCCAGTTTCTACTGCTCTCATTTGAAAACATGTACTTATATTCATGTTGGATGCTGAAAACAGAGCAAAAACAGTATTTATAGTTAAACTTTTGCCTTCTTTTAAGGTGTTATCTCAAAAATGCTCACTTCTCTTCTCGTAATATTTCATTCGGTGGTAAACTGTTAAGGTTGTAGCATACACCTTCTTCGGTGAGTACTCTTTTAAACGATTCCTTACAATATGGAGACTTAATCCATGATATTTTGCACTGATAAATTATCTCATCGATTTCAAGCGATAACTGCAACAGATCAAGAACGAACCCGCATCAAGACCATAATTTTGAGAACTCTTTCTAACCACAAAAATCTTTGTACTAATTTTTCCAACATTTTATATAATGATGAAATTAAAATGGTATAGAATATAACATTTTTTTTTCTACGTGTTTAGTACCCGACCTCATTCGGTTCATAGGCAACTCGTTAATTTGCAATTTCAGTACAGATTACAAATAGATTGGCGTTAAAGACCAAATTGGCACTTTGTCGAATTAACTGTGTTTATAAACCATATTTCAAATCTGTTCGTTTTAATGAAACAATTTTTTTTTTTAAATCTATCAGTCATTCACTCAAGCGTGTAGGTACTGCTAGTCGCACCGACTGTAACACACTATAGAAACCATTTAAAATCGATTTAACAAACCAAGTAACAAACACTTTACTAACAAAAACATTGTTGGTTTGTATGTTGTTGAGGTGGGAGCGATACCAGCTAAATATCAATATATTAATAACTGAAAGACCTAGGCTTGTCTAGAGCTTACGTTAGTTCTACACTAGAACTTTGGTCTACGGGGGCTCTCACAGAATCTTACCAACTATGGCTGGGCAGAGAGAGAAGTCACGGTGGCGAAGGCAACACATATTGTCAAAGGGTAAACTTTTGGGTCACAAGTCCCGTAGTAAGTTGCTTCAAACCTGCCACACGATGGACCCGGCACCCGCACGGTGAATCCATTAAACGGTAATAGCTTTCGTCTTACGTAAAATATGCGGGAAAAACATTCAAAAATAATTATTTTTTTATAGACAGGTATCGTGAAGTTAGGTACCTACTATTTTTTGTCACTTAACTTTTAAGGAGCTATTACCATTCACGTGATGTAAATCCTAGTTACTAGTATATTGGAACGTTGAAATCAATACTTACTCTTAAAATATGATCAATATCCGATATTTCAATGTGTTCCTTCATACGGAAAGTATCACCTACATCACAGAGCAGGGATAGTGCATCGCTTATCTCAAAGTCTTTTGTGTAGTTTAAACTGAAGAAAAAAAAGTTAGTAGTTACAAACGATTAATATCCTATGTCCTGATGAGGTCTCTTCCATACATACTACATAAATCACGCCTTCACCCCGAAGGGGTAGGCGGTGGTTAAGAAACGCTGCTGCGTATTACTCATTGCTGTTTTACCCGTCGCCTTGTACGACTCACCGATTAGGGCAGTGACAGAGCAAAATATTGTATTCCGCTTTGCCGTTTGCCAGAGGGCATGTTTGCCAGTGGATAACTTTGCCAGTTTTATTTCTTTACCCTAATTTTTCTACAAAATATAACAAAAACCAACCATAACCGACAGTACGTAATTCAATTTTAATCAGAACAAAGCTATAATTTCCGTGAATCATCATCCCTGAAGAATTCAATGGATACTTACAACAATGTATCGTTGTAATAGCCATAAAGATAATCACTATTTTTACTATGCAGTTCAGAGTAGTTAAATTCTGATTGTTTGAATTTGGCTTGAGGACAAATCGTCACAGAAGGGAACGGTACCTGGAAATGATTGTTAGGTCTCATTTTCTGAAATCATAGCTTTACAACTAATATTATTACAATCACGTAGAGAAATTTTTATTTGCTAAAATTTTTCTAACATATTTATATAATATTTTTAAATTCTTACCATTTCAACAGGAACATGTTTCTCACTGAAACTTACAATCACCGGGCTAGATTTCCATTTCCACCACACATTGTAGATAAAATAAAAAGACAGCATAAGACTTGAAGCGAACGTTATAAACCAAAATATTCTGAAACAATCCAGAGCATCAGAAAATGTAGAAAATATAGGATTTAATTTAAAGTTATTTGTCAAGAGTTTAAGACAACGTTGCTTGGTCATGCTAAGTTCTCGTTTGATCTGAGTCAATTGGGGTAGATGATGAAAATTCTTTTTGAAGTGACACGTAGAGCTATGGACGTATCACAAATTTAAATACAAAAGAGTAAGATAATTCGTTGAACAACTAAAACAACAACGACAGTGTTGCAAAAATAATTTAGATTGCAGTAATTATTTTAGTAATACTAAGAGCTCAGGAATAAGCTCTAGTGATACAAAGACATGAATGTAAAAAAAAAAAAAACTAAACAACCAACGACCATGCAATGAAATTAAACTAATGGATATTACTCACTTTTCGATGATTTGAAGGCCTGGTTTCGAAAAGTACCGAAGACCGTGAAGCGTTGTGTTATTAGCGAAGTCCGAAAAAACTTCTACCAATAAAAGTTTTTGTCGCTTCCTCCGCTGTTTCATTATGCTCACATCACCGATGATTGGAGGTGCATTTGTTTTGCTAAAAGAATTTAAGTACGGATTAGACTATAAACTGTTACGCTCTTATTAATAAACACGGTTTAAGTATAGACTAGTTACTCAGTGTTATGTCTATTTACCTCGCATTCAAAACATTACCGGTACAAAAGGTTTGATAAAGATTATTACAAATACTTACTCCATTGTTGTCACTGGCCGCCCTGTTCTTTCTGTGTTTAGGTCACAAATGAAGGAAATTTCAATGATGCGTTCCTATTTTACTCTAATTAGGTTAACGCCGCCCATTTTGTTAATTAAAACACTTTGCCATTTATAAAAACCAGTGGGACGTGTTGAAATTATCAGCTCGCTAGTATCAGCTCTTAATCCTATTCAACTAAGGTCGATGTTTATTTTAGCACCATAGATGGGAAGTCCGATAGGTACTAATTCAATTACAATCGTTACTACTAGTATAATTTTCAGTTTAATCATATTAGCATTAGTTGTTATCTAGTGATCTAGATCTAGCAATAAATTAAGTGCCTGCATCAAATTAATTATAAATTAGGTTAGGTTAATTAATTACAGTTATTACCGTTTCTATGTTGACCCAGGAAATAAAAAAACCGGTCAAGTGCGAATCGGACTTGGGCACAAAGGGTCCGGACCATTATCTTTTAAAACAAGCAAAAAAAATCACGATTGTTGTATGCGAACCCCCTTCAATATTAATTTTGTTCAATGAGATACAGCCTGGTGATAGACGGACGGACGGACAGGAGTCTTACTAATAGGGTTCCATTTTGTCTTTTGGTTACGGAATCGTAAAAAATAACGTAGAATTTGCCCCTACCCTTCCAATGGATGTCGTAAGAGTGGGTTAACAGAGATTGTCTGGTGTAAACCAATAAGCACCTTGGGGCACCATTATGGTGGAGGGCAAACCATCAACAACAGTATACCCAAGGACGGTTAGTAGTTAATTTATTGGGAACTCTAGATCAACTTCGTTGATCTAGAGCTTCCCAAAATAGTTCACAGGCACAAGTTTGACACCGCTCCAATCAAAAAAATATTTACGTTCTCAAAACCACTGCATTGGGAACTCTAGATCAACTTTGTTGACAAAAATAGTTCACAGGCACAAGTTTGAAACCACTCCAAACAAAATATAGATCTTCGATTTATCATTAAAATCTCTACCATTAAAAGCGATTGCAAATACTCACAATGAAATATGCACGTTCTCCAAATCACTGACACCGAGCACACAATCTACTTGGGTTTTAAATTATAAAATAGCATAACTTAATTACACACAAACCGAATAATTGAATAACTCTCACGAATTACTTCAGTTCAAATGAACAAACGCAGCCAATCAATCAAATGTACTTAGCTCAATAATTGTATTTTTCGTTCACGGTCAAAAATTATGGTTCTCTTTGTCGAGATCCTCATAGAACCCTTCATCAGGTCTATAGACATCTTATGACACATGAATTACTCAATACAAATATTTCGTTAGGTACTGACAAAACCCAGCCGCATATCGTAATAACTATATATTTTTCTTTCATGTTCAATGCACTGTTTTCCCTTCGTTGGGTTAGAGTTTCTCTTTATCGAGATTAACTCTTCACACCACATAGCAACACGAATTACTTTATACCATTATTACGACACGTCCAACCAGCGGCTAGCGATCGCTTAAATACTTACTAATTTAACTATGAAATGAATTTTCGATGGAGAATAATGTTTATTGTACACCAAGAGCTAAGCGAAATTTAGTTAGTTTGTCAGTACTGTGATTGGGTATTTTTATATTTTAAAGCATCGTGCTAGCTTGTTCTGGACGCATAGCGTAAGCATAAGCGTATAATGCTGATTTTAAGTAATGAGTTCGTGATAAACAACGGTGTCCATTTCGTTAATATTCGATAAATGCTTTGCTTGCACTTGCTACATCTATTAGTTTAGAGTAATAATTATATTAAAGTTACCTACAGTCGAATATTTAAATATGTATCCAAAGCTAGATAATAATATAACTAATTTGAAATAGCCTCAATTAATTTGTAATCAATCAACGCTATAATTCTTTGTAAATGCTTAATGTGTTATAATAACACAGCGATAAGAACTATACTCCATATACTATTTTTGATAAATTTACATGTTTATATACACTCTCGAAATGTTATGTGTTCTTTTAAAGCTCAATAAAGATGTATCCTTACATCAAGAAACCACTATCAAAAAGGCTTTGACTTGCTCAGGAACATTTAATGATGCTACTACAAAATGGTTACATTATTTTATACTTTTGAAATGGTCATGTATTAAAATACTCGACTGTACATAAAATAATATTTGAATAAAGTAATGACAAGACCATTTATATTCGACGACAATACACGATACGATTTCTACACGAAATAGTAGTTGGACTGCTAATTACATACAATGTAAGATGAAAAGGAGATATGAATTTTCTAAAATAGGTTAAAAACTGAAAAAATTACTGCATTTACACAGAATTATAGAGGTAATTGATTGTAAATTTAATGATGCTACTACAAAATGGTTACATTATTTTATACCTTCGAAATGGACGCGTATAAAATACTCGACTGTACATAATATAATATTTAAATAAAGTAATGACAAGACCATTAACATAGGACAACAATAACACCATACGATTTTTACACACAATCGTAGGACTGCTAGTTGCATACAATGTGAGATGATAGAAGATATTTTCTGAAATAGGTGAAAAAGTGAAAATCGCAATGTTTCAATGCATTTGCAGATATATATTTTTAAAAGACTCCTTTTAAAAGATAAGTTGTTTGTAGGTTTATCAGTTAAAATACAAATATTTTTTAAAGAATTCCTTTAGACTAAGTTTAGTGTAAGACTAGTTTCCCCAGTTTAACCAGAGTCTGTTCGCGTTACCTATATGTAAAGTCGTGTCGGTATCGTATCGTTTAATTTAAAAACCCTCAATGGATTATAATTGATTGCAAATTACCTATTACTTTGGTGAAAAACAATTATCTCAAATTTCAAGTAATTTGAGCGATGTGTTTTTCACCAAATCAATTTCACAATTTATTGAGTGGAAATTAATAAAAAAATGCTGACTAAGTTAGTTACATGTGTGTGAAAAACTTAAATGTGGTATGTAAAGTGTATCTATGAAATTAGTATATAAATTAATTTTCCCAAATATGCCATCAAATACTTTTGATACATCGTCGAGTTGTCGTCCCTACGCTCCGTGCAAGTGCTACTCTAAGTGATACCCACTCTTCTCATCGTGAGCTACCGCTGCGTTGATATAATGTATGTAAGTTTGTTTTATTCTTGTAAGAAATGTTATCAGTCTGTCTGCCGCACTCAGAGACGTTAATTAACGTTAATGAGTACTTAATGTAAAAAATGATAATTCAAAACTAGTCGTTATTCTTGCCGCGTATATGATCAAGATTTAAATTATTTTTCGATACCAAGTTTGCATTGATCACAACCAAGTTTGATTAAACTCAGTTTCTATGAGAGACGGTGAAATCGGTCCTAAATTGCGTTAATGTCTCTACAATATAGTAATTTTTTGATCGTCGCGCAGATATAATTGATGTATGTTAAATTGACTTTATTTCGCACTTACAGGTCTGAGTCACAGTACAAGAAACATAACACCACTCCCATTTCTGGTGCTGCTTCTTTATTTGACGAGTCTGAAGGAGACCACTCATCAGAGAACGAAGCAGTTCCTTGGTAAATTATTTTAAATTTATAGATTTTAGTCACTTTACTATACAAAATATAGGCTTCTTTTACAAGTATCTTTTTCTTCCAGCCCGCCCAAGAAAATAAAAAAACAATCCAAACCGGTAAAAAAGCTGGACTGTAAGAAAACATCATCTAGGTATGTTTTAATTAAATGTTGTTATAATCTTACATCTTACATGCTTATCGCAGATTATATGTATATTTTCAAAGTCATTCAAATCTATCCGTTATTATATTTATTACAGAATTAGATGACTAGATCTATTTATCAATACATACTTCAGACCATTTCTACGCCGAATTGTATCCGCATCTACTCCACTGGTTTTACTGTAATTCAATTTAAAAAAAATATTTGCATTAACTTATAAAATTAGATTTTTTTGAACTGTATACCAAATTTCATCAATTTAAATTCAAATATTGGAGTGTTTAGGTATCGATTTTTATAGAAGTTAATGTTAATATTGATTATAAAATATTTATATTTTCAGTGACTTCTCTTCAAAGTCTGCTGGCAGCAACTCTATCATAGCGGACTTATTTGGTGCCGAGCCGCAGCCGCCAAGCACCAGTTCCAGCCAACCAACACCGCTGTGGTCTTCGTTGGCGCAGCGAGTTGCGGGCGGTGCGCTGCGGCAGGTCGAACTGATAGACGACGGCGAGCTATTCTTCGACGTGAGGGTCTATAATACCGCCGATATTATAAACCTAGATTCTCGTAATCGGGCGGACAAGTGGTCTGCTCAACTACGCCTACGAGTTGTCTCCAACGATCCCCTCTGGAGCCAAATAAAGAAGATTTACGCAGAGGGGAAAAAACGCTTCGTAAAAGAAGCAATTTTTTACGGGGACAAAGCTGCAATCAAATAATGATAGCAAAGTTAGTTAATTAATAACAATTATTATAAAATAAAAACATTTAATGGACCTATTATACTTTATTTACATATAACAATTAATTCACGAAACAATAAATAGCTACTAATGTTAATTGTCTTAAAAAATCTTCATTTCCCACTATTACAAACATTAAAAAGTATATAACTAATAACCAACATTTAATCACTTATATAATTTTTAAATATTTTCTATAAAGCTTAACATATTCAATCTTTAAATTAATGTACCTATGTAAATAAGTTTCATTCTTGGATAAAGATTGGCATTATTACATTTAGTAATAATGCCAAACAGCAAATAGTAATGTATGGGAATTGAAGAGTCAATGAATCTTTGTGTAATTTCAGTAATATCCATAATTTCAAAGATACGAGAAAAAAGTGTCTATTTAGTTATTTTCATAATTTGGAAGTATAATATTTTCTATACTGTATAAATAAATATTTAAACTATTAATCATGGGAAAAAAAACTATCTACTGTTCCATCTGTGAAAAATCTATTCCAAGTAAAACTTTCCCCGGTCACTTGCGAAGTATAGTACATAAAAACAATAGCGTAGTTTATATCGATCAAGGTATAGAGAAAATTAGTTCAGCATTTAAAAGTCGCATAGCCTCATATCGTGTGCGCGAAGGACACGAACTAGACAGCGTTGTTCCTAATTCACCGAGTCTCTACATTAATTCTATTGCTTCGCGATTACAAGCGTTAATTGAATCGGCTCTTACTAATCACGTGAACTTAAAAGTGAATTTCGAACTTTTTACTCAAGTACTTTTACCTAAAGATGACAATATATCAACCAAATCATTTACAACACAAAACATTCCGCTGCATCAAAATTATAGTTTTCATGATTTAATTGAAACAATTTCTGAAATCTTTTCTAAAAAGATAGATGAATTCCAGGATAAAGGTAGCGGCTGGTCAATATTGCGTTTTGTTTATCTCGAAGTAAATATTAATAGATTCACACCTTTAAAAGGGTCTAGCTATATAGAATTACCAAAATCTGTTATTGCAAAACGATCTTGTGTAAACATAAAAAATGATGACGAATATTGTTTCGCGTGGACTGTAATAGCTGCTTTATACCCGACCAGAAACAACGTAAGCCGAGTGACTTCTTATCCTCACTTTAATACTATATTAAATTTGAATGGTATGTCATTTCCAGTGTCATTTAACGATATAAAAATATTTGAAAAACTTAATAGTAACATTAGTGTAAACATTTATGGCTTGGATAGTAAAAATAAAATTACTGGCCCCTTATACAAAACCGCACTTAGAAAACGCACTCACGTTAACATGCTTTTTTTGCAGGATGGGGGTAAGTCTCATTACTGCTTAATAAAAAATTTTACTAAATTAGTTAGAAAACAGATTAGTAAACACCACGGTAAAATATTTTTCTGTGATGATTGTTTGTTGTTTTTTCATTCAAGTTTAAAATATGAAAATCATGATTGCTGTGGTGTAGCAACAATTTTACCTGAAAAAGGTTCTTTGCTCCAGTTTAAAAATTTTCATTGTAAACAATATATACCTTTTGTAATATATGCTGACTTTGAAACATTATTACAACCATGCGATGAAAGTCAGGGTATTCATACAATAAACATTCAACGACACATTCCAGCTGCGTTTGCGTATTATATCGTATGTAATTACGACAGTTCTCTTAATCATTTGAAAACATACCGTGGTTCTGATTGTGCCTCTAAATTTGTAGAATTTTTACAAAAAGACGTTAAAAGAATTTATTCCATAATTAAATCAGCTTCACAAAATCCTGTCCCTATCATTTTTAACGATGTTGATTCGCACAGTTTCAGTAGTGCGGAATACTGTTGTATATGTTCAAATTTGTTAGTTAATGATAAAGTAAAAGATCATTGTCACTTTACGGGGACTTACAGAGGCGCTGCTCATGCATATTGTAATCTTCAGTTTCGAATACCTAAATTTGTTCCAATTTTTTTCCACAACTTGGCAGGTTATGACTGTCATTTATTTATTCGTGAATTAAGCACTATCCCTGGTCCTATTAAAGTTATTCCAAAAAGCAAGGAAAATTACATCGCCTTTACAAAATTTATTCCTATTTCAGACGATGAATTTGTTGCGATACGTTTTGTTGATTCATTTAAATTTCTGGGAATTAGCTTAGAACAATTAGCCAGAAATCTTAATCAAAATGATTTCATACATTTAAAGCAAAATTGTAGTACCCATCAAAATTTTTTATTGTTATGTCGAAAAGGTATATATCCATATGAATATATGACTAGGTGGGATATTTATGATGAAACAAATTTACCATCTATCGAGAAATTTTACAGTAAACTTACAAATGAAACTATTAGCTTTTGTGATTATGAGCATGCCTTGAATGTGTGGAGAACTTTCAACATTAAAAATTTGGGGGAATATACGGACTTGTATGTTAAAAGTGATGTTTTAATACTAGCAGATATATTTGAAAAATTTCGTAGAACTTGTAAAGCAAATTATGACTTAGACCCTTGTTTCTATCTTACAAGTCCCGCTCTTTCGTTCGACGCTTTTCTTTTAAAGACAAAAGTTAAATTAGAGCTTATATCAGACCTAGAGATTCTACGTTTAATACAACGAGGCCTAAGGGGTGGTATTTGTCTTCTTAGTAAAAGATATGCTCGTTCTAATAACAAACACCAATCTAATTTTGATTCAACTAAACCATCGAATTATTTAGTATATTTAGATTGTAATAACTTATACGGATATGCTATGTGTGGTTTTTTACCATATGCCGATTTCAGATTACTTAACGCGGAGGAATGTAATCAGCTCGATGTACTAAATATTCCCAATGATAATCCCTATGGGTTCATTATTGAGGTTGACCTCGAGTACCCTGAAGAATTGCACGATTTACATAACGATTTTCCGTTTTGCGCCCAAAACTTTGTCCCACCGGGTTCCAAACATAAAAAACTGGTTCCTAATTTATTTAATAAATATAGATACGTCATTCACTATGTTCACTTGAAAACATGTCTTCAACATGGTTTGCGATTAAAAAAAATTCATAGAGGCATTACATTCAAACAAAGTCCTTTTTTAAAGGAATACATCGATTTGAATACAGAATTAAGAAAAAAGGCTGATTCCGTGTTTGAGCAAGATTTTTTTAAGCTCTTAAATAATAGCATTTTTGGTAAAACATTAGAAGATACTGAGCGTAGAGTAGATGTAAAACTTGTGAATATTTGGCATGATGATCGTAATAAAACTAAAAAGTACACTTCTGCTGAACAACTGATCGCTCGCCCAAACTTCCACAGTACAACTGTGTTTGATGAAAATTTGGTAGCTATACAATTAAAAAAAGAAAAAGTGACTTTGAATAAACCAATATACATTGGATTTTCAGTTTTGGAATTGTCAAAAAGTCACATGTTTGACTTCCACTATTCGGTAATGAAAAAACATTACAACGAAAAATTGAATCTTTGCTATACAGATACTGACAGCTTGTTATATTCCATACAAACAAACGATTTCTATCATGATATGAAAGATAAGTTTTCGAGTTATTTCGACACAAGCAATTACCCCAGTAATAACTGTTTTGGAATTATTCCAAAAAACAAGAAAATTCCTGGTATGTTTAAAGATGAATTAGGAGGTAAAATTCTACTAGAATTTGTAGGACTGCGTTCAAAATTATACAGCATCAAAACAAGTGACCACGAGATAAAAAAAGCAAAGGGAATAAAAAAACCTGTGACCAAATCACTGAAATTTTCAGATTATGTAAATGTTCTATCGACAGGACAAGAGCTTAGAGGTAAAAATGTTCTTTTCAAAACAATCAAACATGAAATCTTTACTAGAGAACAGAATAAAGTGGCACTGTCTAGAAAAGATGACAAACGACTTATCTTAGGTGATAATGTATCAACTATGTCGTGGGGACATTATTCAATAACTATATAGGTTACACGAACAGTAGATAGTTTTAATATTAGGAATAATATTTTTTACCATTTAATCTTTATACAGATAATTTGTGTAATAAAGCTATAATTAAACTATAATTTAGTTTTAGTCTTACAGATATTAATGCACTTTTTATGTTATCATTTGTGTTCTATTATATTTTAACCTTAGTTTTACATTTACTTTATATTTTTAGTACAATAAATTATAAGTGAATAAAAAATAAGTCCATTAACTTTGATGTTTCATTTTAACCCTCCACAATATCCTCAACATAAGTTTAGATTATCATAATTATTTGTTAATATAAAATAGAAAGATTTGTACAATACATTTTTGTACCTTTATATATCATTAGATAATATTAAATAAAAACATAGACTTCATATTCGTATAATCAAATCAATATATTATTATACGTGTATGCAATACATTGTCATACGAATGTGATCAGACTTGTCAGGACTTGTAGGAATTATTAGGTTAAACATTTTGGTATGTTACATAATCACATACCTGAAATAGATAATATTAAATGAAAATATATGGTGCACAAATTAGTAGATATATCAAACGACAGGAAAAAACAAGTTTTGCAATATGCAGATACTGCAAAACGTGACACTCGTGTTGCATTGAGGTCACAAGAGAGCGGGAGGGGCGATCGTGCATTTATCAACCGATCATGTCATTCTTCATTTCGTATTTAAACTTAAGATATTGCACATGCCGGACGGTCTGGTACGCAAATTGCAGTCAAATTACAATCTACAATATCTTCATCTCAATGGTATCAGCAATGGTAAGTAATATATTACATATTATTTTACTAAATAGTTTTTATTTTAGCAAATGTATTTATTTTTCTATACTTCAGAACTATTATCTATATTTATATTTTTATATTTCAGAACCCAGCATCAGCTACATTCACATTACCTTCGAGCGAAGAGTGTGTGGAAAATCTTAGTGGTGTTGATGATGAGCTATTACAGTGTGCGCAAGACCCACTAGAAGGATTCACAGAAGAATTTTTTAAGAACCAACCACAAATATTACCAAGCATTAAAAAAGATCGACGATCTATCAAGAAAAAGAATCGTTCTCACGAAGAGTGTTTGGAAAATTTGAATGTTATAGACGATGAGCTATTACAGTGCGCACAAGACCCACTAGAAGGATTCACAGAAGAATTTTTTAAAAACCAACCACAAATATTACCAAGCACTAAGAAAGATCGACGACCTATCAAGAAAAGGAATCATTCTCGATGTATTAACTTATATAACAGTCTTTATTATTACCCTGACTTAATCAAACTGAATACTTTTTATTATTATGTTAGATAGGTAAATAGGCAAATAAAAGAGATAAGTAATAATGTATTTTTTATTTATAAATACAAAAATGTACAAGAAAAAAACGATTAAAACAAAAGAAAATGTTACAAAGTTAACAAAAAATTTAATTTTTAAAACAAATTTACATTATTTAGGGAACACCATTTTTTTATACATAGAACATTTTTTAATGCACATATTTTTTTATGACTGAAACAATTATAAATAAAAACATCTTTACAATAAAGTTCGTTTAGAGTTTTTAAATTAGGAAGCTCTAAGTAACTTATATCTAACACATTATTATGACCGCATAAATCTTGTACCCACTTCACTTTTTCTTCACCTTTTACAAAAATTTTTCGGTCTTTCAGGTAAGGTTTGATAAATCTGCGAAATTCTCGAAAATCTATATACCCATCTCGCCACTTGTAGCCGTAATTACTTTCTATCCACCTGACATGTTTTCTTTCTTCATCCGTTAATGTGGAGTATGAGTAGGGTGGTTTTATTAAAAATGTATGTGTATGCTCTTGAGTGGCTATTGCCAATTCTTTAACTATAAATTCATTGTTATAATTTTTGAATCCTTGCAAGTCTACTATAATCGAATTGCAATTCATGATAACTTCCTTACAATGTTGCTTAAAGGTTTGTATTCAAACACACAATCGTTTAAAATTAAGCAGTACGCTGCTGTCTTGTCAGGAAAATCTTGTTCTGCTTCGAGTTCAACTCTCACATCAACCGAACCTTTTAATGTTTCTTGTTGACGAGAACAATCAATAACAAATAATGGAGCAATATCTCTAAATTCTTTCATACTTAACAAAGGTTCTGATCGACGTCCGTAATAAGACTGCTGAAATCGTGTGTATTGTTCGTATATTAAGGAAAATTTTTCTTCTGAAAAACTAATGTTCAATCCCTCATATGGGTAGTATAACGAGTTTAAAAATACTCTCACGTCACGTATATTGCAATGGTCAAACTCTGCCATAGACATGTCTGCCTGGTGTTTACGGTTGGTTTGTAATGCAATTACAACAAATCTTGGTTTTTCTATATGCGACGATGTTTTTATTGACCAAGTATGTTTACGTGTTTGAGGCAGTAAAGGATATTCATATAAGTCCCAATTTCGATAGGATAAGGTTATAGCTCGGTCCTTTTCTAAGTACTTCAATAAATTAATTCTTTCACGATCTGATACTTTGATATGTGGCACCCGCCAAATTATTTTACTTATCAAGATATCTTCCACAACTTCACCACTATTCAATAGAAGCGCATTGAGATTTGTATTATTTCGCAACAGTACCAATTCGTGTTTACAATTCATTATTATTTTTTCATAATCTTCCGCAAAACCTAATATTTTATTTAACGGTATTGAAGCAGAGAATGTACCGTTGCTAACATTTGTGGTGGACCAGCCCCAAACTTTGGAAGATTTTGCCTCATTTTCATTTAATGATAAATAAGATTTTATCGTAGTAGTAATACCAGCATTTTTAATTTTATCAATTTCAATACCATTTAGCTCATATCTTATATCTTGAAATAGAAAGAGCACTGGATTATTAACAAAGCGTACTGTTGATATTTTTTCTTTAGTAGTACTATTGTAAGCAATTACTTTGCCCTCAATATACAACGTACTAAGAGAAGGCAACACGTATAAGTCTTGTTGGTTAATAGGAATCCGTATTTCGTCATTTTGATTAAAGCTTGTTACATACGGTTTATATGAATGGTATTCATAACTTTCGATGCTGTTATCATAAGGTGTTGATTGGGATATATTTAAAATACTCATTTTAATAAACCCAATATCCTCAGAAATTCTATGTTATTCTTTGAGAGTTTTTTCTTTATATAAAGAGGTGTTTCTTTATCAATGGTTTTTTTGAAACTAACTGGAGTACACAAAAAAGTATAGTTTTTATTGAAATTCAACATTGTTTCTTCTTTTTGAAATGTAAATATAATTGTACTTCTTCACCACGTAAATTAATCTCTTTATTTTCAGAATCCAACAATTTTATGGTGATCGCGCTTATTGAGTTTTGATTAACAGGAAAATAGATTAGGTTTTTAGGTATTTCAATCATTCGATAACCAGGTGGCACGTTTGGTACAAATTCATAAATTATATGACTAGCTTTTCCATTCACATAGGATCCGCTTACTACGTCACATTCGATCCGTACAATGGTTGTTGATAAAATACTAACTGGGTATGGAGACTCGCTTTTTATATTAGCTTGAATAGTTTCCGCGCCGAAACCTAAAATTTTTCCTAATGACCCATTTTTATCAAAATTTACATTCTCAGAACAAAAAATATTCGTCTTTAGTGTATTATTATTGCAAGACAACTTTAAAACACAATTTTTTATATTTGATCTTAAGTAATCGCAAATGTCTTGAAGTTCATAAGACCCTTCTGGAATTTCGACGACTTGATTGTCTCCAGAGTAAAATTTATTATTTTTCTCATCTATGTTAGGAATTGAATTAAAAGTAGAAAAGCACAAAAGTCCGCATTCATATTCACCACATAATTCTAAGGTTGGGGAGTAATTTGTTGTTAAGGTGGCTCCTTTACCAGTTATTGATACAGTGAAAGACATTTTTCTACTGACAAACATCTTTATTTTGTTCCTTATATAAATGTTTGTTCCAAAAGCGTTTCAAAAATTTTAAGCTAAGATGTCCACAGTTTACAGTTCCAAAGTTTTGACGTTGTCTATAATTATAATTTATTGGTGTATTCCTTAAATAATGTACTAACTCTAATGGTGGTTTCAAATTACCAAAACTATCGAAATATTCAGCGTAATTGGTCAACTTAACGTAAGCTACCCAGTGAGTTCCAGGATTATCAGAACTGTCCAAATTTAGAATTGCGCATTCTATCCTTTTAGGATGTAATGGTAAAGTATTCCTCATAAAAACACCACGGAAATATGGAATATCCCTCGCGTACTCTAATATATCCAAATTAGTAAGTGCTCGTCTGGGTAGCTGCTTAATTAGTTTTTTGAAGGATTCAAATATATACCAGCTCCGTTTTTGTAAGGTTTAACATACAATCCTTTTCCAAGTGCGATTGATTCCATCATCTTATTATGTCTTTCAGCTTCTTGAAAGCTTTTTTGAGCTGCTTTAGAATCATTTACAGCTTTTGCTATACCTGCTGCATCCCCCGCCAATGAACCAAGAGCTGACAATCCAGCAAAGATTGGTATTAAAGGTAGGAAACCACCGCATTTTGGAATAGGTATACAGCGCGGCATACGTATCCCTTTTTTATTTGTAAATAGTTTCTTTGCTGCTGCTTGAGCATGTTTAATGGTAGTTTGATGATCCTTAGATTTTAGTTTTTTCAACTTTGATTGTATTTTTTTCACTACTCTCATAAAAGAACGTGCACCAGCGCCAGCTTTTAATTTTGCTTTCATTGCATTTTTGACAATCCATGAAGCAATCTTTTCTCCTCTTTTTGCATCTGGTGATTTTAATCTTCTTTTTGCCATATTTAAAAGTTCTTTATCAGCCTTATGTCGTACGCTCAAATCACTATTGTTGTAAGCAATATCGTGATACATACAAGCTTCATCTAATTTATTTATACCTCGATCGCCTCGTAGTAGACGTTTGTTAAGTTTTGTACCAGGCCCACAAAATTGATAACCTGGTAAGTGTAATTCAAAAGGTAGATTATTGATTAAGTTGTTGATAATACCACTTCCCTCTTTCATTGATATGGAATAAATGATATTATAAATGGTGAGTGGTTAATTTATATTATTATACAACAACATCACTTTTATTTATCCAACTATTCTCTTTGTCATTTAAGCCCAACCATTTGACAAAAAGAAAATTTCCTTTTCTTTTTATTATTTTCTCAATCAGATATGTATCGGGGCACTTTGTTTTTTGTAGTTCATAATTATAAAATGATCCCAAAATCCTTTGTTGATGACGATCTTCGATTTGATATGTCCACGGATTAGTAGGGTTAACTTTGACTATTGTAAATATTTCTGTGGACCAATTAGGCGTATAACCTTTTGCGAAATCTCCCTTATACTTACTAATACGTACATGATCGCCAACACGATAAGTGGGTTTCCTATTTTTTATTTTATTTTGTGCTTTATTGATATTAGTTTTCACTATTATCTCATTCGACTTATTAACATTAATAGGTTTATACTTTGTTATTCTATGAACCGAGTTATTATATTGTCGTACAACAATGTCCAAGTTTTTTTCTAACCATTTATATTGGCCATGTAAACTAAACAGTTTGTATAGATGGTTTTTTAACGTTCTTATTACTCGCTCTACAATTGAGGCCTTTTTTACAGAATAGGTAGAATAATGGTTTATTTTATATTTATTCATAATCAGTTGGAAAGGTTTATTATAAAATTCTTTGCCTAAATCTGTTTGTAAATTTTGAGGTTTTCGTGATGAATTTCTTAAAATGTGCTCCATTGCCTTGGTAACACAATTTTTTGATTTTGACTGTAAAGGATGAGTCCACACATATTTTGATAAAGCATCAATAACCACAAGAATATATTTATTCCCCTTATTGACACTAGCATATTTTTGTACATCTATCAAATCAGCTTGCCACAAATCATCTATACCATTTATAACCGTACACCTACGAAGAAAATTTTTTCTTGCCGCTCTGTGGAGTTCATTTACTATGTCTTGTTTACTCATTTTGGTTAGGTTTTGCTTGAATCATACGATCTATTTCAGTTTTTGTGTAATATTTTGAACCCAGATTAGCTAAAGTAAGTTTTTCCAGATTGTTTAAATAAGCTTTAACATTACTGTGAACTTTTTTTATTTCAGCTCTCAAGTCTTCAATTTCTTTGTCGAGATATGTTTTGTTAACAGCTTCATCGTCCTGCTCAGGATATGGCAATCCTTTTAATCTTGATAATTTCAAATCGTAGGCTCCTGTTTCTGTTTTTACTAACGTTTCATTAAGGGTATCGATATAATCAGAAAATCGTAAACGCTTGTGAACGTGGTGACCGAATTTGTCTATATTCATCGCACCCTTGAACGTTATGCTCTTGAATGCTAATAATAAACTGTTCAATTTATAAGCTGCATATTCTTTATATTTTTGTTGATGATGCCTGCTTCACTAAGTTCTTCAATAATTGCAATAATTTCATTGTCCAAGCCAGTGTTACCTGCATCTCGAGAAGCTAATAGTAATTTAAGTCGTTCTACTAACTCATTAGGATCATCCCAATAAATTAATTCAGTATTTTTCTTAACCTTTTTGTAAAGTTTAATACCTTCTCCACGAGAAATGCTCTCAGTATTTGTAGCACTTCTCGAAAAAATGAATAACGGTTTTATAATATGTACATATTTATATCCTTTATTGCTATTTATAGGTTTCTGTGGTTCATAATTTCTCCTGTGAGCATTGGTCTCTATCAGTAGTAATTTATAGTTCTGCAAGTCTTCGTCGCTGACGAGATCTATATTTGGTTTTTTCTTAAATAAAAGTTCCACCAAACCAGGTGTCTTTTTTAGATCATGTTTTCCAATTCTTAAAGAGTAGTTGGAATCAAACACGCGTGTTTTACCAAGGAAAATCTTTCCTCGCTCATGTCTAATTCCAAATGGAATATCTTTCATAGCTTCAGATGATAAAGACCATGACAGTGCATAATTTGGTGAAGACTGCAGGGATTTAAATGAATCAGCGCTAACATCGTGTCCTATAGAAGGTGATATGGTTAAAGTTGTGTTGGAGTTTTTACATTCATTGTTATCGGACTCTTCCCCATAAAATGGTTTATCAAAATCTTCATTAGAAGAATACGACGCTTCATTCTCGTTAAACTTGATTTTTTTCGGTGATAGCTCTGGATCTACATTTTCTGCTTCATTTTTAATTGCATCATTGTTAGCTAGTTGATTTAGAGGGTCAACAATAGGTTTCAAAATAGTATCTAAGACCATACTGTTTGTATTTTTTGCATCTTTTATCATTTCAACTTTCCTTTTGACAGCCATTGCTGATTTTACAATCTCTTTTTTTAATATTTTTTCCATTTTAGAAGAACTGTAGTCAGTTCAAAATCTATGGTGAAAATGTGGTGTTAGCAGTATAACATTCGTTTATTAATGTTAATCTAACACTATAAAAGTATCAAATTTCTTTCTGTAACATCCTTTATTTTTTTCACAATCCTTATTAATCACAACATAACTAAAGGGTTTATTCCAAACAGTTGAGCACAAATTACGAAATTGGTTCCATGACATATCAGAACCGACGTGCTCATCATACACATGTTTTAAGTTAATATCATCTTGTTTAAATAAAATAATAAGATTTGAATTATCTCTCACCAGTTGTTTGGGTATTTTTGTATACGTTTGATTAATATAAAAACAATCGATATTTTTATGACGCCCAATAGCAAAATAATCCCTAATATTATTTTGGTTTTCACATGCTACATCATCAAAAATAATAATTGAATTTGGTTGTGCTTCATGAGGACTTAAAATTTCACCATTACTATTGTATTTGTAAAATGACGTCCCATCTACCATATTCATAACTCTTTCTAGATATTTATACTTAGGTTGGTACAAGGACTTCGAATACACATACAGGTTATAAAAACGAGGACCATTTTCATGCAGCAATAAACTAATTACTAAGTTAGTCTTCCCACAATTGGATGGTCCACAAACAAGGCAACGTATGGTCTCAGGTAACAAGCTGCCGTGTCGTTTGGGTTTATTTGATAACGCAGGGCAAATGCACGGCAGCGTTAACGACTCTTTTTGTTTCTCAAATTTCATTATTATCTATAAATTAATTGACTTTAATGTTCCGTGGATTTAAATAAAATGACATGGTGTTGTATTGCATAAGTATTTAAACAAAATATATAAATATCATTTACTATCCAGGTGAGTTTACTCTAATATTTGGTTTGTGTGTAATTAAGTCATGCTATTTTATAATTTAAAACCCAAGTAGATTGTGTGCACGGTGGCAGTGGTTTTGAGAACGTGAATATTTTTTGATTGGAGCAGTTTCAAACTTGTGCCTGTGAACTATTTTTGGGAAGCTCTAGATCAACGAAGTTGATCTAGAGTTCCCAATAAATTAACTACTACGGTTGATGTCAGGCACGTGGGCAGCTGTAAGACCCTCGTCAAACCATCAGCAGATAAGTTTCAAATGTGGTTATCCCAATTACTGTCCCCGTTCATAGGTATCTCGAGATAATTCTTTTCATCAATTTTCTGTGCATTAATTCTCCAATAGAACCTTTCCGATGTGATGGATGTTGTCAGACTTATGAGAGAAAATATACTGCGCTGACTACAGCAGACAGCTGTTGGGAGCAGATGGTGATAATAAAAACCTTTTCATTTATGTTCTTTTCGGTGAAGAAAATTTGTTGATAATTAGTGCTTACATAGGAACCCATTGTCAATGAATATCAGTTAAGTTCGGTTAAGCATTTTTAACGGTACATCGTAATCAATAACCTTTACCTATTTATAACCTACCACAGGCAACCACATAGGGCACGTAATTGAAAGCGTATCAACTATTCTGATTCCCTTTAACGAAAACCGTGCACAACTCCTTAATAATATAAAGAATAAAAGCGCAAGACTCATTGAGACTTCAATCTTCTGCAACCTCAAATCAAAGGCCTCGGTGTGCACTTAACAGAGTTTGTTATTACCGCTTTAAAAAAAACGAACTAAGTAGATACTAATGAAAGGGGACGGACGGACAGACAGACGTGGCCTGAAGCGATCGCAACATGTAATTTAATATGGAAACCGCAGGGTAAAGCTACCCATTATACCGTGAGCTTTGTGATTATACTGACATTATTATCGAAAAATAGCATGTCGGTCTGACGGCGATATAATGGCGCCCGCGATTCAATTCTGCTTAACACTAGCTCTTTGTTTAACTTCTTTTTTTTACGATGATAACAAGTGGAATATTGCGAAGTTTAATGGATTGATCTTGGCGCAGATAGTGTAACAAGCCAGATAAGGTGGTGAGCTGTTTGGAACAAAGAAATTGGATTATTATTGGTTGCACAATACTTTTGCGGGTTGCGGGCGCAGGATTAGATGGATGACCAAAAAGAAGGTAGTTTAGATTTTGGGGCCGGATGCGTCCTCTGTCGTTTAAGTTTTATGTTAAGTTAAATTGACAGCTTTAAGTCAAATTGACGAAATTTCTGTAACCATTAACAGGCATGCTAAGCACGCATAGCTAAGCATTCTATTAGCTTAAGCACTATTGGCTAAGACTGGTCAATGAATGGGAGGGCAATATTAAAAAAAATCTATATGCCCCTAAAGGCTAAGTCGTATGTCCCATAAATAGGGACATTGAAAGAGCGACGTTGCTGCTACAATGTGTGCTGATGGATGATGACGGATGGGGGGAGAATAAGAATTAAAAAAAACATTCACCCCAAAATCTATTTTTGTGAAGTAGCTTTCGCACATGATTACGGTAATTGCAGTCGCGAGAGCGTCAGGTTGTGCGTAAATGTAAAACTTTAAGGTTGAACATTGAATGATGAAATGTGACAATTTTGTAATAACGATTCTTAAATTGATTTTACTCGTACCTTTCACTAAGTTCCACAATTTGGTTGTTTATCGTTTTTTCTTTCAACTTAAGGAAGACTTGCTTAAATAAATGTATCAGCTTTATCTATGTGCAGGATGTATTATTGCTCACTATTATTAATTAGAAAATAAGTGCAACGTAAAACTATTTTAAGATATACAACGTGTCACTGAAATATTGTACACCCTGAATGCCATTTACAAAGTACCTAATAATAAACTATTCGATTTTAATTTTAACATTATATAAATGTTAGAAAAAATTTGTAGGTACAAAGATTTTGGTGGTTAGAAAAAGAATTTCGAAAAATTATAATCTTGAGGCGGGAATCGAACCCGCGTCCGCTGCTATCCGGGCAGGTGCCTGACCGCTCGGCCACCCAAGACACTAATTAACTTGCCGAAATTCTTGTACCTAATAATAGTAAAAAACGTTAAGTTCTATTGTATTACTTATCATAGTTAAGGTTTTTGCCCCTGGTACAGACAATTTCTGCAAGAAAGGGGGCTCTGTCAACAAGAGTTAAGTCTTATCTAAAAAAAGGATATAATTTTATAATGTTCGCTTATATTTGCACGAGCACTACACATTTGAAATAAAACAAATTTTATTTCAAAGGATATATATTTTTTTTAATTAAGAAATTGCAATTGTATAATATATTTTTCACATGTCATGCTCTGAAAGTGCTTATTTGTGCAGGATATAGGCTGCACAAAATCGAATTTTGTGCTCTAGAGCATTAACGTATCTACTCATAAATGTATCCATATTAAGGCAAAGAAAATGAGCCATGCATCCAAACACAATAAGAAGTTCAGTGATAGAATTTGTTTTATAATATTTACTTTAATTTATTTTTCACTTCTCATGCTCTGAAAGTGCTTATTTGTGCAGGATATAGGCTGCACAAAATCGAATTTTGTGCTCTAGAGCATTAACGTATCTACTCATAAATGTGTCTATATTAAGGCAAAGAAAATAAGCCATGCAGCCAAACACAATAATAAATTATAAGATAGAATTTGTTTTTTAAAATATTTACTTAAATTTATTTGTGCGTTTGCCCAATGTGTTTTTAAGACATAAAAGATATAAAATTTTTAATTCAAGTAGGTACGGTAGATTATTAAATTGATTTACGAAAATTATTATTTCAAAATTAATTGAATACTTGGCTGTATAGGTCTGCAGTCCAAGCCTAATATCAATGGGAAAAACAATTTCCTTCAGTATTCAAAACTGTACTAATTTTAGTTTGAATTTTAAGAAATGTTATGATAAACTACTTCCTCGCAATCGAAGTGAAAAGCAGAGTTTCTAACTCGTCCACAAAACCATTTTTATCCTGGACATTACTATCAGCCCTCGCCTTCGGCTCGGGCTACTAAAAGTCTCGGACAAAAATGATTCGTTTTGTGCACTTGATGGAAAATCTGCTATGCCTTATGTGTTTTTTTTAACACATAATAGATATTAAAATTTAAATTCAAGTACGGGAGGTTATTTAATTAATATAAGAAAATTATTATTAAAAAATAATTTAATACTAGGCTGTATAGGTCTGCAGCCCAAGCCTAATATCAATGGTAAAAACATTTTCCTTCAATATTCAAAACTGTACTAATTTTCGTTTGAATTTTAAGAAATGTTATGATAAATCAATGTTTTATTTCCTCGCAATCGAAGTGAAAAGCAAAGTTTCTAACTCGTCCACAAAACGATTTTTATCCTCGACATTACTATAAGCCCTCGCCTTCCGCTCGGGTTGCAAAAAGTCTCGGATAAAAATGATACGGTTTGTGCACTTGATGGAAAATCTACTATTTATACCTCCAAGCAAATCGTTTAGTCTGAAAAAGAAAATGTAGGTGTAAGGATGGAAAATGTGGAAAATGTTTATATTAACTTGGGTGAAATTCGGTGTGTGTATCATTACCGTTACACTCTGTAGAAATCATTAAGATCTCCGTCACGATAGGGAAGATTTTAAGCAATTTATTATCGTGTACGGGTCCAATCCAAACACCATTAGCTAACGTGACTTCCGACGAATAACTCATCACAACGTATATCAATCAACTTATTACGTTTGCCTTATATTCATGAGCTCTAACGACTTTTTACCCGTTTTTGTTCGGAGTGGTCGGATGAATGTAATTTGTCTCAATCACACAACATGATTGATCGCTGAACATCTTGCCGAGTAATAACGGGTTGGAGTCGTCGGTTCGGTATACGTGTGCATGATTCGGCACGTAGGTGTTTGTTTTGTACGTACCTACCTACTTACCTACCCACCTTACCTACTTACTTGATCATGATATTTGAAGCTATTAAAATGATTAGGTTCGCTATAAAAATAATGTCTATTCACAAAGAAACATAGGAAGGTCAAAAGAATTCGTCATAAATACCTGGTTTTTTCTTTGTAATAAGTGTTATGTGTAAATTTATGCATTTAATTGCATAATGCATTATTTTTATTATTATTATAAAACAAACATAAGTCACGTAGGTATAGGTACCCTCTTTCTCCACTAAGAGGTAAGTAGAGGTGTTTTAATTTAACACCCGCGTTTTGCCACTTTATTCCAGCTCCCCCATGTAAATGACATTACATTACATGATATAATAGGGAGGAAGCCTATTGCCATTCACCGGGAACTTTAATCGCAGTGCACCAAGGACGCTGGTGCCCATGTCTCGTTATATGTATTAACTCTTACTGCCGCACTCAGAGACGTCAAATTAAGTTAATGAGTACTTAACGTCAAAAAATGACAATTCAAAACTAGTCGCTATTCTTGCCGAGTCTATGGTCTAGATTTGAATGAAAATTTTTGACATTAAATACTCATTAAAGTTAATAGACATCTCTGAGTGCGGCAGTAAGTCGCCTTGTACGACACCCACGAGAAAGGCAGAGGTGACAATTGTATTCTTCTATGCCGACACCACACGGCTCGAATGTGGTGTCATTTCCCGTATTCCCCTGGGCCTGGGGTGAGTCGGAGCTAGCACATTACGTAATTTATTCGCTCCCAGGCCAACATGGAGAACAATGATAATGATGGTAATTATACTTTTTTTATTATAAGGTACAAGTTTTAATACCTATTTACTATATGCAAGTATAGTAAATAGGTATAATAAAAAAAAAGAAATAAATAAAAGAAAAGGTTTCTACCGTACCTCTCTGAAAGTGCCTACGTCTGTCACGTAGACGTCTCTATAGGATGTTCTACGAAATACAATATTTCCTGATTACTGTCAAAATACTGCACAGGAGCCCTTGGGGTGTGTTTACACTGGCGACGAGTGTACGGTAGCCCATTTTGTTTGTCTTATCCGAGTTGAGGCTGGGCAAATAGACTCGACGGCATAATTGTGACCCATTGTTGGCTTGACAGTTAGTGATGTGTCTGTATCGTTTTGATTATGATTTTGAGATCCATTAAGTTTTCATAAAAAATACCTTAGAAGTCTCTGAACGTGAACTGAATATAATTGTAGCCACTTAAATCAATATTTGTTCATATCTTACAGTAGTATGCAATTTACGTTTCCATAGAAAACAAGATAAGTACTAAATTTTTTTGTGTTCTGTCGTTCATTTTATTCGGACGTAACGGGTTATGGAAAAACTTAAATAAAAATACTAGAATAGTAGACTCTTCCAAGTAAGCATCTACCTCTTGTAATTATAGAGTACATAAGTTAATTTTATAAAAATTCATCACTTGACCTATAGCAAGCTATCTGGCTATCCTAACAAGCCGTCAAATGGTCTGAGTTAGTTTATATTTTCAATATTTAATTACAAAATTTATGAATAATTAATATTCATTCGTCAACTAATATCCAAAACACGCAGTTAAGTTGCTTATTTAGGGTTAGATGATAGACATTAGGGCACTAGATAAAAAAATCCGTTTTCACAAGACGAACACCTTCCAACCATCCAAGAGTTAGGTGGCCAATTCATCGATACAATCGTTGCACATCCCTATCCCCCGAACTAATATAAACACTCGACACTAAGTACATTTTTGTATGATCGATGATCAGAGCGCGCCCCACGTCCTTTTAATCGTGTTTGCATAGACAACACTCGAGGAGAATATTTTTTTTAGTACACCCGGGTGGCCGGCTACTGTTTGCGTTGTACCTCTGATGTGAACGCACCTTTGGAATACAAATAACACTTTTAAATTTCATACGTCATTCTGTTCCCTTTTATTTCTGGAAAAGTTTTTTTTTCACTGATGGCACTATTAATCGTTACATAATAAGGATGTATATACAGACATGACGCAATAAAATATTATGCTTAAGACCTATAAATCTTTATCAATGCTATTAGTTCCATGTAAAAGCATTCTAAAGCTAGGAAAACAATTTAGTTGTGGTCTACCTGTTTATTGGTTACTAAAGATGTTTTATTAAAAGCATCCCATTCACATTTTGATAAGGGCCGTATTGTAAAAAGACCGAGGATCAAAGAAACCAATATACAAATAGGTCGAATAAAAATGTATCCCACATGTTTTTAAGATCGGTTAAAAGTTTCGAACTTAAGATAGCGCTAACAGCAATTTACAGATGAAACAGATTAACTTATCACAATTACGGATGAGATAGAAGCGCTTTTGAAACCACCGCTTGACATAGTTTACGACAACACAGTACACTAATTTTCTTTGGATTTACGACAATACAGTATAAACGTTTTCTACGAATTTAGGGAGGGTGACGTACAAATAATTTTGAATAATTTTGAACATTTATTTTAAGAAAAGGAACAAAGAAAGGAGTTCTATGTCGCAATATTTTAACGCAGTACGATTGTGTAAAAATAACAAGTAAAGAAATGATTGCGATTGGAGTGACTAAAATATGTCACATCTTCGGCACAACAAAGACAAAAATATGAAAACATAAATAACAAGAAAACAGGTGGTCCGCAAAATATGTACATAAAAAAAATCCTGATTCGTAACTTTTTCACTCAAGATATTTCAAGCGCTTTTGTGCTTCGGAAGGCACTGCTTTGGTTGCATCAATTGTGGCCATTATGAATATTTTTTAACAATATTATAATTTTTCTACGTTCTCTAAATATGCAATATTGTAGTATTGTTAGTTACTGGTATAATAATACATTTTCTAAGGCCTTTAATAATTAATTAATAATAATTGCCATTAGAAGCCGTGTGGTGACGGCAGAGTAGAATACAATTGTCACCACCAAATCTCTCCTGTGGGTGTCGTACAAGGCGACTAAGGATAAATCAATGATGAGAAATGGGCAGCAGCGTTCCTCTAATACCACCTAGCAATGTACTGCGACTTTTGTGCACCTATTACATGGGACCTAACATAATTGGCGAAACGTGGGTGCTAGTTCACCTCTGCCTACCCCTTCGGGGATATAGGCGTGATTTATGTATGTATGTATGTAATTATTATTATGAAAAATTCTCGAATACATACATACATACATGAATCACGCCTATATCCCCGAAGAGATAGGCAGAGGTGAACTAGCACCCACGTCTTGTCAACGATGTCAAGTCCCATAATAGGTGGCGAGCCTATTGCCATTTATCGGGCACAAAAGTCACAGTACATAGCTAGATGATATAAGAGGAACGCTTCTGCCCATTCCTCATCACTGATTTATCCTTAGTCGCCTTGTACGACACCCACGGGAAAGATTTGGGGAGGCGACAATTGTCTTCTACTCTGCCGTCACCACACGGCACACATTCTCGAACAAATTCTCGAATAGCATCAGGATATTTTACTTGAAACTTTTCTTTACTGTGCCACCTTATCTTAAGATGGAGGGTGAAATTTTTTATCTACACATCGACACATGGCGGCACTTTGTCGCCAATTTTATCGACTCCACAAAAAGTGTCGGTTCAGTTTTGAATCGATAATAAAGCCCTTAATAAAATAAAAACATGCATTTCGGTAGCTATTTCACACGTTACTTATCTGTTGTGTCTTAGCTGGTTTTAAGGTTTAAATTGGCTTGACGTTTGATCAGAACGTTTTTCAAGGAAAGCCTAAAATGAAAAGTTTGATATAAAATACTGCTTATTATTAGTAAAACAACAAGGCGTTTAATCTTATATAAGAATATTATGAGCAAACGCAGTTTTATACCATAATTTAGTTTTGTGATCAAAGTCCTAATTTCCTGCTGCAGTTGTATACCTTGACTAACCAACCTTTAACCTTGCGTACCAAACGTAACTTCTATTTTATAAATAATATACTTGATACATTGCTTTCCATCCATCAACCTTATGGTATGGGTAACAGTTTTCAGCATTTACTCTCTTATCGTCACATCAATAATTTATTGTAGTTTAGCTACATGAAACGAGAAACGCTTTACTTTGTCTTTTTCCTTTATTCTCACAGTATTTAAGATTTAAAACATTAAAAATAAAGCAAAAATTTGTATAATAGTATAGTAGAATAGCTACTTACTACTATCTTCAGAGAGGAACGACTTTGAGTTATACTGAAATTAATTCTGAATTTTCGTGGAATCATGTCTTATCTTGGTTTTTTCCGTTTAGATTGCAGACACGTCAAGTAAAAGTACTATTTCTATCTCAAGTAAGATAACATCGTTAAAAGTTTAGCCTTAATTTATTTCGATAGGAGTAAGTTTAAGATAGAAGAAAGAACATTCCCGTATTCAAACACGAAACTCCTTAGTTATTCTACAAAATGTGCTTCAGACACGAGATAAAATACAAGCCAGGTACTTTTCTGAATTCTTGAAAGCTACATAGATTAAGACTCGCACATCACCCGCACGTCTGAATCTGCCTTTACAAGCGTATCTGTCATCATCCGGGATGATTGATATCACTTTTTCACAGCAGCGCATTGTCGACGAGCAGACATGTGGATTGAGTACTCGCCTTATACGAGTTCTCGTTTTAGGACTTTCTGCCTTAGTTTTACAGAAATAAGACACTTTCTCCGTTGTGCTCGCGAAACTGAGCTCTGAGCACTTGCTTTAAATTTTTATTCCACACTTGCGGCAAAGTTCATTCAAAATTAGAAGGTTTTTAGCAACACTTGGCAGTGGTAAAAACGTTATCAAGAGTGTGTTTAACAAGATGCATTGAAACAATATCTCAATCACCTGAGTTAAAGGTTGGTCTAGCGTTATTGAAGAAAGATTTTCTATTTAATTAGGCTTTTATTGTCGTTATAGATGTAGAATAGATAATGGTAGGTAGGTATGTATAACGACATTTTAATAACAATATGTCCCGAATTTGAAACCGGTGGATGTAAGTATTTGTGTGTTGATAATCAATATTTGTCTTAGAGTCATGGTTGGTTCTATTTAATATTGTGTATCTAATGTTCTTAGGATTTATATTTAAAAATAATATTAACATTATTCCGCCATAAATATTAGTAAGGTAGCTCTAGCTACACAAGGAAATAAATTTACCGCAAAAGGTAAAAGGTAATTCTATTCTTCAATTTCAATTCAAAGCATAAAACTTTTTATTTTACTCTGTCCTTTTCTTGTTTCTATTCTAAATGTACAGCAAAACACAGAGCTTATCTTTGTGCTCGCAACTTGCAACTTGATTTACGTCCTACTCTTTTTCTTCCCACAAAAATAGAAGCGCCTCTTTCATCTGTCACGCGGGTCATTTCTTTGACATATGCGTCGACGCGATTAGAATCGACACGATGAGAATTTTAAAACACTTTACTATTTGATTGAAAACGTTTGGTCAACGGGGCACTTTAAAAATCACAAAATTTTTCAAATAAAATACAAACATACATTCATCACGGGATACATTTCCAGAAGGGGTAGGCAGATTTCACATCCACATTTCGCCAATTATTTTAAGTCCCATGTAGGTAATAGGGGGTGAGCCTAGTGAAATATACTGTGCTGCTGCCCATTCCTCATTACGGTTTTAAACCTTTATCTCCTTGAATGATAAACTCCAAGTTTCTCAACAAGAAATTCAGTTTTAACGGATAAGTTTTGATTAGACAAGTCGAGTCGAATTTTGTATTTCATTGAATTTACATTTCACCTGCACACTAAATTGAAATGATTACTTAAAAAATCCCTTGTTAGAGTAGGTAAGACATTGCCTTTTGCATGATATTTATTTTATTATAACGTATAAGAAAATCCACATTGGAAACAAAACAGATTCAGATATTTGTAGATTATACATTCGCACTTTGTGGGCGGTCTCAACTAATTAGCGATCCCCGTCAGATGCTAAGAATGAAATATGCATGCAAATAATATTTGCAAACGCCGCTGTGAATGTTAAAGCAATCGATGCCGACGACGTGTGTGGAATACTGTATGTGCAAATGCTCAGAGATGTACAAGAAAATTGCGAAATTGAAAATAATAAAATACTTCCTACTGTGAATAAGATTTTTGCTAGTTGTAAACTAGATAAAAAATCTTTAAGTACAAAACGATGTAAATAAATGTAGTAACAGTGAAACCTGATAATATAGAAATAGACAATCTGTCGGCGGTTGAAGAAGAAAGTTAGAGATAGAAACCAAATGATAAATGATATTTTTTTATGATAAATGTTACAAAATTATTACAAACAAAAATAGGTTAGAAAAAGAACGAAACATAGTCTTGAAGCTGGAATCAAACCCGCATCCTCTGCAATCTATACCACTCGGCCCTCCAGGATGTTAGTTAAGTTGCCGAAATTTCTCTAACCTTGATACTTCACGTCGTAAGCCAACAAGTACCCTCGTAATGTAGAAGTAAGTTTCTGACATCCAACCTCCATCCATAATTTTTAATATCCATTAAAGAACCAACCCACGTAAGTAAAACTCTGAACGGTTTATATAAGCCGATGAATAACCAATTCGGCGATTTTAATAGCACCATTATAGGTTCCTCTAATTCAGAACCTATAGCATCAGAGTGGACTGTAGCTAGACATATCTCAGGTTCCAGCACATTAAAATGCCAAGCGACAAAAGCAGCCGCCGCCAATAAATCTTCGATGACCGACAACGGATGATTAGCATCGGAGGTATTCAGCGCCCGAAATTTCGGTCGTACCTCTAATTCCAGGGAAGCGATCTCGCGAAAGTGCCGACGGAATAAATAATAGGGCAAAACACGTTGGAGGCATCCCGGGATTCCGGTGGGGGAGACGCGTCCGAGAATGTCCGGATTGTCCGCTTTGAGCCTCACGCGGGTGGGACTGCGTAAAAACTGACCTGCCGTCAAACAGGGCTGGTGGCTGCAGAAGACGTCGGTGCGGAGACCAGAGATCTGATACTTGTCACAGATTTACCAATTTTATCTATTTAGTAATTACTAGGTATTTATCGTATCGATTTTAATTTGTAGATTTATCATCATCATCACCACCAACCCTTCAATGTCCCTACTGCTGGGGAACGGGCCTTTCCTATATATGGATGAAAGAATATAGGAATTGGGCCATAACCCACCACGCTGACCCAGTGCGGGTTGGTGGGTATTAACGACTGCAGGCGCATCCGTGACCAACGGCTTAACGTGCCTTCCGAAGCACGGAGGAACTCGAGATAGTAAATTTTTGGTCACCCAAGCAATGACCGGCCTTGGCGACATTGCTTAGTTTACGCAATCGCAGGCCAAGCGCGCTATGCCACTGCGCAAGCTTTGTATATTCTATTATTATAAATGTTAGAAAAAATTTCACAAAGAATATTGTGGTTACAATAAGTTCGAAAACTTAAACGCTCTTGGCTTTTACTGCACCTGATGTGACGACAAGGACAGAAGATGGAATCGAGCTTAAACTGAAACTGTCAACCACAGAGGGGCTGGCTATCTTATCACAAATTGCGGGATCATAATAATGCTGTTAATGCTATTATTATGCCGATAGATTTTGATAAGATGGTGGTACCAGGCGGACTTGAAAAAAGTCCTACCACCAACCAATACTAATTTATACTACCCTGGGACCGAACCCGGGACCTCGTAGACCTTATTCCGGTGGGCGAACCGCTAGACCACTGAGGCCGCAAAAATCTGTTACGTTGTTGCTGCCGTGTGGTGTCGTAGAAGGCGACTAAGGGTAAATACAGCAATGAGTAAAAGGCAATAGGCTCACTCTATTATATGGGACTAATGATAATGAATGCACCTCTGGCTACCCTTTCAGGGATAACGGGGAAAGCAGAGTCATTATAATAGCCACCTAACCACTTAAACCTTAGTCAGTGTGGAAGAGAATAGAGGTGGTGGTGGCAATTGTATTCTGCTCTGCCGTCACCACACGGCTCAAACAGTGTCAAAGTCAATTTACCTTTCTCTCGTTGCCAGCCCTATTCCCCACCTAATTTCGAATGCTGAAAACGCGTACATCTTGGAGTCTCTATTATTATTTCATTCGGAGATAATTGGACACTTGTCACCATAAAAAGCGGTGGCGGTGGTAGTGATTGGTGGTCGCCGGTCGGCGCGTTTGACGTTGCCCCCTGGACGTTTGAAATTCAAATTGTTTGACGTCCTAGTGAAGCCAATACTGTCGGCGATGCGTCGTAAATATTTATGGATGGGTTTTATATGGACATCGGCATTATATATTTGGTTTGGCGGAGAAGCCTGGTCGTGTTGTGGGAGCACTGCGGGAGCTGGTGACAGACAGAAGGTCGCACTAGTTTTTGTATAGTTCTATTAGTGAAGTGCGGTGACGGCAGATAAGAATTCAATTGTCACCACCCCTGCCTTTCTCATGGGTTTCGTACGTGCTACTTCCTACTACTGCCGTGCTCTGAGTCATCAATTTACGACTCTGAGTGCGGCAGTAAGAGTTAGGTACAAATATAACAAGGTATGGGTTTCTTGTGCTATTCCACTTGGCCTTTTCTAACCACAATATTCTTTTAATATACTATATACGTATAATATTAAAAAGGTTTTTTTTTCTTATATATAGTTCATACCGAATAGAAACAAAAAAATATATATTATGATATCCTTCATTAATAATTTTATTTATTGACAAACGCAGAATAATTTTATACAGATTCACATACTTTATTCAGAATCGATATATTGAAAGCAGTCTGACAGGGACTCCTATTGCCAATAGCTCCACAATCACGTGCCGTTGAAAGCTGAATAGGAGATGACAATGGCTCTCCAGTCTCCAGCCTTAATTAAGGCTATTGTTAACGTCAAAGATGGAGATAGCTTTCTTTAAATATCAACTCAGTTTCTGACAGTTTACTATAACAGAAAGTTTTGCAAGCAATTATTCGAACTTTTCTTAAGGCTATGATTTAAGCACTCGATTAGCCAATGATGTAAGTATGCTAAGTTTTCAAAGTCGGACATTTAGATGGACCAAATCAGTAAAAAAAGGAATCAAAAATTCCTACGTTATTAAAAATTAGAAGTGTATTAAATCCGAAATCAGAAAGTGTATTAAATAATCTTTTCGTACCACTTGCTCAAAAAAGTGACATTCTATGCCACAAAAAGCGAACATAACAATAGTCATTTTTAATCTGTTAAAAACAGGGAAAGAAAATTGTACTGAATTTCATTCATCCTCTAGGGGGAGAATGTGATTTAAATTTGGAATACTTACATGTAACTATCTCTATCAATAATTGGACCAATGTTTCGAATGTTAACTTTTACTTTTAATTGTTATTATTTTTAATAAATGCTTATCTCATATTATTATTGTGTTAATTTTTTCGCAAATGGTACGAAAAGTAGAGTATTTTCCTCGGTGATGAAGCTGTCTTACTGCCGCACTCAGAGACGTCAAATAACGTTAATGAGTACTTAACGTCAAAAATTGACAATTCAAAACTAGTCGCTATTCTTGCCGGGTCTATGGTCTAGATTTGAATGAAAATTTTTGGCATTAAATACTCATTAAAGTTAATTGACGTCTCTGAGTGCGGCAGTTAGTCTTGGGTGAACTTAAATCGTCACCCGCGACAGAAGACACTGCTTTATCCCCTTGGTTAATAATAATCTACTATTTCTATCCTTTGCACCAGTAACCCCTTGTCCAATGCATTTTTGAACTTTAACGCATACATAATGTAATTGTACTCACCCCAACTGGCAAAAGACACGGATTCTTCAAAGGGCATTTTATAAAATTTATCGCTAATAGAAGGAATCCTTCTAAGGAAGGTAATGGTTAATGCACTCGGGCCAATGCTTATCAAGAAATATGACCAAATCATAATTTTCATTGTTATTTGTTCGGTGATCGTGATGGTCGTGCGTAGCTCTAGGCGAGAGATGGAAATTTTGCCTTTTTCTAGTCTAATTTGCAGAAAACATCAGGAGATACCTATTTTTAGGCTATTACTTATGAGACATTTGTAGTGTTTGCGGAAAAATGATTTATGTTTCCTTATCTATTAAATAGAAAAGTCAGAATGCTTTCGATAAAATATGTCAATACTTAGGTTTTACCCAGCCGCCTGCCAAACACTAACGCTCTTTGGGTATGCTGTTGATGGTAGTTTGCCTTCCACCATTCGGGTGCCCCAAGGTGTTCATTAGTCTACACTGGGCAATCTCCCTTTTTGACTGAAAAAGTGAAAGTGGGTGTTTTACGACACCCATAGGATGAGTCGGGGCTGACACATTCTACGTTATCTTTTCGCTACAAGGCCAGCATGGGATTGGATTGAGTACTATTATGGGCTAATACTTTAAACAACAATGGACTTAAAATATTACTACTATTTACCTTCCTTACTTTATGAGAGTTACACTAAGAAAGGTAAATTATACAGTCTTAGGGGAATCGCGTCAAAAAAACTAATGTTTTCAGGAAATGTTTTAAAACTTAACACCATGAGCACAATGGAAGGCTTATAACGCCTACACTAATAACGCCGTAAATCTATTGTTGGAAAAAATAAAAGGCCTCGTTCATTCATAATTTGGGCCCACCCCAGGCGATTCGGTACTCTTATCTTAAAGCACACAAAAGGCACAAACAGGTAGTGTAATTACCTTGGTCCGGATTGGCGCCAAGTTCCGACAAAGGTTTGGCGCCAACAAATTGCTTCCTGGGCCATTCGTCAAACATTTGACACGGAAAATTGGCAAATTTTCGCCTAATCAGTAGGTTTGAACATGAAACGGCGCGCAGATCACAAACCTTCTGTTCGTTGGTATAACACTTCGGTTTTGAATTGTTGAAATAGGCAACTAACTGCTTACGATTATGATTTGAAATTTTTATCTTAATATTAAATGAATAAAAATTAATATATTAATAAATAAAGATGAAGTGCGAAATCTAAGGAATGAGTAATCGCACAATATGTATTTATCTATCATTCTTACTTCCTTTAATGTCACACGTAGCAACTATATACATACATACATATACATATACTATATATACTATATACATACATACATACATAAATCACGCCTATATCCCCGAAGGGGAAGGCAGAGGTGAACTAGCACCCACTAGCAACTAATATGTTCATTTTATTTATTATAATCTTAAAATAGTAGGTACATACGTAACAATACATAAGTAAATCTTTTGATATATTTTTTAGAAGAATTTCGTACCTACGTAGCTTATATAGTTCTCGTAGGAGCGCAGTGGCATAGCGCGCTTGGCCTGCGATTGCGAAAACTAAGCAATGTTTTAAGGCTGGTCATTGGATGGGTGACCAAAAATGTTATCTCGAGTTCCTCCGTGCTTCGGAAGGCATGTTAAGCCGGTGATCCCGGCTGCATCTGCAGTCGTTAATACTCACCAACCCGCACTGGGCCATCGTGGTGGGCTATGGTCCAATCTCCCTATATTCTTCCATCAGTGGGGACTTTAAATGGCTGGTGATGATGATGATGTAGTTTATGTATTATCTCCAGCACAGATTACATTGTTTACAACTTTCTGCCATTCATATCGACCAGACGTCATAAATCGATCCGTTCCCTTTGTAATTATGTAATAATATCCATCATCGTATCGAAAGCCCGCTAAACAGAGAGCGTGATTTGGTTGACAGCATTCCAATTCATATTGCTAGGACTTACCTGACACCAATGCTCTTTGGGTATTTTATTCCATACTCAATGCCCTTTATATGTAATGCATGGCTTTGTCTATAAGGACAATAATAAGTCAATAAAGATAAAATTCACCAAAAATTACAGATAAAAATACGTCACTATTGAATGTTTAAAAAGTGCTCAAAGGTTGACGAGCCCGGCGCTAGACAAACTGATTAAATGATTTAGTTCCGTAATTTGGATCGAAGCCCGGGCATGATTCTCGCCTATGATTTTCGGTAAATTACATATTATTTTCTGTCCAAGCCGAAAGCGGAGTGTTGGCGCCTCGTTCGGTCATTACCGGTGGTTTGCCGAATCACGATTGTGGTACAGGGGCGGAGTTGGAGATGATTTATCTTTGTATTGAATCACGCCGCCCTGATTGGGTGTGCATTTAAATAAAGAATATAATCAATGCGGCTATTCCGTGTAGGACTATTCTGGGAGGTATCTGATGTATTGTGTGGTGGTTGAGTCAGAGCTAACCTGCGAAGGAACACTTTGCAGATGCTAGACAACTGCTATTGCGGCATACGCAGTCCATTTAGTACTTACTACCTACTCGATACGAGAAGGCGTCATTTGTGATGGCGTCATTTGTCCTTGATTAAAATAAAACCTAGATTATTATATTACTACTGATGAATTTTATGGTAGTTCTAATATAAAATTAAATAACAATAGTCATAGCTAGATGCTATAAAATGGCATAAAAGCAGTCGTTTAAAGAGTAAGTACAGTCACATTAAGCTACAGCAAAATGTAAAATTTTCAATCGACTTTGTAGTTTACTAAAAACAAGTTAAGATCAGAATATCAAGTTAGGGCTAAGTTTTATGTGGGCGAGTTGGCATATTAACAAGGTAAAGTAAATAATAAAGTTATTAAGAGCTAATGTTGCTTAATTGATACCTAAATAGTACAAACAGAACCTGCTCCTGATTACGCTTCTGTATCAAATCAGTTACTTTGTAATATTAAGCATTACCTAGTCGATTAGGCTCTGCCGAGGTTAACTTGAGTATTTTTGCTTAAGACCACAAACACAGTGAATCGTATCGGTACAGTAGTGCAAAGCAAAGCTTGAGTAATTCTATAATGGATGAAACTAAATTAAATTGGTAGTTACTATGATTTCGGAAGTACGAAAATGTGACAAAAACGTCGTATACATTACAGTGAATAACGGGCTGCTTTTAATTTAAATTCATCGCCATAAACCTAAACCACGCAAATAATTTGATGACTATTCAACAATTTGTTGCTGAATGAATAATTTCAATGCAATATTAGGTACCTACATTTATTACCTACCAAGGGCGGTAAAACAAAGAATGTCTCAGATCGCAACTATTTGACAATATGCGATCAGAGGCGTTCTTTTTTACCGCCCGAGGTAAGTACTTAATCTTATGTCACCCCCTGAACAGAGAGAGTGTGCCATTTTATGACCAGGTGTGACATTCCTAGCCGAATCGAATAAAAAGGCAGATGATGATGACGATGAACAAAATCTTCACAAAAAGAAAATGATCAAATCCCAACAATCAAAAGCTTCGAGATGAAATACTGCCGTTGCGTTGACTGGGCATCGGGATATTTAATGACCGTTACTTAACCAAAATTACGGTTAAGTATAGCCCGGTTTAGTGTAACTCAGCTCGGGTCCGTCTATTACACAAATTAGTATACGGGCTTATGTCAATCATCGGGGTAGCAATTTGCGATGAAGATAATGACACACGGATAAGTGTGAGTGGCCGTAATGAGCACGTTCCTATGATTTATTGGACGGAAGATTTTTTTGTGGCCCCGTAGTGACTGCATTTTCTGTGCTATTTCAACGCTCAAAGTGCTTTTTAGTATTTAATTGCAAGTTTCAGTTGGTTTGCTGCAACCATTTTTATTGCTGGCCGTGTGGTGACGGCAGAGTAGAATACAATTGTCACCACCCCAAATCTCTCCAGTGGGTGTCGTACAAGGCGACTAAGGATAAATCATTGATGAGGAATGGGCAGCAGCGTTTCTCTTATACCATCTAGCAATGTACTGCGACTTTTGTGCCCGATAAATGGCAATAGGCTCGCCACCTATTACATGGGACCTAGCATAATTGGCGAAGCGTGGGTGCTAGTTCGCCTCTGCCTACCCCTTCGGGGATATAGAATTATGTATGTATGTATGTATGTATTTTTATTGCTTCATGGATAGTGTAAGTAGGTACCTATTTTCGCTTAATATCTGACCAATACAGGTAACTTCAGCATGTCATTATGACGAGTATGGGTCTCAGAAAACCTGGCAAAGCTTGACTATAAATATACGAACGTCTTGACGATTGAACGTCAGAGGGCGTCGCAATGTGAACATCGACTCCGTATTTAAGTTGAGTATAAAATACAAAAAGTGATTGTCTACAAAATAAATTACGAAAATTGTGAAAAAATACTGCAATAACTATGTGTTATCATTCGCAAAGTAAAATAAACATTATTTACCAATTTGTCTGAAAAAATGAAAGTGACGGAAATAATTATAATACCTGCGACAAATATACGTTTTAATGTGAAAAACTACAGCAGCAAATATACATATTAAATGAATTGTGATATTATAGTGGAAAAATAGTGGAAATGTAAAAACTATACAATTATTACGACGACGGTTTGCAAATAATAAATTTAAAACTGCCCCCCACAACAGCTGATCACAACAAAACAATTTCGAAGTCTTCTACTAATTTGACATATGATGTAGACAGTGAGTGGCCGAATGGTTACCGATGCGCGTTTGATCTTTGAGATTGCGGTTCGATCCTGCTAAGCTGCTCGAAAAATAAAATTCTTTTAAATCTTATTTTTTTAATAGCAATTTTTTTTTGTACATAATGACAGTACATTGCACAAAATGTGGGGAAATAATACAGAAAAGAGATTTTATACGATGTGCTAACTGCAAAGATTTTTTCCATCTAGATTGTACTAGTATCGGAGAAATATTTATAAATAATAAATATTATTCATTAGATAGAAACATTCTATCTAATGAAACCAGAAAACAGGACAAACTGCAAATGCGATCATTGTAGATATGCAGAACCTTGTACAAATAACCCAATTATTAATATTCCTACTAGATTCATCGTGGTTCATCGTGCTACACTATGCTTAGATAAGGGTACTCCGTCGTGTGCTATTTATATGGACATGACCAAGGCCTTTGATCATGTAGATCATGATCTGTTACTTGACAAGTTAAGTCGATATGGAATTCGTGGTACTGCGCTTCAACTCATGAAATCTTATCTTCAAGACAGATACCAGTATACAAAGCTAACGCAAATTCATGTTTCCAATGGTGAGGAAATAAATTATACATCACAAAATAAAATAAAAAATACTGGTGTACCACAGGGCAGCGTCCTGGGGCCCCTGCTTTTCATTATCTATATAAATGATATTATTGAAAGTTCTCACCATCCTATGATACTTTTTGCAGACGACAGTACTATTTTCATAGAATGTACAAATACTGATAATTTTGAATGTGACGTAAATTTTACTATAGGAAATATAATTGACTGGCTAAAATCAAATAACTTAAAAATTAACTTGGAAAAAACGTACCTAATGCAATTTAATCAAAGGAAAAAATGTATAAATTTAAATATTAATTATGAAAACGTAATAATTAACAAAACAGACTCTACAAAATTTTTAGGAATATATATAGACAGTAATATGTCTTGGGAGACACATTCCATAGAGGTTTGCAAAAAAATGTATAGATTCTCTTATGCACTTTATAAACTGGCACAAGTAACAGACCAAAATACAGTATTGACAGCCTATCATGGTTTCGTTGCATCGACATTGCGATATGGGGTAATTTTTGGGGGAACTCAAGTTATAGGGAAATACTACTTAGAGCTCAAAAGCAATGTGTCAGAGCTGTCTGTAAAATAAAGCGCACTGACAGTTGTGTACCATATTTTAGATCATTAAAACTATTAACTTTATCCTGTCTATATATTCTGGAATCATGCATTTTTGTCAAATCGAATCCACATCTATTTCCTGAGAAGAAAAAAGTCACTAAGTTTTGTCTTCGCCCTAGGAACTCCAAAGTCCTTATTCATACATGCAAAACAGCATTAATGAAGAAAAGTGTAGTTCAGCTCGCTCCAAAAATTTACAATAAGTTACCTGAATCAGTAAGCAATTAAATTTGACCAGGTTTAAATACACATTAAAAAAAGTGTTAATTGAGAAATGTTATTATAGTGTTAAAGAATATTTTGATGACAAGAATTTTATCTAGACAGTTCATTTATTTCCAAATCTTTTAATCATTGTTAACTAATAAATTGACCAATAATAATAATATATAAATTGATACATTTTAAATTTTCATTACTAGATGACATTTATTTGACAAATTGATTGATTTATATAATGATAATAATGATAGAATGATCTATAAGTATATTAATGTATTGACTATTGATATATTTTAATTTTAATTTTTTATTTCTATTATTGACATAATTTATTCATGATAGAAGAACAATGTATTTTTTTCATTTGCATACCGAAAGGTGAAATGTAGGCTACTTATTTTATATATCTAACACCTGTACCTACCTTCATTTGCAAATAAAATGATTTGATTTGATTTGATTTGATTTAGAAACTCATTTGATGCGCTATCAGAAGATGAGTTAACTATAAATGGTGAAATTGAAATGGAATATGTAACACATCGAATGAAAAAACAAACGTCGCTACCAGACTTAACATCATCATTTCTATCAGTAAATACTGAAAAAAGCTCACAAAGTCTACCAGAAACCGGCGAATACCTATTGACACATGAATTAAAGGAACAAGTTAAAAATCTTGAGACGAAACTTGAAATAGCGGATAACGAGATAATCAACCTAAATATAGAGAACAAAAAATTAAAAGAGATTGTCAAAAAGCAGGAAAAGACAATTGAACTATATAAGACCGTCAGCATTGATGACATAAATTTAAGTAAAACTGGACCCTACAACGTGTCAACACCCCTTAGGAAACATATAATATTTTAGGGGGAAATGTAATGTCTTCTGTAGGCCTATTCGCTAACTTTTTCTGACACTTGAGAGTGATAATCACTGAACTATTTACTGATCCATTACTACTTTACTATAACGCTATTGTGACATTTGTTCTGTGAAAACAGTAATGGATAAGTAAATAGTTCAGTGATCATCACTTTCAATTGTCAAAAAAAGTAAGCGAATAGGCCTGCTGGTCTACCTATCCTATTGTTACATTATCTACATGTTGCAGCATATCTGTAGGGAACACAAAATATGAGTAAAAGCGAGGTGTGTTGTGTTGATGTCAGAGCAAAGCAATTTATTGTCATCACGGTATTAACGAAGATTATGGCATTAAACAACTGTTAGCGATTTTTGGATGTTGGACACCTCTGTCAAATTAAGAACAAAGCAAATAACCTCTTCGCTTCTAACGGTAGACTACATCAGGTGACTGGAAGGATCGAGTTTATATTAAAATTTATTTGCCTAGCATTTTTTTAAATTCCTAAAAATAACAGGTTGTTGGTAACTCTAACTAAATTGTGGTAGGGTTGTCTTTGTCTGTAGATAGAAAATTCAAACTACACGTAAATACGGTCAGCATCATAAGTCGATTACGACTTTAGTCCTCTGTCATACCAAAGACAGCGAACGCGCAGTAATAATTACCACAAATTTGTACGAACAACTATTGGGACAAAGTATGTATTCCTTTAAGGACTACTCATGATGCTGACTGTACCTAAATAATCTAACTAATCGTTCATAAAAATGTCGTTATCAAAAAAAAATACCCCTTCCACATTCAAAGCTGAGTTCTAAATTTAAAAACAGTGATCCTGCCAGTGTTTACAAAGCTTGCAGCTTGCAGTTTGCAACCGCCATATTTGTGAGTGACGTCAGCGGGCGGGGCTTCGCCCGTCGCCGCCCAACGCCCCGCGCTGCTTCACCGAGGCCGCTTAGTGCTCCGCTGATGAACCGGAGTTAATGCACATCTATTCTAATATTATAAAGTTGAAGAGTTAGTTTGTTTGGTTGGTTGGTTAAATGCGCTAATCTCAGAAACTACTGTTACAAATTGATTTATTTTTGTGTTGAATAGTACATTTATCAAGGATGGCTATATAACAACCGACATTAACGCGAGCGAAGCCGCGGGCGACCACTAGGGAGTAAATAAACGGAACAGACTGACAGCTTGTCCACTGGTCTCGGCGAGACTGGAAAATGTGGAGAAGCTGTCACTCTGTTCCGTTTATTTACTCATGTGGTTAAGGAGCTCGTTAGCCCAGTGGCATAGCTCGGCCTGCGATTGCGTAAACTAAGCAACGTAAGCTAAGGCCAGTCTTTGGATGGGTGACCAAAATTTTATTATCTCAAGCTGCGCCGTTTAAAGCTCCGCTGGTGAACCAGAGTCAAGGAGCTCGTAAGCCCAGGCCTGCGATTGCGTAAGCTAGTAACAATTGCTAAGGCCAGTCTTTGGATGGGTGAGCACAGAGGAACTCGCGGTAATAAAGAGTTCCTCTGTGCTTCGGAGGGCACGTAAAGCCGTTGGTCCCGGCTGCATCTGTAGTCGTTAATAATATCCACCAACCTGCACTGGGCCAGCGTGGTGGGTTATGGCCAATTCTCCTTATATTCTTCCATCCATAGGGAAGGCCTGTGCCCCAGCAGTGGGGAAATTGAAAGGAATGGTGATGTTGATGATGAACCGATCGTTAGCGAGTTATTCAACATTCTATTCGATTTTAATTTTAACATAATATAAATGTTAGAAATTAGTACAAAGATTTTAATGGTTAGAAAAAGAATTTCGAAAAATTATGATCTTGAGGCGGGAATCGAACCCGCGTCCGCTGCTATCCGGGCAGGTGCCTGACCGCTCGGCCACCCAAGACAGTGTGTGTGACCCAAGTGTATAATTTTTCGAAATTATTTTTCTAACCATTTAAATCTTTGTATTCAACATTCGTTACTGCTTTTATGTGAAGGCGTATCGATGAACAAACGGAGGTGCCGGCAATGTATGCCGATCAACGCGCTGAGAATCGGTCCGTTTCAGGGTGATTAGACATTGCATCAAGTTTTATATAATTATTGCATAATCCTTATCCTTGCTCTTGAGACTGAGTGAGTGAGAAGAAAAAGAAATAGGCCACGAAACTTAGGAATACAATTATTTAAAACTAAAAATAATTTTAATCTAATTTACGCGAATGTTATTATTAGAATTAAAAACGTGGGTGTTAATTACCTCTTTTATGAAATATGAATATGTATATGTAATTAAAATTAAATATGCCCTAGTAATCATTCATATTTTGTAGTGCCTTATCTTTTTTTGTAACTAATACATAAAAAATCCTAATAGATTTTTAATCGACCGACTGATCCGCAAATTAAAAAAAAAAGCACCATGAGACCACGAGAAGAAGATTCAAAACGACATACTCATCTTCGTTAGAACCGCGAGTGTCTATCGCCCGACGTAATTCGGCAGTCAGTCGCGAGAGCGTCAGCAAAAAAGCCGACGGCGGCGCGATCAAAGCCGCGTCGCAGACGCCGCCGAAATGACTTGTTTCTCAGTTAGCTTAGTGTAAACAGGCCGCTACATCAAAGGGACCGCCCGGTGTCGGCGCCGGGAGAGGCTGGGTTTTGACGTGTTGGATGTATTATTGTTTTTGTGTTTAATTCATCATAAAACAGTTTGTGCTTTTGCTGACGGCACATTTGGACGGTTCGTTTAATTGGGACTGATTTGGTGGTCTTTCAGCCTTGTTTCCTATTCGTGTTTGTTGGTTATTAAAATTGGTTATCAAATTATAATTAGACTGATGGGTTTTGTTATTTGGGTGTCTGTTTTATGTATAAAGAATAAAATTTAAGTAAGTATATAAAATATTTAAGTAAGTAAATTAAGTAGTTCCTTTTTGCTTAACTTCATCCAATTATGTGCTTTATTTTTATTCTTGGGGAAAATTATTCAAAACCAGCAAAAACTTCAATCATTAGATTGCCTGCACCCAACTTCTCCGTCACAAATCCACATAATTTGAGAGATATTTTGTCTAGAGCATTAGTAAATTCTACACTGGAACGTGTGTCTAAAGTGGCTCCCACAGAATCTTCAGAATATGAATCATAGAATCAGAATCTCTAGTCTTCTATGTTCTATATATCTAGGTTTGGCCTCCACCATTCAGGTGCGCCAAAGTGCTTATTGCTCTACACCAGAAAATTTCTCTTAGGCTGGAGTTCACCAACACTTAAACAGGTGATTAAAAGGTAACCCTCAGTTTTTTACATTTTATCGGATGGAATAACTGCCAAAACTAACGATTATATTTTAATCGCTGTTTTATGTCTTGGTGAACTCGGGCCTTAGTTGCTCCCAGACCATCATGGAAGACACAGAATCCAAAAAAACCACTCAAAGCAAAAACCGCCAAACAGGTTACACCTACCGACGTTTCATCCATTTAGTTCGACGCCGGCGCCCTTTCCTCGGTTAATTTGTCAGTAATACAATATTTATCCAGGGCCGGGGCACTAATTTTTATAATGAGAGAGTCGACTATCAATTACGTGGCGCCTACGCGGCCACACTACGATGATTGATGGTTTTCAACATAGAAAAAAGTCCTAATCGTTTCGGCGATCTTTGTTCGATGGAACAAAACCAGCAAATGATTAGTAGCAGGTTAGAAGATTGTTATGGTAATGGCGTTTTATGTCATCACGGAAGACGCATTCGCATTTCATTTTACATCTCAAGATAAAGTCTTAAATAAATTTTATCAGGCAGTAAGTACCTGATATTAAAATAATCATATTATAAACGTCGTGTGGCGTTACAATTGTCACCACCCCCATCTCTCTTACAAGGCGACTGAGGGTTAAGACAGCAATGAGGAATGGCCAGCAGCCTTTGTCTTAAACGTACCACCTAACAATATACCTACTACGATAGAGACAATAGGCTCGCCACCATAATTGGCGAATCGTGAGTGTTAATACACCTCTGACTACATCTTCGACGATAAATAGTCTTGATTTATGTATGTATCCTTGAATGAAAACCAAAAAAAATGTTTTGGTCCACGTTTGAGAGAAAAGTTCAAGGATTTTTATACCACAGATTTTTAAAGAAAAAATACAAAAGGATGGGCTCTAAAGCCGAAACTATCAGTTCATAATTTCATCGCCAATTTGGAATTATTATCGGCCAAAAACTATGATTTCTGGCCAGTTTAAATGGCCAATTTGCGTCAAACCATGTCCGTCGGTGATCGATCGACGTGTCAGATTAATCGGCGCCTAATATTTGCCCTGATCCATTCTACCTGCTCAAAAGCGATTTTCCTTAATAAATCATTATTATTTTTAATATGAACAATTTCCATTTCATAAAGGTTTACCTTTATGATGTAGGTACAGTGATTACTGTAATCAAAATATAATTTGATGTAGTTTAGGTTTTTTTGCCTAAGTGTTTTAGTCTAGCTTTTTTTTCGTAATAATCCAATATACAGTTTTCTGAGGTTGTAAATTACACTTGTAGCACGTGCATATTATCCTGGAGAGGTAATACTGATGGATTATCATACTGATATAGGTGTGCACTGTGCTGTTATCTTTCCTGTAATGGTGAACCAGCAATCTTTTTAACAAAAATAAAAATAATTATAATCAAAGGCGTCCAGATAGACCCAGAAAGAGGTGGAGAGACGATCTGGGGGCATACTGCAAAACATGGGGCTTAGGTGGCTACTGGACCATAAAAATCTCGACCACCGGCCGAGTTGCCTATTGCTAAAAATGGTAGTGGTCAGGTCGGCCACCCGGCCGCGTAATTTTGAAGTGACCACCTTTCTAAAACTCTCAGTGGTCGAGTCGACCAAAAGTCTATTTATGTATGGTCAATGTCCAGAATAAACTAAAACTTTGGTAGGTTACATGCACCTAACATTTATGTAAATGCCCGAACCTTAGAATATAGAATAAAATCCCGATCGCTCATAATCCCGAAAACTAAATAAATAATAAACGACACGGTAGCTTGTTTCTTTTGGTGAACTGTGGACATTCCGGGCAGGTATGGGATCTGTTAATGGAGAAATCGATTTTCGGTAAGATGTACGGGACTCCTTCTAAATAGGGTTTAATCCACTATGATCACCTAGGTGACATATTTAATTTTTCATTTTATTCTTTTAAAGTCACCTACCGTCATATCACCTGGGTGTTCAAATTCCACATAAGTAAAACAATTTTTTTAGTTTCCCCTAATCACCTGCGATAACTTTTATAAAACCGATATACACATACATCTATAGCGGTTTTTCTTACTCTCTCGTATTAAACCAAGAGCCAATCTGGTGCGTATTGTCTCTATTATAATTTCTTATCTTATAGATTTTAATCAATTGAAACTTGATTATAATCAATGCGGAAAATTTTATATCTCGCATGAACCACTGGACCGGTTTGGATGAAAGTTGGAATACCTACAGATACACAGAACACAGGAAGAAAGGTGGTCAAATATACAACAAACAATGATTCATGATCAAGTGATTTATATTTATTTATTGGGTACAGTTTAATAATTATTGATTTATAACTTTAGAACCGAGTGGTTTGGAGATCCTTGGGGAGGCGTATATCCTAAAGTGGACGTCTTTAGGTTGAAATGATGATGATGATGATGGTGAAGTGTGTTGAAAACAGTCGTATGACACTCGTGAGCTTTGCTCATTATATACTCGAGCTAGATGACGCTATGTGTCGTACATATTTATGTTAAATTATACTCATTTTAACAATCAAATCAAATTATTCATTTATTGTGTAATCAAATATAACCATTATTAATCCACAAAGAATAATATTTACCATCCTTCATATAATTGTTTTTAGCTTTTATTACAAATTAAAAATATTTTGGCAATTGGAGTAATGAACCCTCATTTCTCCAATTGCCAAACTATGTTTTATTAAAATATTTTAAGTAATTAAGCTAAAAACAATTATATGAAGGATGGTAAATATTATTCTTTGTGGATTAATAATGGTTATATTTGATTATACAGTAAATGAATAATTTGATTTGATTAATAAAATTAGTATTATTTAACATAAATATGTACGACACATAGCGTCATCTAGTTCCATATTTAGCAAAAAAGGTTATTCGTATTACTATAACACTTCATTTTACATAAATATTACGTGCATGTAACCTACCAAAGTTATTTTATTCAGGACATTGACCATAGATAAATAGACTTCTGGTCGACTCGACCACTGAGAGTTTTAGAAAGGTGGCCACTTCAAAATTACGCGGCCGGGTGGCCGACCTGACCACTACCATTTTTAGGCAATAGGCAACTCGGCCGGTGGTCGAGATTTGTATGGTCCAGTAGCCACCTAAGCCAATATTACGTGCATGTAACCTACCAAAGTTATTTTATTCAGGACATTGACCATACATAAATAGACTTTTGGTCGACTCGACCACTGAGAGTTTTAGAAAGGTGGCCACTTCAAAATTACGCGGCCGGGTGGCCGACCTGACCACTACCATTTTTAGGCAATAGGCAACTCGGCCGGTGGTCGAGATTTTTATGGTCCAGTAGCCACCTAAGCCAAACATGGACGGAGTTGGCTCTGGGTCCATCGCGATGGAGAGTTGCGGAGAAGGCCATTGCCCAGCAGTGGGATCTATCAGGCTAATAAAAATAAATAAATAAATCATAGTACAATAATGTTGGCCTGAAAGTGTTAGATAGAACCCAGATGTTAGTTAACACCACTTCATGATTCTTACTCCAAAGCTTAACCAATAAAACAACATACTCTAGGCGAAGATCAAAAATGTGCCAACAATAAAGAACCGTATTAAACACTCGACATTATCTCCGGAGTTACCGTTGAAAAAAGCGTTAACGCACAGACGACTCGAATCACTCAAACCGTGACACAACAGCTGGTCGCCGTCAGCGTTCGAACGCAAATAAAAACTTGAAACACTCCAGGATCAAAGATGCAATTAGGCCGGGAAGCGATATGACTTCAAAGAGAGTTACCGTTAGCATTAACGGACTGATTGAACGCCACCCGCGTTTTAGGACTGGTGCCGGTGTTTTTGAGCTTCTTTGTAGGTACTGGCTTTTCAGACGTCTTGCTCGAACTTTGTAAGTGTCTTAGCCAGTTTTACAATTGGCCTAACATGTCAATGATTACGTCGGACTAATGAGGAATTAAATGAGGAATCCCACAGTAGCTTAAATACGTTTAAGTTCCAGCGTACTGCATAAAGTAGTCGTCTCGTGGATGTATGTCCCTTTGTCATGAGCCATTTTTATTTAGGCATGTTCTTAGAGTCAAGACTTCGAAACGTATACAGACTGTAGGGAATATAAAAAGACAATAAATTAATTATTAAATATAACCATTTCTATCGTTATTTGTTTGTCGTTTGAACATTATAAAAATGTTAAAAGAAAAATAAGACATTTAGATAGATTATTATCGTTGTGGGCTTGTAAGACATTCAGAAAGATTACTATCGTTGTGGGCTTGGGATCATTAGTTCTGAAGTGGCTCTAGAGGTCCATAACAGGCTATGGAGTCGAAGACTAGAGCTGGATTCAGCAGAACTAAAACGGGTAATTTGTTCTGCGGCTATAACTACTTTTTATTTTAATTTTTTAGCACGATTTACCACCTTGCCTTGTCACGATTTAGATGTATTTTTTTTGCTGTCGACCTCTTTCATCGTGTGATACCTAGTCCTAGGATATCGATTTAAGGTCACGTCCTACGTCCTACTCAGGGGGCTCTACATAAAGTAGTTATGGGGGACAATAAAATAAATTGTTCACCTTCAGAACTAATGATAAACAATTATTCTCGTTAATACATTGGCATCCACCCATTGTTGTAGTGGCCTCTGGAGCGTTAACCTCTGTTCATTCTAAGGGTGATTCGCAATACAGAATACTAGGTAATCCTAGATTCTATAAGTAATTAATATTTACGTCATGAACTGAAAGTCTCCTTAACAACTTCAAAAAGAATGCTCAATCAATATTCTCATTGGCACCTCTTCTTTATGATGGCCGATCAGTTGTAATTGGTTTAAGTTCAGTAATCAGACGATTTGTAAGACTTTGAGTAGCATGGAAAGGCCGCTGACTTTCTGATCTGATCGCGTCTTGGAATGCACGAGTACTGTAAAGCATACAGAGGTACCACTAATTGACAGACTACGTTTGGGAATCGTATAAAGTAGTTTTATGATCTGCATAGTCAAAATTCAAAGGCTGATGATGATATAGTTTCTATTCAAGCCTGCCGATTATGAAACTATTGACTGTTATGACTTGATTGATTGGTTTTCAATTGATGAACGACATTAATAAAAGTAGATAGGATACTTTTATCACCCAGTTCAATCTACCTATTTTTTTTACAAGTTCTGAACTTAATGGTGCTGCAAAACAAATCTTTAATAACATTTTTCACACAATAATATGGTCTTTTCATACAGTGGGCTTGTTTGAAAAATTATGTCAGAACGTAACCATAATTAATTATTAAAAGCGTCTATTACCTATTATGAGTAAGAAATAATCACATCGGTTTGTCATTCCATTTTTGCTCATTACTGCGTTACCAATGTATGTGTTGTGTAAGTACCTGTCGTAAAGCATCTGTATTAACTAGTTGTTATGTTGTACAACAAGAACTGCCATAACATTATTTACGTTAGAGAATAGGGATGTGCAAGCATATTTTTATTTAAAAGCTTAAAGCTTTTTAAATTGTAACTGTAGACTTTGTGTTTAATTAGATAAGGCTTAATTAAGCATTATCCAAATTAATAATTAAAATATATATTTCAACTTTATATAGTTTAAATATATATAAAACCAAAGAACTTATTTTAATATTGATTACCAGCTATGAATAAACGAATAAAAAAAAATTGACATTATTATTGACGCCTTTAGTAAGGTTGTTTTCTTCTTCATCGAGGTTAATTTTGCTAATAAATTTAAAAATAGACTAAGGGCCTGTTTCACAATCGACGAGTAAGTTCTAAATAGCTTACCTGGCAGATCATTTGACAGTTGTAATATGAAATATATGTCAATTGAACTGCAAAGTAAGCTACTTAGAACTTACTTGTCGATTGTGAAACAGGCTCTAAAGGTTGAAAAATTAATTCAACATCGACTTCGCTACATCACTATAACTAAAATAACGAATTCAACATAATAATTATAGCATTAAAAATGAATTGGTAATGTGTTTTATTATCTGACAATTAACTTACAATTCATCTGATATGAAGACCAGATAGCGCATAAAAAGAATGGTTGGACATTCATTGTTTTGAAAGACATTGAAAGAAATACGCGCACTTTCATTAATGATAAAGTCAATTAAGTTATGATCGTGCGCAATAATATTTATAGCGTTTCTAGAATCATTTTTCTCATATAAATTATATTGATAATAATTTTGGGATAAGATTTGGTAACATTAGTTTGTACGTTTATACGACCATAACTTAATTGACACATCATTAATGAAAGTGCGCTCAAGTTTTTACATTCAAACAAGATTAGATACATCCTTTTGATTATCACGTCACTGAAAATCTATTATTTATATTTGACTCAGGAAACTTTAGGAACACCATTCGCACTTAAAAAAAAATATTTAAACAACAGAGTACCAATTAAAAAGGCTCCTCAATTTCAATTGATCATACCAACAATATTATGGCCATTGAGTAATGCACCAATGATTGATTCATAAAACGCATATTTTTTTTAATTGCACCAATCCGTTAATTGCCAGCAATCTCTCCGCTGTGAAATGTCCGGGACTATAATTGGTTGATACTTGGAATATTTCGACGTCATATACGGTGAGTGATTAACAATTGTCAACATATTTTACGAGCGTGGATTCCTGAAGGTCTGGGCGTTGACATTTCAAAAATGCCCAAACGCTCGGCCTGGGAGAAGCAACACGACGTGGAGGCTTTAAAATGCTAAATACTCCATAAAAATTTATCCGCTGCACAGTTTTGATGTGACCAAATGTTAAGTGTTAAGCGGAAGATAGTTATCATTAAATTTAAAATCACAGACTACAAGGCAATACCATTTTCACAAACTGTCAAATTACCTCAATTAATATAGCATTTTACATAGTCTCTCAGCTCTACTATTGTCCTATATAATTTGATGTAAATGCCATATGCTCATTCACTTAATTTACATTCAAGTAGTTTCCCATACTATTCTTCTTCTTCTTCTTCCTACCCTTGGGGCACATAAATGGTAGAGGGCAAATCACCAATAGCAGCATACCGGATAAAGGTTGGTATCAGGCTGGTGACCGGAAGTAAAACCTAAGCCAATACCTTCACCAGTGTGTTTGAGGAACTTTCATGGTAAAACGATGAAAATTACCATGGAAATCCAATTACCATAACAATTCTCTCAATCGAAAAAGGGTTACTTTTTCATAGACTGATCTAGACTGGTCATTATAATAATAACATTCAAGCTTAGCTATTTAGTTTAAACAATGTTAAGAGCTGGAACTGGCACTAAAAAACTAATTATGAAATATTGCAATAAGCATTAGGCTTATTGTAATATTTCTCAGTATATGGTTTTGTTTGGCATAAATATACTACATTTATTTTGAAAGAGAGTGATAAGAACCACTTTCATAACGATTAATGTAACCATTTTCTGGACTCACAATTTTAAACTCAATATCTTTTCGGCAACTACCCCTTAAGTTTTATTCTTAGTACAAGGGAACTCACCGCCGGACCGGCAATTATTAATTATCCAAAATATGTTTGAATTGTTTACTCTTACAGTGAAAAATGCTTGACAAACCCTCCTATAACAACAAAGGACACAAATGAAATGCATGGCAGAAACGACTTTAAGCTTCCGACATAAGGCCTAGCCGTAGGCATCGTGTGAAACAAAGGCATCGGAATGAATTGGTGGCCAATGCAATTGGCGATCCGATAGCATTCGTGCCAGAAAACATACCATGCGTTGGCAAAGAATTTAATTACGAAGAATGCCGCTCTATAAGTCCACGTATCGCTGGCTTCTTAATTATTAATTTATATGGGCCTTTTACTGCCGTTTGCAATTGAACGGACCCGGTTTTTGTCTGTCATTTTTCTGTCATTACAACGAGCGTGAACTGTGAATTATTCTCTCTTTATTTGGCGAGTTATGTAGTAATGTCTGTCATTACGCGTACATAGCCGGCTTTTTGTGGCATTGTGCTCGCATATGTTATTTGTGATATGCGGCGTTTTTCAACTGCTCCCCTGTGTTTGTGGGGTTTAGCGTGAACAATTTTAAGAGCACAGACATATTTTTGTAATATGGGCTGCTTAATTGGCTTGGCAAGTAGTCTGACCGGCTGTATTAACGTTCTATTAAAAGTATCCAACCTTTAATATAACTTTAATACAGCAGTATCTCCAATTGTGCAGCATTCTTAATTCGTTAATAATTTGAGGTCGTTGCAGTATCTATATTTGCTAGGATTTGGCATAGGCTTCGCTTCCGCCGCCGTTCATATCTTACTCACACTTCTAAATAAAATGAGTTAATAAGTCCGTGATTAAAGTCTTCTTAAGAAGGACGAGTAAGTCCTTCCTGGAATTGAAAATGGATGATGGCTTTGTAGGCTACTCTCCTACATTTATTTAGTTTATTTATAATAATTACATATATTATTAAACTATTTATCATTGTATCTATATATTACGCATAAAATAAATAATCACCTATACAACCTATTTATGTAACTGACGTGCACCCCGCGCCGCATCGCGTTGCCTAGCAACGAATCAACAAGTGCTCGAAATTACACCACGACGCGAAGTGCACGTTGCTTTCTTTTAAATATTAATTGTAAATTCTTTTTTAATGTAAATTGTGTATTTGTGTGTGTATATGTTATTCCTCTACTGAAGAACCAAAAATATAAGCTTTGGACTGTTATACTGTGAGTTGAATTATTCATTTACTTTTCACACACCAAAATACCAAATTGGTGACCCCGTAAATTTCAATATGGAGAATGCACAACGTCCACGCGTCACGTTCCTGGCCGATCGGATAAACGAGTTAGCTGCTGCATCACCGTCTACATCTGCTGTTAGCGTCAACCAGGCGACGTCTAACTCGGCATTAAGCAACCTGGTCAAAGAGGTTGCCGAACTACGAAGGCAATTTAGTAATTTGGCTATGGAGAGGAATGGCAGACAACAGTCCCGCTCAACTGGCCGTACTCGTGACTCAAGCACATCATCGCCGAGGCAAAAACGATCGCAGTCTAAAAAAGGACAACGGCTGGCGTCCTTGTGGTGATTACCGCATGCTCAACGCCCGAACCGTGCCTGACAGGTACCCGATTAAACATATACACGACTTCGCGCATAATTTGGTGGGATGTAAAGTGTTTAGCACGATCGATCTTTTGAAGGCATATAATCAGATACCTGTCAGTCCGGACGACATCCCGAAGACAGCGATTACTACCCCTTTCGGTCTGTACGAGTTCCCATTTATGACTTTTGGACTTCGAAATGCGGGTCAGACCTTTCAACGCTTCATGGACGAGATCACCAGAAGCCTAGATTTTGTCTATTGTTATATCGATGATATTCTGGTGTTCTCGAAGGATAAGTCTCAGCACGAGGAGCACCTGCGCCAAGTCTTCGGCAAGCTGCAGGAGTACGGTATGCTCATCAACGTTTCCAAGTGCGTCTTTGGGGCAAAGGAGGTAATTTTTTTAGGATATTCCATCTCACAAGACGGCTCTCGACCCTTGGATTCTAAGGTGAAGGTGATCAACGAGTTTCCCATTCCCACCAGGGTACAACAACTTAAAGCTTTCCTTGGTATGATCAACTTTTACAGGCGTTTTCTTCCTAGAGCTGCCGCGATTCAAGCTCCATTACATGCATTGTTGACAGGTGCAGTCAAAGGCTCTCATCCAGTAACTTTGACAGGAGAAGCATTAGCAGCCTTCGATGCGTGTAAGAAGAGTCTTGCTGTCGCTGCTTTGCTTGCCCACCCCGACTGTTCCGCCAAACTTGCCCTGGTGACTGATGCCTCTGATAGGGCTCTTGGCGCGGTCCTCCAACAGTGTAAAGATGGTGCGTGGCAGCCCTTAGCATTCTTTTCCCGTAAGCTCAGCCCATCCCAGGTCAAATATTCTCCATACGATCGGGAACTGCTGGCGATTTATGAGGGAATCAAATATTTCAGGCACATGCTCGAGGCTCGGCATTTTATCGTCTATACTGACCACAAACCGATCAGTTTCGCTTTCCACGAAAGGAAAAAGAACTGCTCGCCACGGCAGTATAGACATCTCGACTTCATCTCCCAGTTCACCACCGACATTAGGCATATTTCCGGTAAGGATAACGTAGTTGCCGACACCTTATCTCGGATAGAAGAACTGGAATCGCCTGTCAGCCTCGAGGATGTAGCCAAGGGTCAATCATCCGACCCCGAACTTCAACAACTCTTTTCTGATAGTTCTTCCCTGCGCCTCGAAAAACTTCAGGTACCTGGTAGTCGTATACCTCTGTACTGCGACGTAAGTACACCGACACCCAGGCCTTATATCCCAAAATTTTACCGTAGGCAAGTTTTTCGTAGTTTGCATTCACTCAGTCACCCAGGCACTACCGCTTCTGCCAAGATCGTCGCAGAAAGATTTGTTTGGCCTGGGATGAGGAAAGATTGCCGGGAATGGGCTCGCAATTGTCTGGCATGTCAACGAGTCAAGGTGAATCGCCACGTCAGCGCTCCTCTTGGCAATTTCAATTTGCCCCGTGCACGTTTCATGCACATTCACATTGACCTTATTGGTCCTCTCCCGGTCTCTGAAGGATATCGGTATTGTCTAACGGCTATTGACCGATTTACACGGTGGCCGGAAGCAGTACCGATAGCCGACATAACGGCAGAAACTGTCGCTAAGGCCCTTTTATCATCCTGGATCGCTCGATTCGGATGTCCTATTGACATAACCACAGACCGAGGTCGTCAATTTGAATCGGCTTTATTTCAGTGTTTGTCTAAGATATCCGGATTCGTGCACAAGCGGACGACAGCATACCATCCAGCGTGCAATGGTTTGGTGGAACGGTTCCACCGACAGCTAAAAGCCGCTATAGTTTGCCATAGTAATGACAGGTGGACAGAGGTCTTGCCATTAGTTTTGTTGGGCATCAGATCTTCTTTCAAGGAAGATTTACAATCATCTTCTGCGCACTTAGTTTACGGCGAATCACTTCGACTTCCAGGCGAGTTCTTCCACAACGCATCGGATGGTACTACCGACATATCCGATTTCTCTGCTCGTCTCAGGGCTATAATTCAAAATTTGCGCCCCACACCAGCATCTCACCACGGTCATCCTAAAACTTTCATTTTCAAAGACCTTGCTACCAGTGATTACGTCTTCCTTCGAGAAGATGCATCACGCGCTTCTCTTCAACCTGCATATTCAGGACCTCACAAGGTGTTAGTTAGGGGGGATAAAACGTTCAAAATCGTGTTGAAAGGCAAAGAGGTCACAGTGTCAATAGACCGCATCAAGCCTTCTTTCATACTGACTGATCACAACAACACCCATCATCCCTCACCTGATGTCCAAAGAAATTACATCACTCGTTCTGGACGTCGGGTTAAATTTCCTGATTTTTTATCGCCCTGACGGTCTTTGGAGGGGGGTGATGTAGGAGAGATCGCCACTGGAGGAGACGGCAGGACGTAGCGGTCGTATCGGGGCGTTTGTCCGGCGACCGAGGGGTGGGACCACGTCGGGGCTTTTCTCCGGTGGATTCTAGGAGGGCCGCGTCGGGGCATCTGTCCGGCGGCGTTAGGTGTGACTGCGTCGGGGCGCTTGTCCGGCAGTGCAGGTAGGGTGGGGGAGCCTGCGCCCTCTAGCTCCCTCTGGGGCTGGAAGAGCGCCGGTTCCCGTCGTATGGGGGCCTGTCTTGGAAAGATTCCTCTTCGGAGGAAACTTGGTCAGGACGGGCGGGTCCTTTGTCCGGCGCAGTACGCTGTTGTTGGACATTGGACTAGGGGAAACGGTGCACAGAAGGAGCCCGAAAGGGCGAACGCAGGTGGCTGTCCGGTGACATATCCTAACGGATGACCCCGGATGGCTGCCATAGTGTGCTTTGGCTCGATATGCCCGGAGAGGATGTTTAGTGGTGTAGTGGGGGAACGTCTCTACCCCGAGTCCCACATACCTCTGTAGTTGCACCGTACTGCAGGGATGATGCGTAAATGCAGTTTACCTCTCCGCAAAAAAAAAAAAAAAAAGGCTACTCTCCTACATTTATTTAGTTTATTTATAATAATTACATATATTATTAAACTATTTATCATTGTATCTATATATTACACATAAAATAAATAATCACCTATACAACCTATTTATGTAACTGACGTGCACCCCGCGCCGCATCGCGTTGCCTAGCAACGAATCAACAAGTGCTCGAAATTACACCACGACGCGAAGTGCACGTTGCTTTCTTTTAAATATTAATTGTAAATTCTTTTTTAATGTAAATTGTGTATTTGTGTGTGTATATGTTATTCCTCTACTGAAGAACCAAAAATATAAGCTTTGGACTGTTATACTGTGAGTTGAATTATTCATTTACTTTTCACACACCAAAATACCAAAGCTTAAATGAAATTACTCTGTTGTCTTACGGAGAGCAAAGAAAAATAAGTGTACGCAGAAAGACGTTTTTTTTTCGACTGCTGTGAGTAGTTTATAGCTAGCATAACTAGGTAATTTATTTTCATGACTTAATAATATTACTTCCAATCTAGTCTATCCATTCTGTGTCTCCTGCGTCCTTCCTCTGTTCTGTTCTGTATTTATATTGGTAATACAAATAAAATAATGAGCAAATAAAATAACATCAAGTATCACAGTTATTTAGCTTTAATAGAAACGAATACTGTCAAAAGCATTAAAAGCATTGTATGGTGCTCCACCGCGAATTTCTTCCAATGTACTTTTACTAACAAAACTAATTGACTTTGCTTAAATTCATTTGGTTCAATGATAGTTTTGGATAGTCTGATATTCTGTTGGCTGTACCATATCACCGTGTTGTCTCAAGATAATCACAAGATCAAGCATGCTAACCTTACCTTGCTCTCGCTTTTGGAGAAACCAACGTTACACAGGCAATTAAAATTGTATTAAATGGTAAAACAGGGTATGCCTTTATGGCAACGGCTGTCCGTTCCACGAATACTTTCTTTTTTAATTAGACCGCTTGACGATTTGCAATGCAAAATGATAGATCTCCGGAGATAAGCTCAATTGAAATGTTTCTTTGATGTAAAACGTTCGAATTCAATTCAATTTAAAATCTCTGGATCTGGTGCTATTGGCAGGGCTTTTCTGAATATGAAATACGGTCAGTAATAATTCTTAAGCCGAGTTTGCCAGGTGGGCTCTAAGATAATAATAAAATTTCTGTTTAAAACGAGACCAGAACCCAATATTTTAGTGTCTCGTTCCACATTCTTCAGAGCCGTGCTAAGGTATGTACAAATATTAACATTGAACCCATTTATACCAATTTATACTGCTTATGTTAGTTAATTGTCAATTAAGACTTTATGTTGTAAGTCTCTATTATTATTCGCAGCAGGTGGGAGCATGAGCCATTCCAGAAAAATGTATGTAGGTACACTTTGCTGAAAGACCTCGGCGTATTAAGGTACAAAGCTACTATATGTATAATTTGGCTACACGGAGACGAGGAAACATGCTATGTGTAAGTAAGCGTCAATAGGCGTTTAAAGTGCCCCTTAAATCTATACGCAGGTCGTAAATTCCAAATACTATCCATCATTCCCTTCTACACGAGGATTGTTATTTTATTTGATAATTTTTACCTACTAGTTATTAATATTTTTGTGAATTTATGTGCAATGTTTTTCCCTCTGTACCAACATAAAATTCCATTCTATAACATTTAATTCAGGAATGGTCACAATTAAACAGCGCATGCCAACTACTTTTATAGAGGAGCGAGAAAAAGCGAAGTGCAACGAACAAAAACCGAATTTGATCGACTATTGAGAAGATGACAATGGCAACGAGCAAGCAACAAAAACGCTCAATTGACATCATACAGCGTAGGTATACAGCTTTCAATCGCATTGTCTGCAATACAATGACGCGAATAACTTGAATTACAGGAAATATTATACATACATCATAATGTTAATTTTCTACACACATACTGACATAAATCACGCCTATTAAACCCCGAAGGGGTAGGCAGAGTTGAATTAACACCCACTAATCGCCAATTTAGTAAGGTCCCATGTTATTAGATGACAATAGGCGCTCCCCCTATTAGGGGCGCCTATTGCCACCTATCTAACGGGCACGTAAATCGCAGTATATTGCTAGGTGATATACGAGGAACGCTGCTGCCTTCATCACCCTTTACCCTTAGTCGATGGAGGTGGTGACAGTTGCATTCTGATCTGACGTCACCATGCGGCTGCCACACGCACGATGGCCAATTGCAAGATAACTATGGTGGCAATTAATATAACTGTCACGTCCTGAGACAGCGCATCAAATTCCTAGCAAGTAAAAAGATCATCGACAAACATGTGGACTCCTGCGTAGTTGGCGATTCTGTTAACTGCCACAGGTGGTCGCATATTTCCTTCACCAGTAAGCGTTTACAATTTCAAGAGTTGTTCTTCCACTCATTAGCACAAGCCAAGCCCCCGCTGGGATTCGATCCCGCACTCGTGGTGGGTGCAGTCAGGCATTCCTCGAGCGTCCGAGGCTAATGAGAGAAATTCCTCGGGTTTCTATTCTGGAAACTGCTGCAGCCTTCGTCAGTTCGAACAATGGCGGAAAAAAATAAACGACGGGCCCGTAGCCTTACACGGAAAATTAGTTCAGTGCCGGATAATATTGAACAGTTAACTGGAAGTATGTACTAATTGAGCCAATGAAATTACGGATGACGGAATAGTTGGTAGAACTGGGGGCCTACCGCCTAACTCGATTGCTGATGATAGCTATATTGCAATGCACTGCTTACGGCTATAGCAGCCATCCTGAATTTTTAGGCGGAACGGATTTTGTGCCAAATTCATACAAAATCATTCGGTGATCATTCGTTCAAAGCTATCGCTAATAGTTTAGGTACATTTAGAGCGAAATGACAGCATGACGTCATAAACTATAGCTTTTGCTTTTGCTTTAGCAATCGAGTTAGGCAGTAGGCCCCCTTGTCTTCAAGCAACATTGTCAGCCAATATTCGTCTTGGCAAGTACCTACTGAATATGAAAATAAGTTTCGTGGTTTTCCATAATAGTCTTCTGAAAAGACATCAGAATTTATCTTTTAATAACTGTGTTTTGTGCTAAATACATAATAAACTTTTGATTTGATTTGTAATTATGCAGCTTTAGCGCCTCGAGTATCACTCTTCGCATTTGTGGGCTGAGCATATTTTGTCATAGAACCTAGTTTTGATAAGGTAATGTTTTAAAAGTAGCCGCGTGGTGACGCGTATGACGGAGTAGAATACAATTGTCACCTTCCCAAATCTCTCCCGTGGGTGTCGTACAAGGATAAATCAGCGATGAGGAATGGGCAGCAGCGTTCCTCTTATACCACCTAGCAATAGCAATGTACTGCGACTTTTGTGCCCGATAAATGGCAATAGGCTCGCCGCCTATTACATGGGACCTGACATAATTGGCGAAACGTGGGTGCTAGTTCACCTCTGCCTACCCCTTCGGGGATATAGGCGTGATTTATGTATGTATGTTAAAAGTAGTGATAGTGGCGCAGGAATGTTTGTAAAAGAACTACACTATTTAAAAACTTTGATATTTACTAGTAGGTAGTACATGTCCCTAAGGCAGAGGTGTTTAAACAACACCAGTGTTTCGATAGCTTTTATTTACGTCCCATGTGATAGGCGAGCCTATAGCCACATTCCAGAACCTTCCACCAGGAACGCTGCCATTCCTCGTTATATTCTTCTTCTTCCTTTCCTGTTCTTCTAAGGTTGACAATCGATGTCTTCAATCGATTATCAACCTTAACTTGTTTGTGGTGAAGCAGAAAGTCGATTGAGAAAATTTGGCACTTTGTCGTAAACTGACGTGCTGTAGGCTGTACCTTCGAGCGTTTACAGCGGTATGTGTGAATGGGCCATTAAAATAACTAGACAGGTGGCATTTCCTCAGCACGCTTACATGGCCGGCGATAATGAATTTATTCACATTGTATATTTTTTGCCCGTGTCTGTCGGTATGTCAGTTTTTACCGTTTCTGGAGTGGCCGTCCTATGAGATAGCTGGACTTGGTACTGACGTTTATATAATTATGTTAATACTGGGGGTACTTCAAACATAATTAGGCTGTAATTGAAACAACACACAAGGCTACGGTAAACTGGAAAGCGTTTCTTGTACAGTTTTTTTTGCATCTCACATTATAGGGGGAGGTTGCCCAAAACGGACGTGCAGCCTAAGCCAGTACTCTCGTGAACAACATAAATTTTTAAAACGGATATATTCCTGACTACTTCCTTGAGAGGTCATGTGAAAATTGAAATTCCCATCTGTCTTCTTGGCTGTAGGGAAAATATTATAAGCACCAGGTCACCCGCTTTAGGCAGCATGGCCGTTTAGATATATTAGATAGATAGATATATTATGACCGTGTGGTGACGGCAGAGTAGAATACAATTGTCACCACCCCAAATCTCTTCCGTGGGTGTCGTACAAGGCGACTAAGGATAAAACAGTGATAGGGAATGGGCAGCAGCGTTCCTCTTATACCTACTACCTAGCAAAGTACTGCGACTTTTGTGCCCGATAAATGGCAATAGGCTCGCCACCTATTACATGGGACCTAGCATAGTTGGCGAAGCGTGGGTGCTGGTTCACCTCTGCCTACCCCTTCGGGGATATAGGCGTGAATTATGTATGTGTATGTATGTATGTAGATATATTAACTGTTAACTCTTTCCGAAAGCAGAGGTCCTATATTAGAATTCCGATAGCGGCAGCTATTTTCGAGTTTGTGTTGTTGAGGTGGAATTTGATGGACAAACATGTCAAACATTCTGTAGCTATCATTGTTTGAATGAATAATGCTGTTTTTTATTCGTAATATAACATTACGAATATAAATCAGCAAAAACTTATTAAATAACAACTTCTCATTCGTTCTCGACACGTTGTCCCATCTTCGATAAATCTGGCATTTCGCGCAATAAATATCGCAATAATCACAAAAAAGTCAACTTATCGAGATGCCACACACGGAGTTTCCGGATTGCAAACATCACGCAGGAATGGAGGTAGGTAATTCGTAGATATCACAATATGTCAAAATTTCTCAATCGATATAGTGTTTTATGACAGTCAAGTTAAGGTTGAGAAGCGATTGGGGACACTTGACAATTCTTATGCAGGCTTAAGTTTCACACCCTGCCAGACACCAACCCACTTTGCGTAGTTTTTAAAGTCTTTAAAATTGTTGTGTTGCTCAAACATGTACAAATAAAGTAGTGAGTCATGATTAAATTCGTGTTACTACCTAACTTGATTGCAATATATTATGACTTTTTCTTACCTGTCTAATCATAAATTTTATTTCAGACAGCAAATGCGGATATGCATCAACTAAATAATTTAAAGCCTGGTTTATAATGATTAAGAGGTCGAATTAATACTGTGCTTCCGCTCATAATATATGGGATCAAGCGTTTGATGAATTGGCGGCTGTTAATACTATTATTATTTATAGTATTAAATTTAGTATGTAGGTATGTCTGTTTGTAGTCTCCGCAGATCCTAGGCAAGTATGGCACTTTTCACGTAAATCGAAGGATATTGCTTTAGTCTGACAAGTTCGTGCGCGACCCTCCTGCGGTATGAGGGGCGGTGGCGGGGACGGGGCGCTCTGGATGTCGGCGGGGGGAGTGATGCGGGGAGGACAGAAAACTCGCTCACGACGCTGCCGGACTAAAGGTGGTTTTAGAGGAACACTAGAGCCCATTTCTCATTGCTCTCTTAACCCTTAGTCGCTTGTACGACATCCGCAGGAGAGAATTGTATTCTGCTCTGACGTCACCACACGGCTGATTATTTAGATACGCAATACTGCAAAGCTCACAACAGTGCATGGTGATCGTTTAGCTACAGAATATTGCATAGTTTTTATCCGTTCAGCTCATCAAGACAAGCGGCCAATCTATTCGAATGAATAGAATACAAAATATCAATATTTGACAGCTTCTCTTACATTTGACACGACGGAAGCCATGTTGATTTCTCTGTAATAAACTTTAATTTTAAGAGTCCTTTATAGTAATGTAATCAATAGCATCGTTATTAGCCTTTCTTTCTCATTAACCGGAAAATGCCATAGGCATTATGGTGGGCGGAATGTTTCGTTACCATACATTTTCGTATAATTTTTAATCATTTAACTAAACGCAAATGTCAAATTGATGTTCATCTGCCTCGCGAACAATGACAAAACGCGACTTTAACGGTTGTCATGCATTCACTCCTGATTGTGTGCTGGTCGAGGGTAAAAAACACAATTCGATCGCCATCGTGTGGACGCAACCCATCTCGCTCGCCACATTATGTTAGGATGATGACTAATTTACCGTTTCAACCCAAAACTTCTCAAGAAACTTTCAAGCAGTGCAAGTGTAATCCTAACCAGCTGGTGAAGGAGAAAGTGGAAGTCAGCGCGAGCAGTGACAGTTTAAGGTACGTGAGTGCATTATATTTGTCATTGTCTCAATAGCACATGAACATCGTTTGCTTTTATCTAGGACTAAACGCGAGTCCAGTCCCAAAAGTAGCAGAAAGCCACCATCACCACAAAAACCCTGGTGCGTTTGCTACAACGTCAGTTTTAGACATTTGTATTCCATTCGTTCAAAAATATTGGCCACTTGTCTAAGAGAAGTCAAGCTTGCAGCTTAGACAATAAAATACACTTTCTAGCCTCGCCAGCTGTAAGTCTCAATCATAATGGCCAGAGCTTAAGGCGCGCCAACGGCGACACTCGATCGCGTAATTTATCGTGCGGCGATAAAATTATAATCGTTATTTACGGCCCGCGGTCCGCGTGCTTGCATTATTCATCCGCGCTCGTTGCATCGCAGCACGATTTACTGCGTATTGTTGCGATATCAACAACTTCACAATTCGCACGGCATTTGCCGTCTACACAGTGTTGTGCAATAGTTGATTTGTGTTGAACGGTGCACCGCAACCACTCGGATTGTTGTTGTTAATTAATTTGTAGCGGAACGCGATTAAGGCTTCAGTCGGGCATCGAGTGGACTGGGACGTCAATTAACTATTGATGATGATGTTCAGCGTAAATACAGGCTTGAGAATTTAAGGGTAATTCATGATGTTCCGGATAATTCAGAAATCTGAAAAGTTACGGCAGCAACAAAGAATTTTAAAAACTGTCTTTATTTTAGTATTTTACTTAATGCTTCAAACACAAAAAGGGGATCTTCATCTTTTTATATTTGTCTTAAATATATACATACATACGTCACGCCTTTCTCCCACTGCACAGGGGTAGGAGGAGATCACTTCTTTCTACTTGCTATGAACCTTACATACTTCTTTTGCTTCATCTAATTTCATTAACGTCCTCAAGCATGCCCGTCGGTTTCGAGTACTCTTGACCTGGTCCTATTTTAAATACTTTCAATTTGATTGTGAAATATCCACCGAGGTCCTGATGCGATGTAGCAATAGTTCCTGGTAATTTCGTTCTTATGCTCTACAAAATATCAAGACCTATTTAGTACACAAAGCACGAAAGGTTAAAAAGTAAACTTCGTACGTACACACAGTACGTACACGCATACATTACTCGGGGGCAATTAAGATGTCCGCTTGGACACTAGCTCCTCTTCCAACTTACGACACGACTACGAGCAAATGTGGATTCAATTAAAAGTCAGATAAGTCGGACATGTCTGTGGGCGTATGTATACCTATGCTTTATGGCCTGCTAGCTTTTACGTTCTATAAGATTTGCAGTCTTCAAAACATGTAATGTTTGATTAGATAAAATGTTTTCGTTAACTGCAACCCAGGTTATGTCTTAAGATGTGACGGCCAGTCAAGAGATAACTACATAGCATGCCTGATTTCAGGCACAAATAGTTTCGAGTATGGACGTTATTTCTACAGGGTAAATTGCTTTTTTCATATGCGACAAATAAGACTCGTCAAGATTAAATACAAAAAGACTAAATATATTTTTCATCCCACCATCTCGGAAAAAGCGTTTTTGCTCTTCGATATCTGAGTGCAAAAGCCGTTTTTATCCTCTAGAGGGTAAAGTAAATTTGAATTTAGAACATCGTGTGCAATGAGTTTGTGAATTCAAAACATCATTAAACCTATTTATTTCTACCTCCATGGTGCCGAAATTATCATGCAACCTATTTTAATTTGTTAAAAACTCAGACTCGGAACCTTCTTGGTGTACTTTTTTTGTAATTTGCTTTGCGCGCGCCATTTTCTTTTCACGTCATAAATTTGTTAAGACCTTGGGTTCCGTGACGGTCAAACAGCTTGGCGTCAATCTTGCTTTAAGCATTTTGATCGTCTACAATGCTTGCTTGATGCTTGAGTCAAGCATTTAAAAGCTTTTTAGGTTTGTTTGATTTGTTTACGCTAGCAACGAAACAAAAACATACAGAAAATCAACGTGCTTGACTCAAGCTGATTGACCGTCTCGGAACTCTATTAGGGACGGTAATTTTTATTAGGTACTTACAGGTGTGTCTGGATAAATTTTGCGGGTGTGGCTGGGTGGATGGGTGGGTGTTGTAGGTGTGTCTGGGTGAATGGGTGTTTTGTGGGTGTGTCTAGGTGAATGGGTGTTTTGTGGGTGTGTCTGGGTGAATGGGTATTTTGTGGGTGTGTCTGAATGGATGGGTGAGTATTGTGGGTGTGACTGGGTGGAAGTTGTGGGTGTCTGAATGGATGTTCTGGGTGTGTCTGGGTGATTCGATATTTTGTGGGTGTTTCTGGGTGAATGGGTGTTTTGTGGGTGTTTCTGGGTGAATGGGTGTTTTGTGTGTGTTTCTGGGTGAATGGGTGTTTTTTGGGTGTTTCTGGGTGAATGGGTGTTTTTTGGGTGTTTCTGGGTAAATGGGTGTTTTGTGGGTGTTTCTGGGTGAACGGGTGTTTTGTGGGTGTTTCTGGCTGAATGGGTGTTTTGTGGGTGTTTCTGGGTGAACGGGTGTTTTTTGGGTGTGTCTGAGTGGATGGGTGTGTATTGCGGGTGTGAATGTTGTGGGTGTTTCTGGGTCGGTGTTGAGAGTGTGTTTGGGTTAATGGGAGGGTGTTGTGGAAGTTTCTGGGTGAAAACAGAAACTGTTGTGATTGTATTTTTTTTTTGTATTTTTCAATTTCCTCGTTGGGGGGGATGAAAAGTTACGTGTTGCACTCGAGTGCAAATATTTTTCACCTTGTGCTCTTTTGATTCCCTCGCTATCGCTCAGGATTCTAATTTTTGAATCACTCGCTACGCTCGTGATTCAATTTTAGAATCCTTCGCTAGCTCGGTCATCAAAATTGAGCACGCGGTTAAAAAACAACTTTGCACTCACGTACAACAAATAACTATTTTCTGACACCCATAATTATCATCTAGCCCCAAGTATGTTGCATGTATGTAAGTGGCCAGCATGACAAAACCTTCCTTCCTTCATCATCATGTTTATAATACTATAAAAACATATAAACAATAATGACTACAGCATTGTTTATATGTTAATCACACAAACACTTGTACTCTCACACTCGAATCCTGGTAGGGACTATGATTTGAACCTGACCTCTTGACCAAAGTGATTACACAGTAAAAACTCTCCTAAAATTAGAAATTTTGAATTGAAAAACAACTACATGACTTCACCTTCCACAAAATACGTTCTGAAACCACCTATTATTAGGTGTTATTATACTTTATTACAGTGCTTAAAAATCGCCTCGTACCGCTCCGTCTAAACACGCTCATCTACACTTTAAGTTCAAAGGAAAATGCAAATTGCTTGATCCCAATTTGCGTGTCTTCGTGTTTGCTATCCAACGCGGACGGATTGACGATGTCTTTACTTATTAGCTTAGATGTATGCTTTGATGTAGACAGCTTAAGCTGTGGCTATTTTAGGCTAAGCATGTTATTGTAACTACCTATAATTTCTACGTTTATGGATTCTACTCAAACATGATCAAGGAGTGTTGATAATTATTGTTTATCGTTAGATATAATTTCGCCCAGATAAATAAAGAAATATTTAATATTAATGTCAACTTAATTATTTAGTCATGTTTTCAATTGCCTGCATTGTATGCAATCTGCATTGTATAACATTGACTTATACAGTGTGCATTCTTTATACATTCTTTCCACTAGCCGTCCCGTAATACATTAATGATTTGGCTTCTAATCTAAACGGAACAGTAAAATTATAAATAACGCTTGAGCTTCAGTGGTACCAGACTTATTTAAAAAATAATCGTGTCTAATGTATCATTATCTTATGTAAGTTTTTGCTGTCATTTGCAGCAATGTCGGTTTGTCAGAGTAACTATTAGATCATACCAAAACAAGATAGCAGTGATTATGATTGCAACAATTTCTAAAAGATATTTGTTTGTGTGAATTTGGCAAACAAGCTTTTTTGTTGTGTCAGCACGGTGACAAGAACCGTCACTCACTTATAGCTCACTTGAAAAAAAATAATTAAAAACTCTGCGCCAAAAATAAAATGAAACAATGGCGTCGTCGCCGCTAATTGTCCAACTAATTAACGAACACCTTTAGGCCATCAATCAAACAGCTGGCGAAGTGTAAAAAATTGGGGCCAAAAGAAATGACTGCGTACTTGCCCTCAGCCATTAAGGCGAGACCGTTTTGGCGAACAAACACGAAAACGTCGCAGTGAGCGGTGTACATCGCTTCGTGGACAGCCGGACGATTCACAGTGATCCTAAAATGCCGATCCATGGTTCGAGGCGTACCAAAAAAGTCGTTCAGATAAACTTTTCTCTGGTTACATTACGAGGCAAGTTTGACAAGTCAAGTGACGGTATGGAAAGTGATGAATGGATAAGCTGTCTGAACCGTGACAAATGGACACAGGCGGTTCTGAAGAAATGGGTTATGCAATGGGAAAATCGCCTGAAGTAATTTTTGGTCAGTGGCTAATTGACTTGTAACGAGTTATGACAGTAAAGGTGAGGCCGGTTTTGTAATTTGCCGTATGAAAAGTCTTTGTACTAAATAAGCGTTGAGACAAAAAACTGCCAATTACAGACGTTTCGACTCGGCACTTGCTCAACACGCTACATGGTAACTCTTTAATAAGTATGAAGAGTAAGAGACAAACGCTGCTTTCTGAAGATGTTTGTAGGATTTGAAAGTCGATAATTTTTTTTACTCAATAAGATGTTAAGGTAATATATACTAGAGCAGTATGGACACTGTCGGGCACGCAAACTCTTAGATCTAAAGGAGGAGAGGACAGATTTCTAGTGGAAAATTTCTTCATTTTATGAAAGTCATAATAATATTTTGTAATTTACATTGACAATCATTATAATGATATTTTCTCTTATATTTGTAGGAATCATCAACCCTATCTAAATATACCCGAGTTAAAGCCATTAAATTTGTTTATTTAAAATTATTGTATATGAATAATGCCGTGTGGTGACGGCAGAGTAGAATAAAATTGTCACCACCCCAAATCTCTCCCGTGGGTGTCGTACAAGGCGACTAAGGATAAATCAATGATGAGGAATGAAGCAGCGTTCTTCTTATACCTACCATCTAGCAAAGTACTGCGACTTTTGTGCCCGATAAATGGCAATAGGCTCGCCCCCTATTACATGGGACCTAGCATAATTGGCGAAGCGTGGGTGCTAGTTCAATTCTGCCTACCCGTTCGGGGATATAGGCGTGAATTATGTATGTAAGTATGTATGTATTTATATGAACGCAGTCGGTGTCGATACAATCAAGTATTTAAATATGTATAAAAATATAATTTTGAAAAATAAAAAATGTTTATAAGTACTATTAAGGATAGTAAAGAAGACGATTATGGTGAATATTGGTAAAGCATTTAGCCATTTAAAAGCCCCATAGCACCAGTAATTATTGAGTTCTAGGCAATAGGAAGTAAATATATTTACATGTATCAGCCACAGCAATCGCAATAAGTATTGCATGATGTTATGACACATAATGAACGCTGTTGTTCACACCCCGATTCTGGGTATCAACGATATTATCCAATTTTTGAATTTATTTTACCTACCTACTATATTTAAATGAGTGCAATACTTCGTAAAGCCACTTGAATAAGGATAACCGTGTATTATGCAGCAGTGACCCAGACTAGGAAATGTCATTTTAATATATTGAAAGATGCAGATCGCCGCTTGGGGCATCCGTCACTGTTACTACTTACTGCTTTGGTAAGCAATAAGTATTTTCAAAAGAAATATATATCTTTAAAAATTTTGTCGGTGTTTAGGTAAGATTGCCATGGCGTTGGCAAAGCAATTTTCTCAAATAATAATATACGGATAGATGACCTCATATTTCAATATTAACGTTGTAAAATCCTTAGTTGCATCTTCTGTTAGTAGGAAGATTCAGTTCGCAATAGGTAACTGTTAAAAGGAGACCTAATTGAACATGATAAAAAAAATATTAATTGTCCTGATCGTTGCATCAAGACAATAATTTTGGTTGGCCGAGTGGATAGGTATCTGCCTGGATTGCGAAGGACCTGGGTTCGATACTCACATCATTTGAACTTAATTATCCCCAGAATAATAACAAGTACCTTTAGAAAGTTCCACCATCTAGGTACTAATAATTACAATACAAAATGATCTCTTCTAGAAGCTTCAACATGGTAAGGTTTAATGTTAAAAGCAGCTACTTATTTTATGTCACCCCTTTACTTATTTCTACACATACAATTGTAACAACACAAATGTAATATACTCTTCGTTTTAGACAATATCATCAAAACAACATTCGTTTCCCAACAGATATTGTAACAGCTTTATCACCTCATAAGAAAACGTCTCCTGAATATCTTATGTGCCATTAGCAACGAAACATGACGTGTCTATATTAGACGGTGGCAAAGCAAGGTCATAAAAATTTATTCCATGTACACCACATTTATATGCAACTATGACCTGGACGTCCAAATGTCCAAATTATACGTGACTTAGGCTGCAAACAACTGCATATGATAAGTCTGGGACTATTAATCAAGCGACTGTAGCTCAGACATCGATTTCGGTGTTGTGTATGAATGATGTAACAGCTTTTTATTTGGGTGCTTCTGGAACTGCTCTTGGTATAATATTACCATCAATAAGACCAAGGTTCTGTATTAGAGGGGTCCGTTGTATAACTACTTCTGTCGCGTTTGAATTTATTTCAGGCTATTTGTTCCCCGTCATTTTTTTCTTAGCACATTAGGGAATTTACAGGCATAAATTTGTAATATTTTTGGGGGATTTGGGTGAATCTTTGAAGAATTCACTTGTCTAGATTTTTAGTGGCATAAATTTGTTTGGGATGCCATCTAAATGTCAGGTCTTCGGGACCGTATTTAGGTTATATTTTATAACAATATATTATTTCTGTAGTTTTTTGATCACCAAAAAACCTCATAGTATGATACAAAATGATGATTCGGATAACAAATACGCGATGAGTAATTTTTGATTACTAAGCTTTGTAAGAAAAACAAATGGACGTGAAAATAACTCCAGTAGGTACTATAACCGAATGAATTTTGAATGCAAACGAATCGAAATAAAGAAATAAACATAATAAGCTACTTAAATTTACCATAATACGAAATCACGATTCTCCAGTAGGTACACTGAAACAGTCTGTTGCTATGACAGTGTTCACTTGGGCGCAAATGCATTGTATTCAGCTTCTGAATCTTACATGAGATCTGTTGGCCATAAATCGGATAGCATTTCGACTTTTTCATCTACATTTTTTTGAACTTGTAATAAAATCAACATAGTCATTGGCATTTATTGAGTTGCAGATCTGAGTGTGCGCGGACCGGTGTCTACATTATACTTGGCAGTGACACTAAGAAGTGCAACGTCTGGACCATTTGTCAACGACATATTAAAATTTCATGTGTCTGTTTTAGAGTATTGTTAGCCGCATATATAAATGCATTGCTGTGTCTGGGTCGTAATGCTTCTATTTGTATCTGAATGTATTAACTATCAGCGGAAACTTTAAGAAATCGTTCTGTTTATACATTCAAATTAGTAGGTATCTGAAAAGTAAAGCGAGCTATTTTATATCCATAGGATATTTAACTTGGACTATTTATGAGTCTAGTGTTGATCGAATATTTAGTATATTAGAAAAATCATCCACGTTGAAATTATTACTGAAATATTTAATTAAAATATATATATATTTTTTTTTTAAGATTTCCTATTGGTATTACTGTCCAGCTTTCGACCTATATTTTTAAATTGAACGATTAAGCGAGTGATTATTCGAGCTATGCACTTAAAGCATTATATGTAACGTAATGATAAAAAGGTTATAATGCTACATAGAAGTTCATATAACTAATTTAGAATATTAATTTTTGATGAACTTAAATAGATAGGTATTAAATTGGAAGTGAAGTGGACACTAGAAGTGAAATAATGTTCATTATGCCTCTTTAAACCTTTCTACGATCAAATTGAGTATTTACATTCAGTTGAAATACTTACTGCCGCACTCAGAGACTAATATTAACTTTAATGAGTATTTAATGTCAAAAAATTTCATTCAAATCTAGACCATAGACGCAAAAAGAAAAGCGACTAGTTTTAAATTGTCATATTTTGAGGTTAAGTACTCATTAACGTTATTTGACGTCTCTGAGTGCGGCAGTTAATCTTTGGCATAGATGAACCGGGGATAGTTGGTTGAATCTTTAAGTAGTGATAATCTCTATTACACTTATCACTTAGGTCTAAATGAAAAACTGTATTTTTTCTAATAATTGTCGTAGTAGATGCAAATTCAAAATAATCAAGAAATATTTTGCATGTTTTTTATGCAAAATACGGATGCAAATGGTATGCAAATTATGTTTTAATATTTGTGGAGTGACACGTAAACTCATTGCAGTAAAATCCTCATTAAAATCAACGTTTTAATGTTTTTAAAAATCGTAACCCTGAAACGTATTGCCCGTTAGTTGTGTGGCTGGTATTAATTGGATATTATTTAAGCAACAAATTTAATATTTTGATTCACGTTATCTTCCCTCTGAAGTGCAATTTTTACTTTATTGGCTTTCAAATGATGGACAATCTTTTTCGTCAGTAAGTTGTGCTAAATGCAGCCGGTCAGCTTATTAATATGAAAATTATAATGTCATACCAGTTTTATGTTCCTGGGGGATGATATCTCTATACCATATATTTACACGCGGATTCAAGGACTCTTGGAATCTTGCATAATGTAATGATATAATGCCCTATTTCCCTGCGGCCATAAACCTAATATATAAAACCTAAAATAAAAAACCTAACCAAATCCGAAATCACTATGACATAGTGCGGAGCCCCAAATAATTTTAAGGACAAAGCCAAAAGATCAAGATCTAATAATAAGGACATGATTTTTCCAACAATTCAATCAAAGAAAATGTAACAAACAAATAAAATTCAATGCTGAGATTAGAAAACTTGTGAGACTCAATAATATTATGTTACGCCTCCTCCTATAGCGCCAGTTGTAGGGGAAGTAGGCCCGGTATACGGCCTTAAATGGGCACTGTATAAATATGTTTATACCCGTCTGCCTCCTTGTTTGTATTGATTATCTTTACGCCACCTTTAAGATCGCTACAGGTAGGGGAAGTCGGCACAAACCCGGTATAGTTACGGCTTCAATATTTTTTCAAATGTATACACACCCGTCTGCCTCCTTGTTTGTATTAGGGGGCTTGCGGAGATAAAATCCAGTCTGTGCTCTAGGGTGTATAGAGAGTACCTACGCCCGCTTTGGCCCCTTTCCCTCCATATTTTATAATGTCCATACATACATAGTAATAGCTACATGCGAATGGCGTAAAGGGAAAATTGATGACGGTGTAAAATGTTGCGTAAAGTTGTTACTCCATTTCGCGTGTAAAGACCGAGTTTGACATTCTCTTTATCTCAATCGGCAGTATTCGCTTTAAGTGGCAGTTGGTGGGGCGATCTCTTACGATAATCTGTATTAACATAGAGGGGCAGCCGTCTGTCTGTGTGTAGGAAATATTTAATTTTTTGTTCAATCCACAGTCACTTTGACGAATATTGTGAACTAAGGGCCAGTTTTTTTGACCCATGGTTAGCTTAACCAATTGTTAAAAATTGTTGCTAATCTTCAAATATCGGACTGATTTTTAACAATTAGTAACAATTTAAGTTACTTATGTTACTAATTGTTGAATATCAGTCGGATATTGTTACTAACGGTTAAATATCAGTCTGATATTTAAATATTACTAACAATTTTGATTTATGTATAGTAACAATATTAGGAGAGGGAAAGATTTTATCTTATCTTTTTACAAAATTTAATACATTCAAACATAATGCAGACATCGTTTTTTGATATCACCTAACAATTAGTACTGCGCCTTTTGTCCCCGATAAATAGCTATAGGCTCGCCACCTATTACATGGGACCTAACATAATTGGCGGAACGTGGGTGCTAGTTCACCTCTGACTACCCCTTCGGGGATATAGGCGTGATTTATGTATGTATGTTTTTGATACTTTTCTTATGTATTAATTCACAATCAACACCCTTGCCCTTAATCTATCCTATTCGAGGTCATCACAATTATTTTCTCCACTCTCTTGTGCTTCTCACATCTACACTACCAATCACCTCCATATTATTATCACAACTCACATCATTTTCTAACAATAATATTAAAGTGTTCAACAGATAATACAGAAGAATACTTTCAGAAGACAAGCGAAGCCGCCGGCGAACACTTATCTTCAACTGAAGTTGGAAGTTTTATGATAATTCCCCTTTAGTAGGTAGGTAATATGATCGTTCGCCTTCTCCTCTTAACGATTCCGAGGATCGTAACTTTATAATTTACTGTTATTACCAACTCTAAAGATTATTGGAGCTTAATTTCTGCGTTTTATTGTCGTTTTGCAAGCGTTTCTTTTCATTCCTTGTTCTTAGAATGCTTCTTGATTGTGGGGTGCAAAAATATTGTGAATGGGAGTGGGATGAGTTACTTGCATAAAATGCTAAGTTTGTTTTTACATACATAAATAAATCACTCGCTAGTGCAGTGGCAAAGCGCGCTTGGCCTGCGATTGCGTGAACTAAGCAATGTTTGCTGAGGTCGGTCATTGGATGGGCGACCAAAAGTTTACTATCTCGAATTCCCCGTGCTTCGGAAGGTAAGTTGGTCCTGGCTGCATCTGCCGACAGCAGATGCCCACCAACACGCACTGGGCCAGCGTGGCGGGTTATGGCCCAATCTCTCTATATTCTTCTATGTATAGGGAAGGCCCGCGCCCTACCAGTGGGGACATTAAAAAGGGCTGGTGATGATGATGATGATGACATAAATCACGCCCAATCATCCCCAAAGGAGTAGGCGGAGGAGAATTAGCACCCGCGCTTCGCCAAGTATGTTGAGTCCTATATACAGTGTAGAGGAATACAATTGTCACCACCCAAATCTCTACTGCGGGTGTCGTACAAGGCGACTAAAGTTAAAACCAGTGATGGGGAATGAGCAGTTGGTTTTCTGTTATTCCACTTAGCAATATACTGCGATTTGTGTACCCCCCTATGAAATGGAACTAAACTTAGCGATATTTGGGTTTTGATACAACTCTACCTGCCCCTTCGGGGATAAATAGGCGTATTAATATTATATATCATTAAATGCGCGATGTATGTGTACATATCATGATTTTTACAATGCAAAATAATAATAATAGTTTATTTTGCATTGTAAAAATTTAAATTTTAGTATAATGGCCATAGATTTTTTAGAATAAAGGCTCAAGGATGACATAAAAAACTTAATATTATTATGTGAATTCGTTGTGAAGCTATTAAATAAATTAAACGTTGTTTTAAAACAAAGACTTTAACGATGTTGTTAAAATTATATTTTAATAACAAGGTAGAGCGGTTTATTGATTTCTAATAAAATTGAGGTTTAACGAATAGGGGCGACATGTCGTATGGTGACGGCAGAGCAGAATACAATTGTCACCATCCCCATCCCCCGTACAAGGTGACACAGCAATGAGTAATATGTCCGATAGATAGCAATAGGCTTGCTTCCTATTACGTTTAACTCTGCTCATCCTTTTGGGAATAAAGGCGTGTTGTATGTATGTATATTTTTTATTAATTCAGACACATAAATTTCAGTCAAACAACATAAATAATATGATATTTATAATAAACTGGGCAGCCTAATTGCTCAGTGGCACTTATCTGTGATTGCGTGAACTGAGCAATTATCGCCGAGGCAAATCATTAGGTCACCGAAAATAATATAGTGACTCGAGTTGTTCGATGCTTTGGAAGACATGTTAAGCCGATGGTTTTAGCTGCATCTGCATTTGTTAATACCGACCAATCCGCACTTGAAGCACATACATATTCTATATATTTCTCGTTGAAATATCTATGTTAACAGGGACGTTCTAATAAAGTGAAAGGATAAAACTCAACCAGTAACTAAAAGTGGGATGATGTAGGCAATTTTTATAGGTACATGGTAATACATCTAATAACAGGTGTGAAACAAGCTAAATGTTTCCCAAATATGCTAGTGTTGTGCCATCCGCCATTTATCGACAGCGTATCATCATATGCAAATATTTTAATGGTGTTTTAATGGGAGGACTGGTCGTGGGTTTAAATGATACTAATGTATTCTGACGACAGGGCTGTTTGGGTCGGTTTAATGAAACTGGAATGAAGATATAGCCCATTGATTTGCAATCGATGTAAAGTGGCGTTATAAAATTATGCTAATGACAATAATTAAAAATAAATAAAACATGATTAGAATTTTATCTTTAACTTTTTTATATTTGTATTATGTGAAATAAAATAAAAATATGCATTTATAAAATAGATGTTGACATCGCACCGTTATAATAAAAGTGATCTATCTCAAGAATTTAAACTATACCTACATTTGAACGATTGACTATACTAGGGAATATTTATTACCAGGCTTATATGACCAAATTTTATTCATTATGAGTCTGGAAGGATTTATAGCATAGTGTCATTTAATTAGTATCATATAATATATATTTAATATATACATTTTTGTAATTTCTCTTAATTTCTTTTCCATTTTGTGCATTCTAGTTCTAACGATGCAATATGTACAATTTTTTATCCCAGAAAAGGTAAGCAGATAGGAAAGAGTCACTTTTTTTACTTGCACGGTAGAAGCTAAGCTACACTGACACTCCATCGACACCGATGAACGGAGAGAGTGATTGGGATGTTAACATTCCAATCCATACTGCTCAAGGTTTTGGCTTAGGTTTTCCAGCCGGCCGACTGCTTGACACCAACCCTCCTTGGGTATGCTGTTGTTGGTAGTTTACCCTCCGCCATATGGGTGCCCCAAGGTGCTTGGCCTACACAGGGCAATCCCCCTAAGTTAATTTTTACGCCACCCCTGAGGTGAGTCAGGGCTGGTACATTCTACGTTATTTTTTCGCTCCCAGGCCAGCATGGAAGACATTACAAAGAAAGAATGGTGCAACATTTTAGGTTCCTAATCCTAGTATATTGGGTTGTGCTACGTCAGTCAGGTATTCAGTCTGCTTTTACATACCGTCATACGTACATGAATCACGCCTATATAGGCAGAGGTGAATTAGCAGCCACGTTTCGCCAACTATGTTAGGTCCCATGTAATAGGTGGCGAGCCTTTTGACATTTCTCGGGCACATAAGGCGCAGTTCATTGCTAGGTGATATTGGCGGCTGCTGCCCATTCCTCATTAGTGTTTTATCCTTAGTCGCCTTGTACGACACCCACGGGAGAGATTTTGGGTGGTTACAATTGTATTCTACTCTGCCATCACCACACTTCTGTTTTTCTTTTTATAATATTTTAGATAGGTACAGTGATGAAGATACTAGCGATTTAATAAATAATAGGCCAAAAAGACTCCATGCATTTCTCTGTCGGTGCGGGCCGAGTAATTCGGTGGTCGAGCGGGTTCCAAAGCTGCAATTTAAAACATGGACAAACGTCCACCTAACAGCCGCCAGTTTATTACACATGTTAATATTAATGCCTTTCATAATTTATCGCCGTTGGACCGAAGGCGTTTTATTTACAGATTTCATTAAAATAAATTACCGATCGTTTCGTGAATTTTTTATACGAAAGCGGTGATGTTGAGTGCGCCGCAGACAAAGGGGCCGTGATGGCGGATCGTAAAACCAATTTTAAAAATATTAATTATACTGCAGGTATGGGGGCGATAAAAGTACGGCGGTTTCGTTTACAAGGAACGGGTTGAATGTAATGATAAGGTTTGGTGATTTGGTTGTTTTACGTACAAACAGTAAAATTCACGAGTTTACCGCAAACTGACAAATGATTTCTTTAAATTTAAGTCATACGTATTAAAAACTACAATCATTAACTGAAGATAATATGTGTATATTTTAAAATAAATATTATTAAATATTTCCCACACTTACCCATATGACTAATGCCCTTTATGGGAGTAATAGATAAAATACTTTTAACTTTCATAAATAACAGATTAATTATTATACTACAGAAGATGTACCTACCACATTAATATTAGGTATATTACCATTAACAAACACGATATGTAGATCAGCAATAAGTGCTTTGAAATAACAGAGTCAAATCAAAACTAGACCAAATGACTATAAAAATAGGATAAAACAAGTTTAGCGAGACCTGACTCATGTTTTCACTGATGAAGTATCGTATCTTCTGCATCCTACTAGTGTTGGGATACTACTACAATAACAGTATTGGACAGCAGGAAGCTTCAGAATTCCAAGATGTCGATCTTCCGAGAGATACAGAGGAGACGCTATTTTTTTACTAGTATAGTGCTTCAATAATTCATTTAATTAAAAATAGAGTATCCTCCTAAACTTACTCAGCATTTTAATTCCACAGTTCCGCTTAAGTGTAACGCGTCCTCTATAGCTATACCGCAGATTTAATTTACATGTCAATATATTTTTAAAGCGTATAAATGCTAAACTTATGACTGTTGCGATCGAATGACGAAAGCTACTTTGATTTTTATGTCTCATTAAATTACGACTAATTTTATGAACATAATAAAACTATTGACGTTCCCATTTATTTATTGGCCATTACCAAATGAAGTAATAACGTTTTAAATTATACTTTAAATTATTGATGTTTAAAATATTGTGATATTTTGATGATCCTTCTGGTCAGAATAATGTAGACATAAAATTGTGTCTGAATTTTATTGGGTACAACAAATTGTGAAAATAAATATGTTGTCCTGATTCAATTGACCTTGTTATTGGTATGAATCAGCATCATTGGAAGAGAAGACATCCCACTTTTAGACCGAATATCAAAATTATATTTACATACATTACAAACGTAATTGACGTCGAAACATAAATAATCCCTTTTGTCTTTCTCTACATGAACAGTACTCAAATTTAAAAACTGTTTAATGACAATTGGTTAAAACGATGATTTCAATTACCCGAAATTGTAAATTGATCAAGTTTAAAAGGCCATGAAAATGTAGACGGTACTTAGATTGTTGATGAAATGATCATAAACATTAGGAATCTCAGTAGTTATCTAAATAATGCATAACGCAATTGAGTACTTATATGCTGCAATATTGTAATTGAGTACCTACTTATATCGTCACCAAGCTCAACAACTTCTGCTAACAGATATAGCGACTCATTTCAACAGCTGCTATCGAAATCAAAAGCCAACTAATTAAAATATGTACACTTAAATCAGGCATCTTTCTCTCACGGCCAAACGTCTGACAGATACACAACACATAAAACTGTCGTGTCAACATCCCGTGGAAACGGGTCCGAGACCGAATACTAATTAATGTTTTACGAGTCTCGATTATCGTAGTGTCATTATCACAGATGCGGCATCTATTTGCATTTTATTGGTGATAAACTTTTACGATCGTGTCATGCGATGGTCGGATCGATTCTCAAATTGATATTTTATCGATACCTGCCGTCGGACGACACTAAACAAGACCGGTTGACGTTTACGGGACACGAGCTGTATTTACAAACGTTCCCGCGTAATTTATGTTTTGTTTGAGTTTTTGGGAACCCTTTCATTTCGCTTTGAGATAGATAAATAGTCTGTGTCGATAGGATGAATAATTATCCAAAAAATGTAAAAAGAAAAAAAGGCAAGTTCCTATAGTAGATAAAAATTTATTTATTAGCCTGATGCCAGCAGGCATGACACACTGCATATTCCTTCAGGGATATGTATGTATGTTATACTCTAGTAATAAAGTTGGTGGTTGTTATAGTGTGTGTACCACTATAAAACTCTCCTAGACCCAGCACTTTTTCATTAAACACCGCGCCTTTGAAACGGCAGTCTGTACACAAATAAAACTAGTGAAGCCGAAATCGAACGGCCCAAACTGGACAAACCCAATCTCGCCAGACTCAAACAAAACAGGGCCGCGACGAAACAAAACCGAACCGCCTCAGGTGTCAGTTTTTAATAAAGGCCCAATCAGTCGGCCGCCGGATGCGGCGCCATGCCGCTCTTCCGCGCCGGAAATGGAGCTCTGTTTGCCAGCGCCATCTAGCGGTGCGCGGAAACGACTCTGTCGCCTCGGGCGCAAGAAACCCTGCAAATGAACTTCGCTGTACGTTTTTCTCTGTGCAATAAAGGGGCGTATTAAATCGTTTCGGGGTTAGGGTTGTCGCCGCGACATTGTATTAAAGCTTTAATTAAGGGCTGGGGAAAATATTGTTGTGGCTAGTTCTACTGTGTTTATTTCACTATTGTTTGAGAATGCTTGTCGTACATAGCTCTTTGCCTTCCTTTGCCTAATTCATCATAGCCTTTCTAAGGTTAGTATTCAGTACGAATTAAAATCGTATCGAATTTAATGCAGTAAAACAATTTATTATTATGGCAAATGGCAACAACTAATATTCAAGTTACTGTTATAACCTATAAATTGACATAATATATCACAACACACACTGGGGATGAAGCTGTCCATAGTTGTTTTATGCCGACTGATTCATTTTTGCAAGTCTCAGATGGGCAATGTCTGCAATGAAAACTACAAACTGTAATTTTTAATACCATTTTGCAAGATAACATAAGTTTTTTAACTACACTGCCCTCCTAACCTAATCGACCCTGTTCTAAATATTCTTCCATACTTAGGGAAGACCTGATAAAAATAAATATTAATGTTGGGTACCTATATTAATAATATACCACCTAATTTCCACACACCACATAATGCAGATCAACTTGTTGTATCCTATTTAGTGTTCTGCCAGTTGACAGCCCTATGGACAGTTTTGTTTTTCCATTCTGTGGCTTGCACTTTGTCGCCTTTGATGAGGTTTTCGTGAGTCCGGGGGGCGAACTGCTTTGTTTCAAATCGCTGCCTGAAAAAGGTACACTGTTTTGTTTTACATGGACGACATTTTGATCTTTATTCCGTATATTGCTGCTTTTGATTTTCTGGTGGGTCTATTATGCCTACTGGCTATTCGTTTAGTCTGAAAACGTCTGTAGGGACCCGCCAAATATTTACTTTAACTTCTATATTATTGGATTTGTTTGCAGTAGAGTTGACTTTGGTTTCGATCCTGTCTGCACATTATTTCGAGCAACAAAGCTTAAGTTTAATAATAAATTAAATAAGCCTTAGCATTTGTTAGACGCTTCAGGCATAGTTGAAAAGTCTTCATAACAGACCGAGATAAGCAATTTGATATCGTTTCTATTACTTTCAGTTTTTACGGATTGTAAACTTTGTTTTATAGTGCGGTCGCGACTGGACTCATGGGAGCTTTGTACTAGTTCAGATTGTAATGCTGCAGATATTTTGGCATTGATTTCACGTAATAATACAAGTATTCTTGATAAATACCGAATTTTACTAGTTGTTGTATAAATGTCTGTGTATGTAAATCAAATGTCATATGTAGGCCGTAATTTAGGGATTAAGTAGCTATTGGTATAACTTTGCCGTGTGGTGACGGCAGAGTAGAATACAATTGTCACCACCCCTAATCTCTCCCGTGGGTGTCGTACAAGGTGACTAAGGATAAATCAGTAATGAGGAATGGGCGGCAGCATTCCTCTTATACCACCTAGCAATGTACTGCGATTTTTATGCCCGATGAATGGCAATAGGCTCGCCACCTATTACATGGGACCTGACTTATTTGGCGAAAAGTGGGTGCTAGTTCTCCTCTGCCTACCCCTTTGGGGATATAGGCGTGATTTATGTATGTATGGTATAACTTAGAACGTTATTTGCATTATTAGGCTCGCCACCTATTACATGGGACCTAGCATAATTGGCGAGGCGTGGGTGCTAGTTCACCTCTGCCTACCTTCTGCCTTCGGGGATGTAGGCGTGAGTTATGTATGTATGTATTTGCATTATTACAACACACAATTATACACTTGAGCTTAAATAATAACAAAATCTTCGTGTTGGTCTATGGCTACTGAGTTACGTCAAGACTTAAGATAGGTGTTATGATAAACTTCGCGCCCTTAAAAAGCTGATCAATTTAGTAGGTCCTTGTCGCACAAAATGAAATAATATTAAGTATTACAATGAAACCCATTCACAGTATGAAAATATATAGAATCTTTTGACGGCTAGTAAAATACTTCATGTTAAGTAAAAAATATGTCATCTCATGACTTTAACTAACCGAATTTCTTTACATAGATTCTTTCTATTTCGTATAAAATTCATAGTTTGTAACATAGTGTTCGTATCTGAACATTCTTGATAGAATCATAGATATTTTACGACTCCAAGGACAATCTGCAGAAGTGGCCAAGTTAAATCGATTCCGAAGTCGTTAAATCGTTTTCTCTGTCGTCGGCCCTTAAAATAGTTTTATTGACAATCACATCAATTTCGATGTCCACTTTATTGAAGGTGGGGTGAGCTAAATTCCCTTTGGTCAAACCGATGATGGTAACGTGGAAAGGTACTATTTCTTTAACGATTTCAAATATCCATTACAGCCCATCGATGTCTTCAGTTGAATGTAGTCAAGTCACATAGTGAGTGTAGTCAAGTCAGTACATAAAGTAGAAACCACGCGACAGCATCTTCCTGGGTGGAAATATTGCTGAGCCTGTTACAGTATGTAATAAACTAACCTGTATGAGATTACCTACAAAAGATTGCTTGGTGTGTTGTCATAACCATTGGGCCAAATGTCTTAGAAATAGCTTCAAATGTGACGATAAAGAAAGTTTGTAAAATTCGACATGAACATGAGCCAAATCATAAAATTAATCATAATTATACAGGTATTTGCCTGAATGTATTATGAGCAACCACATTTATGCAGCGTTAACCCGGCCCTTCCAAAGAAGCTAATCAGCCATCGGCACCCGACAATATTCCACTAAACGAAACAAAATAACAAGAAGCACCACTTCACCTTAAAACTTAAAGTACTAAACGGGCGAACAAACACGCGTTAAGCATATTAATAAATTATCAAGCCCCTCCCTGTTTGTTCACATATTTTAACACATTTTAACGTGTACTCGCTAAACAAAGGAGAAACTTCGCCTTAAGACGTGCACAAACATTGCTTGGAAGTATTTGAAACGCGTGATTTGACCTAAAACCATTTTGAGAAGATTACATGAGGTTGTACAATAGACAGCACGCCAGACTCATCATCATCATCATCATCAGCCTGCCCTTGTCCCATTCTATCTGGAGTTGGCGTAGTATTTCTCCACTCTCCTCTGTCATTCGTCATCTCCTCACCCACACCCATTACCTCCATATCATACCTCAGACAATTCATCTATCTTTTCAGTTTTCTTCCTCTTTTTTGTCATTGAATTAACCAGAACTATCAATTAACTTCAATCAATTGTCAACTTTTTGGGCTTAATCATAAAATTACCACAATATATAAATTTATTTCAATTTCCACAAAACAAATTAAGGTTTAAAAGGTTATGCACAGCAGACGCAGTTTTCATCACTACTTTTTACGACTTTTACGGAGGCAATTAAGGGAGTTTTCTGGGTCCGTAGATATCCTAATGGCAGCAAGCATCTACCAGTAAATAAAACACATGAAATAAAGTTTGATTACGATTTACCATTTAATATCGAATAAAATATACAATAAAATATTTTTGTGGCGAATCAAATTGCAGATAATTAATTATAGGTACGTAAATTTATCAGCGCCAAGTTTAAACTTGTAAAATACCTCTTATTTGGATGTAGATGACAAATTAATGCAGGTTTAGAAAACCAATATTCAATATTAGATTCTCAAACATTATTCTGTACAAATAAAACGTATACGAAGCCAAAGTTGTGTCGTACACGTATTTACTCAACCCAAAATATAGCAAACAACAAACAGATCCAAAAAGGATTTCGGAATTTCTATATTTGCTCCAAAGGCTTGATGGTAGCCGCCCATTTTCATCGGAATTACTATTGTTATTAGAACGTTCGAGAACAAATATATGCTTTCTTTTGCGGTATTTTTTTCACGTGGACATGTTAAAATGTCCTTGTCATTTCGTTCTGAGAAGGAGCAAGTCGTCAATGAAAGTAAGGGCGCGCGCAGAATGGTGATGCGCTAAAGCGAATTGCGGAGAAATGCTATCGCTGATCGGAATCATTGCTTGTTCTCCTGTTCTGTGTAACATTAGTTGCTATTCCAGGGAGGAGATTTCACTATCGAGCAACGTGAAATATTTAAGCCTTTAATTTTACTTGTGAATTTTAAAAATATGGCATTTATTTCTATGTTTAGTTTAGTAACCCCATTCCATATAAACAGTTCATCCTAACCTGCTTTATGAGGATTGTTGAAATTGCTAATTGGAAATATCATGTGACTATGTAAATCAGGTACGAAATAAAGGTCTTTTACCTTGGATGGATGACTTACAAATATCTATTCGCATTTTAATAAGCTGAAAATTATATTGCTTCTTTAATACAAATGAGATACCTTGATTCTTATTCTACAACTTAAAACACTAGGTAAGTCTTGATCGCATTTTTAAAACCAATATGATGGGCTCTCAGTCAATGGTCAGTGCTCATTAGAATTACCTTTTTGGCAGTATTTTTTAAAACATTAGAAAGTCCAACAAATACCATTATTATTAGAACTTACGTAAGTTCTACACTGGAACGTGTGCCAAAGGCTCTCATAGAATCTTACCAAATTTGGCTGAGCAGACAGAGAAGACGGTGAGTGTTCACTAGTTGTCAAGAGGCGTCTTAAACCTACACTTGGGTCACAAGTCCCAGGCGCAGGCACAGACTCCCTTATCTGCCACACTATGGACCCGGCACCCTGCACGGTGAATCCATGGAATGCTAAGAGTTTTCGTCTCATATTTATTTATTTAAAGTAACATACATACATACATAATTCACGCCTACATCCCCGAAGGGGTAGGCAGGGGTGAACTAGCACCCACGCTTCGCCAATTATGCTAGGTCCCATGTAATAGGTGGCGAGCCTATTGACATTTATCGGGCACAAAAGTCGCAGTTCTTTGCTAGGTGGTAGGTATAAGAGGAACGCTGCTGCCCATTCCTCATCACTGATTTATCCTTAGTCGCCTTGTACGACACCCACGGGAGAGATTTGGGGTGGTGACAATTGTATTCTACTCAGCCATCACCACACGGCCTTTAAAGTAACGTAAAGTATTATAAGGATACCGTTCCGTTTCCGGTTCCGTTTCCAGGACATGCGTCTTTATTGTAATAAATTAGCGATATGTTATTTAATTTCGTGTCGCCACTGTGACTAAGCTCTAACATTTGAAAGCTTCTCGATGACAAGTCGAGCACTCATCGGCTATTGGTCCATCACGGTCGGCCGGCGTCGGCTCACTTCGTGTCGTCCTGCTAATTGACATAACGCGTAGTGACAAAGGTGCCGACGACGCCGTCAGTCGTTATCCTGCTTATGCCGCTTCTCCCATACATAAACGTATTAACTCCTAACCTTCACACTTTCTGATGCTGTATAGTACATGCTCCTTCACACTGCCCTGTTCCCAGTCTATCTGGGGTCGGCGCAGTATATTTCCTCTTCCATTCATATCAGTCAGACGTCTTCAAGCCATCCACTTCTTTTTTATTCGTAATATCCATCACACCGTAAAGGTGCCAGTGATGAATGAATGTATATAAAAGATACAGAAAGGACCATGTCGAGAGACCGGTGAACGGAGAGTGATTGGGATTACAAAATTCCAATCCATACAGATAAAGAAAGAAAAGGTTTTGGCTTTGGTTTGGCCGTGTAGTACATCAATATTATATCACGCCTTATTAATTCAATGCAGGTATATAGACCTGCTGCAACTACAACCCAATTGTGATCAATTGTCACTCTAATTAAAATTTATTCGGCATAATAGCATAATTTAAGGGAACGCTCGCAACCGGCTTGCATAGTAACTCTCCTGGGCGCCTAGCGATACAACGCTACGCTTCTATCCAATAAATGTTCATATTAAGACTACTCTCTGAAATTTGACACGACGACGGTCGCCATGTGTTTTTCTCAGTAATACGTCAGTTTCATACATTTGTATTCCGTTCGTTCGAATAGATTGACCACTCTGATATCAATAATGTGCTGGAGCGCAAATAACTTATTTAAATAACTTAGTACCTACTTATACCATAACCACTTGGCACGACATCTGTTTGTTTTAGCCATCATCCATCAACTCTCACATTCATAAGATTTCTCTTGAATAAACATCAATGTTTAATGCTTATAGTTACGTTAATTTGCATAAACAATTAGTGCCATTAAGAATTATACGCTCGTGCGTGTAATGTTAGGAGTATACACAACGTTAGTCGTTTCAATTTGCTTATTTTAACCGTTGAAAGGCTCGTGTTGTACTGAAGGCGATGCTATAAGCACTACATAAACTGTTTTCAATAGAGACGTTTACTGGAAACCGATTCTGATTAGAGTCGGTGGTGCTGTATTATTAAGGAAAATATTCTTGGATTTAAATGGGCTTTTTCATCTTGGGGTATGATGTTGTTGGTTTGGGCTCCACCAATAGAGCTTATTTGAATTATAATAAGTAGGTAACAATCTTCGGTCTATAATATATACTATAAGCATGTCGGACATATTTTACGTTAGGTAGGTACTTTTTGCTCCTGGACCGGCATGGAAGACACGGTATCCGCTACATATCGACAGTACAGCACAAGCCTTTGACTTTACGTGTGTTTCGAAATTCACCCAAGACAGCTAAGTGTGAATTGTTTATCGGTATGGTAATAGAACTAAAAATACGCGAAACTAGTACCTGCACGTCGTTTGTGATATGCAAGCTAGGTAAGGCAGCATTAATATAGCGGTTCTCAGGATTACTATTTTTGACAGAAGACATCGGTAGTTGTTGAAAAACCAATACCCATTATCTGATACACAATGAATTGTTGATCTATTATTACATTTAGTCGCCTCGACACTTACAAAGTTTCTTTACCTGTAGCACCGACTGGTACATCTGTAGGAATTTCTAGAATTTTATAATGAAGAATTTCGTAATAGGGCGTTTTTCAAAACAAATGTACACGTGACGAAACAGGACTGATATTTGTATTTTATTGTGATTTCTTATCTCTTTTGATAAAATACTCTCAAAAGTAATAAAAAATTAAAAAAATACTCGGTATTATGAAAAACAACGTGATAATCCTAATTTTTATGAAAGAGTTCATAGGAAAATGTTCTGGTTCGTCACAAACTAAACATGCAATATATATTATTTAGCCTTATTTTAGCCTAATTTCGAAAAAAATAACGTTTCTAATTATATTTATGAGTTCAAGATACGCCTGTAGAGCATAAAACAGTGACACTGTTTAATTAATATAATCTTACCTGAGACTTAAAAGTTTCTACATTGTAGGTGGGACATGGCTATTTCAATGTTTTTTTTTGATGATTGTTTTATGATATTTCAATAATAGTGATAAATGGGTTGCACATAATAGTAAATTTTGTAACTTAAATGTATAATTATTATATATACATGCAGTTTATTTTGGTGCGGTGCATACAAAAAATATAAAAAATAAACTTAAGTCTAGGACACCCCAAATACGTAAATGTACATCTTTTTTGAAAAACGCCCAATAACTAACTAAATGTAACTATCTCAACATGGTAGCCTTGGGATGTTAATTTTAAAGGATATTTTTGTCTACATCGATGCTGTCACCATTAAAGTCGCCATCCAAATTATCATCGTCATTCCATCTTATTTCTCTATTTCTTCCATCTACAACCTACATACATACATACATAAATCACGCCCATATCCCCGAAGGGCTAGGCAGAGGTGAATTCTCACCCGCGTTTCGCCAATTATGTTAAGTCCCATGTAATAGGTGGCGAGCCTATTGCCATTTATCGGGCACAAAAGTCGCAGTACATTGTCAGGACGGTAGTATAAGAGGAACGCTGCTGCCCATTCCTCATCACTGATTTATCCTTAGTCGCCTTGTACGACACCCACGGGAGAGATTTGGGATGGTGACAATTGTATTCTACTCTGCCGTCACCACACGGCTAATCTACAACCTACTTTTAGATTAGCTACGCAGTTAGCTTCATTCTTCCGTGAATCACGGTCAGCCGATACATCGTGCACTCCCTTGTGATTGACACCTTTAATGTGATCAATCGCTTTCTTTGGCGTCACCCTCATCTCTTCATCATGCTCGTCGGCTCTTCTAACATCAACCAAATATGTCTCATATTCAAACTGCTTTAATAGTCTACGATTACTATCAACTTTCCGTTTAATCCCCAAACGCCTGAAAGTAGTTTACGAGAGACAATTTAATTGAAACCAGTCAAAGTGGAGCCGCTTGTGTATTAAATTGAAAATTGAGTGTTGAGAATAAAACGTGCAAATGAATTGTTCAGCCGACACTGTTTAAAGTAGTAAAATATTTTATGTACGCACAGTAAATGGGGCGTTGGGCGGTATTTTGGCGGCACTTGCACCTTATTTCGTTGCAATACGGTTTAAATTGAGATTGATTATACCAAATTTTAGGTACAGTCAATAGCATACCACGCAGACTACAAGCTTTAAAGTTCTTTAAAATAAAAGTGACATTTCTGAATTTAGTCATGAATTAATATGAGGTTTTCTGGCGACACAGCCTCCATACAATGTTGCAGATACTTTTACGGTCCGTAAGCACTTAAAAGAACTGTTTGTTTACAAGGAAAAAATTAAACGACAAATACTGAAACATTTACCTAAATTGTATACAATTACTGTTATGATTATAGGTAGATCCTTTGCAACTTTATTTATGTAAAACAGGTTAAAGCTCGAATCGCCCCTTGGATCTTACCCCTAATTACTTTACGTCTTTGGTATGATAAAGTACGTACATTAGACAAAGAAAATGTTACTAACTAAAATCCCAAACTTGACTAATTTTTACGAAATAATTAATTATTTAATGAACTTACCTGTATGTTCTATCATAATTGTACGAGGTGATTGGTCCGAAGATATGAGTATAAATACACATGTAGTAACACCTAATGTGTCGCCAGTAAACACACAAGTTGAGATTTAAAATAATATATTCCTTTGCTTTTCATTTTTTTTTATTTGCTTTTCTTTCGTATAGTCTATGCATGTCCGTTGCTAGCTCATTCACTTTAAACGTAGTGTATTATATACTCTTTGATTCACTTTTTCGTGCACCGCCGGTATATTTTATTTCGTAATTAGTTTAAATTGTGAAGAAATGTCTTCAAAAAGAAAACGAAATGAAGAAACTGACGAGAATTACAATTATAAGAAGTTCAAGAAATTGAAAAAAAAAAACGTAGTAAGAATAAACCACGACGCTATTCTTATTCTTCATCAATTTCCATGAAATCGGACGCTTGTTCGCCGGTTACTGAAGGTTAGTTTTAAATATTAATTCAATATTGCGGATAATTAATTGGATTATCACTTTATTGTTAATATTTCGAAGTGAAAAATTTCTGCCTACACGAGGAAGGGTTTACCGCTGCGGGTAATTTGTGGGATTGTCACTTTGGTAAACAACTCATAAAAAATACGGGAATTGCGGATAAAACAAAACATTTTTGATGTATCAGTTAATGTGTTCCCTTCTTTGCTTCGAGACAAAATATGAAATGAGCTAGTGAAATACAATGTGCGTAATATAAAATTATCTTTAAGCTTAACCATTGTCTTATGTATGGTGATGCAGCGTAGTCTTATAGCAACTGACCGTATCTGAGATACCTTATACCGACCTTACAATATGCGGTTTCCAACTGTGACCTTTCATAGCGTATCTGCAATGTTAATAAGTTTACTACCGACATTATAAAATGCTACTTTATTGGTTAAAGTATTTTTAGCATGTGTTTCCAAACATATTATAATAAAACTATTTTAACACATTTATTAAGGTACCTACTAGTTAAGCCCACCTAGCAATGTACTGCGATTTACTTGCCCGACACATGGCAATAGGCTCGCCACCTATTACATGAGACCTATGATGTAATTTTACCCCTGCCTACATTAATCAGAGTGAGTTATGTATGATTGTGTATTAAAGTTCTTTTTTGTTGCGCGGAACCCGTAGCATTTGCTACTCTCGCTGCGTGGCTAATCCACCGCTGTGTCTAACCAATCACTTTGAGACCCAAGAACAAAAAAAACCATTGCCATTCATCCTGGCTCCTCCCAAGATTATCTAACGGTCGGCAATTAACCGCACTTGTGCACGCGTCAGTACCTACACGACTCGTGGCGGAAAAATAAAGCGATCGATCAATTACACAAAAACAACTTATCATTCCACCAAAAAACTCACGAATCCATTAAACAAGCGCATTAACAAACAAATGTTCACACTTAACCTTTTCTTTCGGGTCCGAGATATACATCTTTCGGCGGAGCCTCATTATTACAGCTCGGCCAACTTTAACCTGCACCCCTTTCCGCCTTAACACAACGGTATAATGTCCAAATTTGTGTACGTCAGAGTTTCTGATTGTTGCCTTGTGGCTTAACACAGGGGGGTATCTCAGGTGTCGTGGAAAACTTAATTTATGTTAAACTCGTCCGCAGGGCGATTATTTAACCGGCGGCCGACGATGGGACAGATAAGAAAGATTAATTGAGTGCGGCCCTGGCTAAAAAATGCCGGGACAAGCGACTGGTGTGGTTCTGTCTACCGGAATAACGTTCGGGACTGACTCAAGGAACATTTATTGTTCTGAATTCGCCGCTGTTGTGTGGGCTGCCGGCCGTTGCGTAAATGACGCATGGTAAAATTTTTCGGACGCAGAACGTTATTTCGTTTGTGCTGCTTGTGAATGGGGTTCTGTAAAGCTTTCGTTGAGGTCGTGTCCTGCCTAAGACAAGAACACTTTGACTGGTTTGGGCGGTAGTCAGATGTACTGGCTAGGAGGGGGAGCCAGAAAGGGTTTGTGGCTATTGGTCATGAGGTTCCGGGTCTTGGATCTGGAAAATAAACTCACCACGTAGTTTTACAAACATCTTCTATCCTCAAAGTCAGAAATCACACCAAAATGCAAAATATATTCAATCTTAATACCAAAGGAATAAGGTTCATAATTTATGGCGAATTGTGGATATATCGGGTCTATCTATTGTCTATTTGTATTTTGAGTTTACACTATCATTAGGAATGCCATACGTTAAATGTGTCTATGTTTAAGCGCCGTTTAAGAATTAAAAGGATTTAGAAAGTTCCAAAATCAAATATTCCAATATCCTATAAATTTAGTCTTCAAATAGAGGATATTGGAATAAGCGAAAGCAACCATATTGTATGCACATTTACACTAACTACAAACCCTCATAACGCATTCAATAGTTCTAAAAATAGACGCAGCATAAACTTGAAGATTAAGTGACTTAAAAGGCCCATTTTGCCTTATTCATGCCCAGATCAAGAATCGATTAAGCTTTAGTTAAGGTAATTCGATTCCAATCGATTTGCAATTCGATTGATGTCATCAATTTCAGCCGACACCGATTTTGAATGAATATTGAAGGCGGCTTGTCGTTACTTACATTGTAACTGTAAGGCTCGGGTGTAATGTTTAGCCGCAAACAGGCAATAGGTACAGTGGTTTCTAGTTAAGATATATTATTGAATAGGCCGTATCATAAATCTTTCGAGGCAACTTCACGTAAGGTATTGATTTATATTGCTATATTACTATGTAAACTGACGTGATGGGCACGGTTGGCACGAAGTATTAGTATCATCATATCGGAATGTGAATCATCTTCGGTTCATATCAGTCGGACATCATCCAGCCATCCACATGGTTTTGATCCATAATTATTGTCATCCGTAAGCTGTTTTCTGATTTTTATTTTATTAGTATTGTGCATCACCATTCCTCTTATATCACCTAGCAAAATACTGCGATTTACGTGCTCATTAGATGGCAATAGGTTCGGCCTCTATTACATAAGAACTAAGTTATTGGCGATTCGTGGGTGTTAATTCACCTCTGCCCACTTTTTTGGGGATAAAATTTTAAGCGTGATTTATGTAGGTATGTCTGTATGTAAAATATCTCTGAAACTCATGTTCTGATCACTGTTAAAGGTTTTCGGTCGTGAAAAATCTAAAAGATAACAGAATCTAAACTTTGATACTACCTACATCTGCCCGGCTAGCATGACGACCGAAACACGATATGAAAAAGCCATTTATCGGTTTGAACAGTCAAAAACCCATTTATCTTAGACAGTTCAAAGCGATAAATGTATATATCATATCGTGTTTCGGTGGTCATACTAGCCGGGCTGGATATCAAAAATGAAACAAACAGACATTTATTGTTTCCTTTATTTTTATTAATTGCTTTCTGATTACGAGAACACGTACCCGCCATTTTATTGACACTCGACATGCGATATTCTCGTAAAATCGATCTTCTGCTTTTGATAAATTTGTTTGTAAATAATTAACTCGGACCAGGAGTGTATTGAGGTTTTGCAGTAGGTATATTTGGAAAGGCCCAGTACCTACAATATAATGTACTAACTTAGATCGTCACCATAAGCCGTGTGGTGACGGTAGAGGAAGCTACGTTTATCACCACTGATGCAATCTAAAAGCTGTTTGTTACTAGACCCCATCATCATCATCATCACCAACCCTTAAATGTCCCCACTGCTGGGGCACGGCTCTTCCCTATGGATAGAGATTGGGCCATAACCCACCACGCTGGCCCAGTGCGGGTGGGTGGGTAACTAACGACTGCAGATGCAGCCGGGACCAACGGCTTAACGTGCCTTCCGAAGCACGGAAAAACTCGAACTATTATCTACCCCAAAGTAAGTAGCTACAATGATCGTTTTCGAAATTATCAATTAACAAACTCCTATCAGGATTTGAACTCATGACCTCTGGGGCGAAACCAGCTCTCTGACCATTCAATTAAGTTGGTCATCAAAATTCGTTTATAAACAATGTGGAATAACGACATTTATTCAATTAATCGTCAAGATTCAAGACCTACGACAACCCGTGTGTCCAAGGGAGAATAGGGGAGTGCGCAGTATGCATCAAAATTTAGGATGTAGAACTTTTAAAGTGATACAGCCGACTACTAAGCGAGCCATGAATCATCGGCACTACGGCTGTTATCGCAAACAGATAAAATGGCGCGATATTTTTTAACTGGCGCAGCAGTTGTGACAATCGACAATGAAACGAACGGTTCGCCCGATGTTATTGTAAATACCGATATGCACATAAATTTTTCTTTTACATCGAAAACATTGTGGTACCACTACAGATATGATGGCACTGGGATATTCAGCATTCGTTTAGGTGGTGGGCAAAGGGGTCTTTGCTTTTCGTGATTTGGAAATTAAATAGATAGATAGATATATATATGGCCGCCTTGGTCGAAAGCTCAGATTGCTGGGCATTGGCCAAGAGGTCCCGGGTTCGAATCCTGCTAGGGGCAAACTTTGTGATGACCACAAATGTTTGTTTCCGAGTCTTGGTTTTGTATATGTTTATGTATATTTTCAACATTTATATACCTACATAATTATATTAAAAATATGTCCGTAATCTAGTATCCATAACACAAATGCTTAGGCTACTAACTTTGGGCTAGATGATAGGTGTGAGGCAGAAATAGTGTAAAAATATTATACACTCACGCCTGTATGGGGTAGGTAGAGGTGATGATATGTTGCTAGGTCGTATGCGAGGAATGCTGCTGCCCATTACTCATCGCTGTCTTTACCCTTAGTCGCCTTGTACGACACCCACGGGAGAGATGGGGTGGTGACAATTGTATTATGTTCTGCCGTCACCACACGGCCTTTTGGAAATCTTATATTATTGACCTAAATAATTATTGTGATTAACATTAATCATCAGGCCTCCTGTCCTGTTATCAGTTTATCTGGGATCGGTGCGGTATGTTTCCTGTTTCATTCACCAGACGTCATCAAACCATAATCCACTGCCTTTTGATTATAAAACCAATGTAGTATAGATAGATAGATATCTTCTTCAAGCTCATTTTCTTTCCATTATGCCCATTGCATGTTTCGTAAGGTTTTGTCGCAACCTTCACAGCATTGCAGCAATGGACGAAATAATATATATTACAACCACTTTCTTTCTTATAGACAGAGCTAACATTCTGATGGAGGTGACGAGTTAAACCCATGATTCTCTTCATTTCAAAACAGATATCATTAGCTGTGTGATTAAAATTTCAACACCCAATGTGTATTTTTGGGTTAGAATTGTATGTTAAAGTGAGAATTCAAATACTTTTGTTTGGCCTAATGGCCTATAGGCCCGGTATCTGACTTGGGTTCGATTCCCGAATCAAGACTATAATTTTTCGAACTTTTTATAAGTACTATTTTCTTTGTAATATTTTTTCTAATATTTATATGTTCAAATAAAAATCGAAAAGACATAAATAAAATTGCTGAAATAATGTTTTCAGATAGCAACCATGTGTGTACGCGTATCGGCAGAAAAATCACGGCGGGCAAATGAAAAATGGTCGAACTGCCAATTACACTAAAAAATGTCCATGGGCACCAATTAAAATGATTTACATATCAATAAATCGTGGCGATACAGAGTGGGGCTTTTAAATCCGTTTTATATCGCTGGCGTCATGATAAATTAATCCCTACAGTAGCTTGGGCTCTTGTATATACAATATACATACATAAATCATGCCTATATATCCCCGAAGGGGCAGGAAGAGGGGTATTAACACCCGAGTTTTGCCAACTATTTACAACAATGCTCAGATCGCTTACCCAAGTGGCCAAAAGGTCTCGGGTTCGAAACCTGGTAGACGTAAATGATTGTGATAAACACTGACATTTTGTTCTCGAGTCGTGGTTGTTTATATGTTTATGTAATAACTATATTAACATTATTATAATTATTACGTTTATAAAAAAAACCGTCATTCAGTATCCATAAGCCAAGTCGTGCTTATGTTACTTACTTTGGGCTAGAAGTCTATGGCTAGGCTCTGTACCTGATAGGGGGTGAGCCTGTTGTCATAATTATATAGGGCACCTAAGTCAGGGGGCCTATCGCCTAACTCGATTGCTGATGATAGCTTTAAAGCAAAGCATTGCTTACGGCTATCAATTTAGTTAGCAACCATCTTGAATTTTTAGACGGTACAGATTATCTTCCGAATTCATACAAAATCATTCGGTAATCATTCGTTCAAAGCTATCGCTGATAGTTTAGGTACATTTGGTGCGAAATGACAGCATGACGTCATAAACTATAGCTTTTGCTTTAGCAATCGAGCTAGGCGGTAGGCCTGATAGAAGAAAAGATGACACCATACTGCTGCTTATTTATCATCACTGAATATTGTATTGTACGACACCTACGGGAGAGATGTGGGGTGGTGACAATTATTCTTCTCTGCCCCGGCATTGATAATTTAATAAGGGATTGTATTAAATTATCTGAAATCTGTTTTTATTACATTAATTTAAATAATATCCAAGCGTTGCACCAGTGTTGACTTGAGATTCTGAAGAGTATCATTCACTTGTGGGTATGCGGTAAAGTCGCCGCATACTCAGCGAAAAAGGGAAGATCTTCCTCCGAGCCAGGTGTGCACTCGGGGACCGCGGTCCGACTGTACTTCGTCGGATCTTGTATATATTCTGAGTTCCTCCAGAAACTTTGTAATCGTGATTCAGGACTTGCTATTCTCGTTCTGCCTTAACACCACAGTCATTAAGGTCTACAGTTGATTTGACTCCATTGTTATCGTGAGCTGTCGTACTTTTTGCTGATCAACCATTTCTCGGTTACTCGACACTTTGTTTACGTAGCGCTCTGACGTAGCCGCTACATCACACCCCCCCCCCTTATTTGAAATTCGTGACGCTCCAGTCGCCAAACTTCGACGAGCGTGTATTCTTCATCAGCGGTAGGCACCATATGCAGAACTGCCACATGCCGGAGTGTGACCCCAATCGTCTTCGACCGTGGGCTGCCAGTGTGTGCCGTCCATCCGCTAGCTGCCGCAGGACCAAGTCGCTTTTACTGCTGATCGTGGACCTTGATGGCGTTTACCTCTTCATATCTGGGGTTATAGATACCTTGAAATTGCGAAGGCTGCTGCTGTCCGATGTCGGTGGTCACCAATTTGGGAGATGGATGAGTGGTACGAAAGAAGACAAGGTGATGGAGAATACTGTGTAATATTAATCAATTAAGTTACATTAACAATCCGTATAATAACCGGCTAGCTAGCATCAAAGATTTCTCTTGACAGACATGTCAAACGTCACTCTAATGACAGACCGTTCCCGCCTACGTTCGGAAACGAGTCGCCACACACTGTAAATATGATATGACGTGGTGTGGGACGCATTTATTGAATAATCAATTGAATTATTAACGAACATAACCCTATTCACTGATTGCGTAAGCTCGTAACTTCGCATGTCTCTATACCTATTGTAGGATAACAAAGAAAAACAGGAGATAACTTTATAGAAAAATTATGCCCTGATTCGGCACCGAACCAGAATCTTCCACAAATTTCTGCAGAGGACATAAATTTTTGATCTTAATATTGACTTATTTTATCCCAAAAAAAATCTCACCTAAATAATGCCCTAAGTAGTAGGGAGAGGTGTAATAACACCCACAATTAGTCGTGTACTTTACGTCCCATCGAATAGGGGACGATGCTATTGCCATTCGACTCGAACTTAGCCGACTAGAGAATAAATTTCTGTGTAGGTACACAAAACTAGAGGTTATAAATTTTTGGCAAGCCTCAATAAGTCCATGCCCAACTATACACCACCATAGTCTTAGCGCGCACTATACGTGAGATTCACCTGATGAATTTATCATGATCATCACCAGCCTTTTTAATGCTGCCCCACTACTGTGGCACCAGGTCATCTCTATGGATGGATGAATATGGGGAGAATGGGCCACAACCCACCATGCTGGTCCAGTGCGTTGGTGGATATTCGGACAGCCGGGATTCCGAAGCACGGAGGTACTCGAGATTATAAATTATTGGTCACCCATCCAATTATCTGTCTTAGCCAACATTGTTTACTTTACGCAATCGCAGGCCGAGCACGGTAAATCACTGAGCTATCGATCTCCTCATGACTTAATATGAATTAATTTTCTTAATCGTTTTATGAACAACCTACAAGCGTTGTGCACGACAAGCCAGCAAAAACGTTCAATACAACAACACGAAGCAATGTTGACGCTGTAATTAAATTAATAAATCATACAACACTGCACCGCGACTTCGCTCAATCATTATGACAGATCAATAACGTTGTGCGACCGAAAACATTAATCATATTTGTATTCTGAGGTCGTGTCTGTGCATATTAATTTTATGGCATTTATTAAATTAAATACTTTTGTTTGCCATTTCAATTAAATATAATTACTTTAGTGATGTGATTTTACTGCCGCACTCAGAGTCGTTCATTAAATTAGTGATAATGGGTATTTTACAAATTATCATTAAAACATCTAATTGACCGTTCCTCTCAGAGTCGAAAATAATTGATTGATTAGTTATGTGACAATTTTAAGTCAGGTTAGTGCAGTGCGTGTGTTATCCGGTGTTATCCGTAAGTGCGGAATTGCCACATGCAAAAAGCCATTGAAACAATATTATTAGTTACTCTAGTTTTTATATCACAAAAGTATTGTTTTCCATTAAAATTAGTTACTAATATCTATTTAGTATAATTTTTACGTAAAAATCCATAATAATAATTTAATTTAATCAAACTTGAACTGTAAATGCCAAAACTTTTTAGATTTGGCCACACCGGACCAAAAGTCATTTATTATAAAATTAAAAAGTCAATGTCAACAAACAAGAAATACCCTAAATAATTCCATGAAAATACCAAACAAAAACATAATAATATCAAATTATTTATTTTGTGATCAAAATTGATCAAATAGATAAAGCCACTGCAAGTGGAGTCAGCCTGGGAAATCATTAACATACAAAAGTCTGAGCGGCACACTCGATATTGGCGAAATCATATAGGAAACGCCATAGAAAAAAGAAGAAGAAAAAGCCACACAAACCCTATCTTCATTAAAATAATTGATTATTACTGTGATTGTCTTGGTAAGTATTGATAATTTCTTTGTTACATGCATGGGGCTCGATCGTTCCGGGAGTGGAATGACTGAGGAATTTAATTGTAATGCATATGTGCACAGTAATTAGTATTTTCTTATATTTTTTTGTGCTTAGATTATAGAATTATTCTATATTCTAAGGTGCATTATTAAAAAGTAACTAATATTTCTTTGCAATTTGCAGTGTGATACAATAACATTAAAAAGAGCATGGGACAATCTTAAGGCCATGACCTGTAAAACAACAGAGTGAGGGAGTTTATTAAAAACTGGAAATGGTCCATAAAATCCACCACTTTCCCCACAACAAGGAGCTATCTTAAGCAGTAAAGAAGGTAACATTTATTTTCTACTAATAAACTGTTATGAAAATATAACAATTTATATAAATTATCTGTAATCTATCTGCAACCTATCCTTAGTTACTTTAATATCATTATTCAGGCTGCACCTTCAATTATATGTGAAGTGCAGAACTCATTTGATAATGATGGTATTGCGCTGTCCATCATCACCCTGACTTTATCCCATCCTATTTGGGGTCGGTGCAGTATGTCCTCCTTTTCCATTCTCTTCTCTGTCACTTGTCATCTCCTCATTCACATCCATCACCTTCATAGGTATAGGTATTGCGCTGTCCATATAGACATAATAATCAAAATAAAACAGTATAAAATATTTGGGACAGTGAGTTTGACCTAGACTTTGCTATGGGTACCTATTAAATTTTATAAGGTTTTATATAAAATGGGCACTTGTTGATATGAATCAAGTTGTTTTATGTTACTTTTAGAAAAATTGTAAAACTTGGTGCAACTGGCTATTAGTGTATATAGTTCAATCATAACATGCAATTAGAAAAATGATTTAAATTAATGATATTATACCAATCTTTTTTCAGATCACATTGATATAATTATTCGATGAGGGCCATATTATCAAACAAATCTAAAGACTGATAATTACACACCGAGTCAAAAATATTTTTTTACCCGGAGAATCAAGTTAAAAAGAAATTTGCTGCTGAAATGGAGGAAGAGAGGAGTAAAACTCTTCTGGAAATTTGAAAATTACCGTTCAAGGAATTAAAAATAAATTGGAACACAAAATAAAATATTTCTTTTAAATCTACTAGTTTCATTCAAAAAAAACAAAATAAACCCCAAGCAATGAAAATGAATTAGCAGAAAAATAAAAAGATTAGGCTTATAAAAGAATTTCATTATATTATTTTAATTTGACAATTAGTAATATTAATTATGACTTTGCTTGATAAAATTTTGCTTTATTCTGTTTGTGTCTTCGTCTGTAGAAGGGAATTTTACATAGTCTTTCATTGTTCTTGCTTAGATAGACACTTTGGTGACAATTTGTGATACTCACTGTTGACCTAATAATATTTCATCACATCACCACCTAGTTTCTGAAATAAATTTATAGACAGTAATGACAGATATTGAAAGTACATGCATACATATATAAATCATGCCTATATCCCGAAACGGTAGACCAAGGTGAATTAAACACCCACTATTCGCCAATTAAGTATGGTCCCGTGTATTACGTGGCGAGCCTATTGCCATCTATAGGGCACGTAAATCGCAGTATATTGCTTGGTTGTAGAGGATTGCTGTTGCCCATTACTCATCACTGTTTTCCTTACTTTACTCATCACACCTTCAGTTGTTTTGTAGTTGACACCCATGGGAGAAATGGGGGTGGTGACAATTATATTTTGCTCTGCCATCACCATACGGCTAATATTGAATGTAAAGTAATATACTAACCTGAAAAATCCCAGTTGCTAAATACTGCAATGTGGGCAAATGGCAAGCCTGTCCTGTTTCGGTGCTTTTTAAATCAGGTTCCAAAATTGGGAGTAAAGTATTTTTTACTGCCTGGAGTGTAAATCTGTATCTTGCATGTAATTCAAGCACATAGTTAAAGGATCAGAATAGCCACGTAAATAGAATCTAGGGTGTGATTTTCTGAACCTTCTTACGTAATCTGTAAACTTCACAAAATCTTCATCGTAATTTAATCTAAATAATTATTGAAAATATCACTATAAATGCACTGAAATATAATTACAACAAAAGATAACCCTACTTTTGAAATGTCAAAAAGACGCTAAAGACGTCACATAAGAGTTAAGTAAGGGTCATCGGTCACTTAAAATTTAGGGATCATTAACGTCACTATTGACCCATTAACTGACTCTGAGAGGGAATTTTATTTAATGTTTACTTAAATGCCATTTAATGATCATTAAAGCGACTCTGAGTGCGGCAGTTAATGTTTTTATTCATAAGGAACGAAATAAAACGAATGGAACGAGTAATTTGTGGTTATAAATATTAGAATATTAATAACCAATAAATTATTCATCTTCTAGATTTATAATCTCTGATCTCACTAATGAATAGAAATAAATGAGCTGAAAGCAAATTTACGTTCATTGTTCCGTCACAAATTCACCACAAACTTATGCAAGACCACAAAGGTTTCGTTATAGTCGATTTAGATTACTTGGTGTATGTACCAATAAGCACCTAAGTGGTGAATCGCAAACCACCAACAACAGCATACCCAAGGCGGTTGGTACCAGGCAGGCGGCCGTGTGTAAAACCTAAGCTAGAACCTTGACCTCGAAAAACCTTAACAGAAAGTTCGAAATTAAACGCTACCTACTCTTAGAAAAGTTAGGACAGAAAAGGTCATAATTATAACCAGAAAAGTGGAAATTGTGAAGGTCGATGGAGTGAAGATTGAAAAACAGTGTATAGAAATCGTGAAACATACGTGAATAGATATGCCGCCTGACGTAAGGGAATGATGATGAAACAAATGAATTGATAGAAATAAACAAGCTGCATGTACTAACTTCTTTTTAGCATTCAAGCCTAATGTGAATAAATTCGGTGTAAAAGGCTAAAATATCCCTTGAAATAGCTTTCGTGCTCGACTGTACTCGTTCCATTCTGAAAGTTGACAAAGCGCCGTATTTTCTGGTCCATAAAACAAAGAGACATTTAAAAAACAACAATTGTGAAGTCAAATTTGAACTAATTATCATCTTTGTTGCCATTGCGTGTTACTGTACAATAAAGGTCAGCTATAATTTAGGTTTCATACGGCGGTGGAGTTGCCGCGCTATATTTCACCCTATTATAACCTTGTAAAGATGCAAATTAGCGTGCTCGCCTTCTTGATTTACGACCTATGTGCACAGCAACGGGACAAAGTCATATAATTAAAGGCAATATAGATATATTATTGTGATGAGACGTACACGACGTAATAAAAGCTATTATTGCAGTCATTTCAATGACAAATGACAGTTGGGAAAAATGTGTTCACGCGTGAATCGTTGGACCGTGTAGAGTTCCGTACAATTTATTTATTTTACCTGCGTTTTAAAGTTGTGGCTTAATTACTTGATACATTTAAAGCGGTACCTCCTTTGCTTACGCTTAACTTGCTGATAGGTTGGTTCCCTAAATATATTTAGAATGTTTTCTCATCCCGAATCTTCATATTGTTAATTACCTTTAACAATTCTAGCTTCAGTATTTTAATTAGCTAATAATGCAATTGCATAAGAAACTATTCTGACCTCTGCCTACCCTTTCGCGGATATAGGCGTGATTTATGTATGTATGTATGTATGTATTATTTAGTCTTTGGACAGAGGTAGTGAAGGTAAAGGCATTTTTCTTAGCAGTGGGAACACTAAAGGCTGTTAATGAAGATGATTATGGAACCGTTTCAGTCGATTTCGCAATCCTTCATCAATACAGACAACAATTACTGTTGACAACTCCTGTATTGGTAGTCAAATGAAATACAAATTATTACAATATTCTCTCACTGACCGGAACCCTGGTAATTTACGGCAATCAACTCATTACATTTCCGTTTCCATTTTGAAGAAATTAATGCGTGTCAATGTATCAACTGCAATTAGAGCTGTTCAAGACGTGTGGGCGTGTAGAACAATTACCTACGGTCATTAATTGTCATTAGTCTTATTATAGGTTCATAGCGAATAACCACATTACATTGTGATCATGACATTCAATTATAATTGCAAATTGCTTTAAAAGGCTGTTGTAAAAACAATAAAAATTGGTTCCGCAAACAGGAAAATGGATGCCGGTCATGATTTGATAATTACATCCATACATACATAAATCACGCCCGAAGTGGCAGGCAGAGGTAAGCAGAGCCGAATTAACACCCACTTTTTGCTAATTACATTAGGTCACATGTGGTGGCGAGCCTATTGCCATCTATCGGACACCTAAATCGCAGTATATTGCTAGTTGGTATAAGAGGCTGCCCTGCTGTCTTTACCCTTAATAAATAAAATTAAAGATTTAATAAATAAACCCCCAATCTCTCCCGCGGGTCTCGTTCAAGGCGACTAGGGGTTAAGACAGCGATGAATAATGGACAACTGCAGCATTAGGTACCTTCTGACAGACCTAATGAGTCTGACCGATATGAATGGAAGAGGAATCATACTGCGTCAACCCCAGAACTGGGCATAATGATGACGATGATTCGGTTTGGTGTGCTCCAAAATTTTATTCAAAAGCAAAAAGTGCTCATTGGATCTCATTTAGAGTGCCCATTCGACCTCCTTCAAATTTAATATGATTAAAAGTGCCCATTGGACTTCATTTAAAGTGCCTCCTCTTGAAAATATTATAATTTCATCTCAGAACGATTGGTACAAAGAAAGTTATTTGCAACACTTTCTATGGAACTCTTTCATTTGCAGCATAAATCTTCTGCGTGCACCTGTTCCTGACGCGTTATTTACACATTTGGCCAACAATATCGATAAGCCGTTTAACACACAAATCATTCGATGATTGAGCGTGCGTGCACTGGCGAGCAATTAACTGGCCATCGCTGCGTCTTTACATGGACGCGTTGCACGCGATTCTGAGGGTGGGAGCACATTTGCGCGAATTTGCAGCGCCACTAATTTATCTGGGAAGGCGGCGAAAATTGGAACTAATTTAGACTCCAGTTCACCAACAAGTAAAACAAGCGATTAAAAGTTAACCGTCTATTTTTGACATTCCTTAGATACCATTGTTACCTTCTTGTCAAAAAGAATCGGTTTAATTCGACTGATTAAGTGTTGGCGAACTCCAGCCTTACACTGTTTGCTCACTACTTCTTTCTACTCCCTGCCCTGTTCCCAGTTTGTCTAGGGTCGGCGCAGTATGTCTCCTCTTCCATTAATATCAGTGAGACGTCATAAAGCCATTCACTCCCTTTTGATTCATATCATTCATATCATAGAAATAGTGCTGGTGATGATTTATTGATATATTGATAATGATTATGATTTATTATATTTAATAATTAATGCATAGAAGAAAGACGGAAAGGATCATGTCGACAGATCGATGGACGGAGAGAGTGATTCGGATAACAACTTTCCAATCTATACTGCTCAAGGTTTTGGCTTAGGTATTACAGCCGGCCGCCAGCCTGATACTAGCTATTTTTGGGTATGTAGTTGTTGGTGATTTGCCCAATTTGCCCAATTGACCCAATTTCCACCATCAAGGTGCCCCAAGGTGCTTATTGGTCAACACCGTGAAATCTCCATCAGTCGACTTTTATGATACCCTTGGAGTGACTCAGGGCAGGCTTATTTCAGACCAGCATGGAAGATCCCATCGTATCATATTCAATAATAAAACCATAAGTTACAATTTACTCTCTAAGAACACATTTTGACAGTATTTGTTTAATTTGCATTTTTACTAGCATCAAAACAATAAAAGGAATACTAGTATAAAAGCCTACTTTATTAGTTCTACACATTTCAAGTTTCTGTGCTAGAGTGCGTTTCATCTTATAGTTCCTATGCCGTGATGGTGGCTACAATGTCATCAACATCAACATCAACATCAACACGTAAGTCATATTTGCAGGTTTTTTATATTTTATAAAAATCTTTGAGAAAATCATGTCCAAAAAATTGAATAGTGATGAAAGATTTATTGTGTTATCAGCTAAGGTCTTTTGTGAACGTGAAAAACGTAATAAGGTCCGGCATAATCCTTATTAGTGTGTACAAGTTCGGATTGCCGCCATTAAATTTGGTTACCAGTATCAGTTGTATTAAGTGTTTGATAAAGAAATTAAATGTATTAATTTTATTATTATACCTGTAAATAAATAGTACTAATAACGATTTAACGACTGAAAAGAGTTAGGACATGTCAAATGAAGACATGTTAGAAGAACATCATACATACATACATACATAAATCACGCCCATATCCCCGAAGGGGTAGGCAGAGGTGAATTCTCACCCACGTTTCGCCAATTATGTTAGGTCCTATGTAATAGGTGGCGAGCCTATTGCCATTTATCGGACACAAAAGTCGCAGTACATTATCAGGACGGTAGTATAAGAGGAACGCTGCTGCCCATTCCTCATCACTGATTTATCCTTAGTCGCCTTGTACGACACCCACGGGAGAGATTTGGGATGGTGACAATTGTATTCTACTCTGCCGTCACCACACGGCTACAAGAGGAACAAAATTATTGTTAATCATAATAAATATAATATTTTATTATAATTTTACCTTTTTTTACTTTATGAGTCTATCCTTCTTACATCACTACAATTTATATTTATCTATCTAATTTTGTATCACATTTATAATATCATGAACTAACTGTTCTCGCAAATTTTCACGAGCTTTGGCTTATGACTTTCATAAAAAATAAAATATATGTAACTTTGTACCGCTAGTAGTTATTATAAGTAACAAAATAATATAGATGCATAATTGTTTATCTAGTTAATTAAAAAAAAACTCCCTGAATTAAAGGTAGTACAATAAAGTTCACATGGTATCATTTTATTGCAGTACTACCAACTTGACGGCATAGGAACTATAAGATGAAACGCACTATAAAAGTAAATGCGTTCGGCCACTCGCTGATCATTTGCAGATGGCTACACACCCTTTTAAATATATTTTATGGGGCACGATTGACGTTTTTATGTTGCAAATTACAGCTGTTAATGACTAATATCTTCCAGTAGCTTAGACTTGCAACGTAACCTTTAGGCGGCTCTTAATGGACATTCAATTGACAGATACGGCCTAATACCTCTTGTATAAATATGTGTTGATCTTTAAGCGAAAATGTTAAACAGGACTTTGTATGGCTTAAGTTATGATACCTATGGGACAAAGAATAAATATCTTACTATGTTTACGACATATTTTAGTTATTAGTATATTATCCCTGGTGATATTGAGATAGCCAATCGGGTTATAATTGGTAATATAACTGCGATCAACATGCTCGGTAGATGGCAATAGGCTTGCCTCAAACAATTGGCGAAATGTGGGTGTTAAATCACTTCTGCCTACCTTTTCAGGGATATGAGTGATTTAAGTATCTATTTTATAACAGACTATAATAATATATAAACTATCACATACTATGCCGTATGGTGACGGCAGACCAGAATACAATTGTCACTACCAATAATGTTTTGAGGTCGTGCTATTTCGATTATTTAAAAAAACTATTTTGCACTTGATGTCAAAAAAATTGAAGTTGAAATTTTATTGTTCACATGACCGTTTTTTAGGGTTATTCCCTGAGTACTCCGATCCCGGAGGCCCCCGTTCCGGAGTAACCCGATTTATTTGTAATTTTACGGGTAAAAATACAAATAAATCGGGATACTCAGGGAATAATCCGTTTTTTATAGGCTGACATGTTGGTAACTGTACCGAGTACCTACTCAAGATATTAGTTTAGAACTTAATTTATTAGACAAGTAAAGACTTTTCACTTCAATTGTTTGAAGTAATAAAGAAGTCAAAAATAATGCTATTAGATGCCTTTCTCAATACTTTGGACTCTTCGCTTCTCTTAAAAGATATTTTATTTATCACTCCAAAGTGTTAATGTTGTATAAGTAAGCATGATATAGTAAGCATGTATGATAATTTATGTGCGTTATATATGGCACGAGGAAGAAATCGTAAACGATAATTATTAAACGAATCTATTTGATATTAAGAAAATACTAAACACATCTATATAAGAAACAAAGTAATTTATTTATAATTTAAATAAATTGCCCATATCGTGAGGCTATAAATTTAATTTAACATCTATAATTAATGAATAACATTACACAAAATCTTGACTCCGCAAATTAATTCTATACAACGGCTTATTTCGGCACCGCTGCCATCTATCGCGGGGCCCATTAAATAATTCATTCGTGTTTCGTTCGCGCATATTGTTTACATAAATTAATGAGCGAAACCGATAGCCAACTAATTATAGCCAAAACACATTTTTTAACGACACCATCAATAAACATAAGAAATTAATTTATCGTTGTCCGACTTTTGTGTTGGTTTTTTTTAAATATTTATGAAACGTATAAATTATCGCCGGTTTTATTGGCCTCCAGTGTACTGTTACGAGAATTTTATTGTGTTCGTATTAGGTTATAAGTTGTTTATTATACGGTGACATTGTTATTGCAGTTGGAGATGATAATTATCGATTGCGAGTGGTGTGGGCGAGGATGACAGCTGTGGAGACGAGACGCGGGACACGTTGACAATAAAATTATATTATCGTTAATATTAAATCGTCACGATGACATTCACGATCTGTTGCATCTTATTTACAGCGACGACGAAGTGAGATATAATCGTACGAGCAGGGAGAAAGCTCCGATGCAGAATACAGATGTCAATATATTTTTTTCACTTCAAACTATAACCGCCCTGGTCTAGTGGTTTCGCCCACCGGAATTAAGATCCAGAGACGGGTTCGATCTCCAGGGGAGTACAAATGTGTACACGGTTAGGTTGGTGGTAGGACTTTTTTCAAGTCCTGGCTAGCTATGACCGACTTTAGCGAACATTGTTAAAGGATATGTTCCAAAATGTATGGAGTCTGCCAATATATATGTGTAGATTTATTATAAAACAGTTCTTAAGTGTTGAATTCCTATTTTTAAGGTCTGTTTTTTGGGTTGTTGTACTTATGTTTAGGCATAAATTGCAACACAACAGCCTAGCCTACCGTCATGGCGAAAGGAAGACGTCACTTTATAACATTGACGTACGTATTTTATTATTTGACATTAGATGGGTACCTACTTACAGATGTGGGTGGGTACCTACTTACAGATGTGTATGTGATTTTAATCGTTTTAAAGGATTTTTAAGCCAAAAAAACTATAATTATTTATATTTATTTGCAATTTTCCCAGAATCGTTTCTTTTTTATATATTTTTTGAGATAGTGTACAATGGGCCATTTTGGAACGTCTCCTTTGTGCATTCACAGGTTAAGTGTGCCTCGAGCTCCGCGTAAGTTAGTTTTCTTCTATGCGTGACAGGGAAGCTCTTGCCCTCCATCTCACCTGATGGTAAGTGACGATAAGGGCCGAAGATGGAATCGAGCTTCACCTGGAACCCTCAACCACAGAGGGGCAGGCTATCTTAGCACACATTGTCGGAACACAATAATGCTGTTACCATTATTATTATTGAGCTAATCCTATTGAGCTAATAATAATGTTAACAGCATTTATCTGAATTTAATTATTTATCTGAAATATAGCAGTTTACTAAGGCTTACACCATAAAAAAGCATAGAAAATTAATACTACCCACACATAGGTACTACACCATATAAATAAACTTCTGCAGATTAACGATGTGTTTTCCTCGACGTCTTCAGAGCTCATTTGTTACTTGATATAATCGCGTCTGCTTCCTGCGGCATTATGGTCCAGTCATAGACTACATTGTATGCAAATGGGTGATAGTATCACTGAGATGCCTATCTCGAGGATTGAATATAAAAACCAGACAACTTTTAAAACGAACGTGAAAATATTTAAGACACGATATGAATTTTAAAATGTTACATACTTATACAAGTGCTCCCTGTTGCCTACCCCTTCGGGGTAGATCTTCGGATTTAATTAGGCGTGATTTATGCATGAACATAATCATTCTGTATATCCCCGAAGGAGTGAGTAGAGATGTAGGAGAGGAGGACGGGCAACATCGATATAGCAATCAAGATGGACAATTTTTAAGACATTAACACTATGGTGTAAAATTTTATATATTTATTCATGTTTTATTTATTTGTTTATCGGCACCATCATAGAAAAACTTTTAATTACCTACTCAAAATAAAACAATCGGTAGCATATTTTCCTCAAAGTTCTTAGTGTGTATTAAAAAAAAAGTGGTATTTGCATTTATTAATAATGATGACGAATATATTTAGTCATATATTTCCTGCAGCGGAAGTATAAATTACTATAATGGAAACAGATGTCTAATAATAACTAGAAAGAAAAATAAATAAAGCAGAAAGTGTCGCGTGTTTCTAACCTGATTTTCTTCGCAATCTTTCGTATATTGAATAATTATTTTGAAGAATACTAATTCTCGATAGTTTAGGGCAGTAGCTTTGATAAATAATAATTAAAATGCAGATTGCAGATCATATTATCACATTACTACGATCGTGTAGTAGGTACTACTTTCTTTCTAATACTAATGCAGGTCTGCTCGCGACCTAATCTGTGGCCTCCGGATCAAGCATTAAGCTGTCAAAACATGCGCCTGCGCCGGTCTACCGTCGACGCCTTATGGGATTAACAGCCGAGACGAATCGTGCGCATGACTAATACGATTCTGCACTAAAATAAAAATCTTTATTATCTAAACTAACTGCCGCACTCAGAGACGTATTATATATTAACTCTAATGAGTGCTTAATGTCAAAAAAAAAAATTAAGCATACTTAGACCATAGACCCGGCAAAATTATTGACAAGTTTTGAATTGTAAGTTTTTGACATTAAGTAGGTACTAATTAACGTTAATTGACGTCGCTAAGTGCGGCCGTTAGTGTAAGTACTGAATATCTCGAAGCAATAAATCACGCCTGTTTATGCATTATTTATGTTGTAGGCAGATTCACCAGAAAACCCACGTTTCACCAGGTATTTTGGTCCCATGTAATATGTAACGAGCCTATTGCCATCTAACAGGCAGATAAATCGCAGTATATTGCTAGATAGTATAAGAGTAACGCTTCTACCAATTACTCATAGCTTCCTTTATCCTTAACAGCCTTGTACGACACCCACGGGAGATATGGGGGTGGTGACAATCGTATTCTGCTCGGCCGTCACCACACGGCAAGCATTAGGATTGACAAATGATCTATGGAGTAAATCGAGTTTCCTTCCTCTCATTCTAGGTCCATACATATCCATACTTAACATACAAGCAAGCTATATATCAATCTTATTTACGTAAGATTGATATATAGCTTGCTTATTACCTACATATGCTACTAAATAACCACATAATTACAACTCAATGAAACATAAAGGCCCTATTAGAGAGAGTGGCAGTTAAAGCGTTAGTTTGCGATAATTAGTCATCCGACAACATGTCTACTCATTAATTAGGTTCAACATACATGTTGCCCGTTTAATGATACTTTATAGTGTACAGCTACTATCACGTATGTTATGACAATAATAAATATTATAGAGCGCGCACTACGCATAGGGGCTTGACGGATTTATCCAACAAATGCTTTTGCCTTTATAATCATTTTCAATTGTAGTGAGAACTAAGGGTAAAAACAGCGATTTTATGTGCCCGATATATGGCAATAGGCCTAACTATTACACTGTTTAATTTCACTCGCTCCATTCACCGATCTCTCGACATTCTTCGTTCTGTCTGTTTTCCATACACTCATTCATCACTAGCACTTTTTCCAGTGTGATATCATCCAGATATGAATCAAAAAGGAGTGGATTGTCTTAATGTCGTTAGACCTATATGAATAGACGAGGAATCATACTGCGCTGACCCGAGATAGACTGGGACCAGGGCACGGATAAGAACATACATACATAAATCACGCCTATTATCCCCGAAGGGGTAGGCAGAGGTGAATTAGCACCCACTTTTCGCCAATTGACAACATTTCATTTTTTCAACATACCTTTATTATTGTGTTGTATAAAATTAAACCGAAAACGAATTCATCATTCATTCATTTAAAAAAATCATGATTGAAATACCGGTCATTCTAAACAGACGTAAGCGCCAAATGACGTAACTGTCGTGGACGAATGGCGAAATCACTCTTGACTCGAAAAATAGAGATCACTTGTCAAAATTGACGAACTGGCGTTTCCGGTGTCGAAAATAAAAACATTTCATATGAAATGCTTGAAATTAATTTCAAAGTAAAGTTCGTTTTATATTAAAGTTTATGAAGGATTTCAATTTATTGCTACTCTAATAATTTTAATTTCGACGATGATAATCAATGACATTAGATTTGATTTATGACTGACGTCTGTTATCATGTCTATGATTACTTTTTATTCTTTCATCTAGGAAGGCAAACGTTTTGATTCATACATCCACGACTGTGACGTCAACCCCTTTTTTTACATTTTATTTTTTTCTCTGTAACTAAGTGATAAAAAAATAATAAAATTATTTACGAAGTCCGGATTGGAAAATAAAGAAACGGTATCTTTATTTTAGGAGGTTGTCATTTTTGAAATGTTGTCAATTATGTTCCGTCCCATGTCCCATCCCATGCTAATATCTGGCACATTAGTCGCAGTACATTTGTATTGCTAGGTGGTATAAGAGAAGAAGCTGTATCTATACTATTATTATAAAGCTGAAGAGTTAGTTTGTTTGTTTGTATGGTTAAACACGCTAATCCCAGAAACTACTGGTTCAAATTGAAAAATTATTTTTGTGTTGGATAGTCTATTCATTGGCGCTGGTGTCGTAAGCCCCTTATACACAAGCACAGGCCGGCCCTTAAATTATGACCAAGTGCCCCGTCACTCCGCCAAACGAATCGGCACGTTCATTCAGACAGCGGACGGTGATAATTAAACAACTTCATTTGCACACGTTCTAGCGGCTGGCCATATTTCCCCCCGTCCGGCGTTTAATTGCAAATGAATTATGAATATTTACCGGTGTCATTTCGATGTCAAAACCGTTACCGGCACAAGGGACGGGCGGTAGTGGTCTGTACAATAGCCCTCTTATTCATAATACACAAAATAAAATCAGTTTCTAAACACTGTTTCAACTTATGGAATAGAATAGAATGAAACTTGATTGCACATCTACACAATTAATATAACACAATAATAATATAACAAAAAAAGAAGTGAAATAATAATGTTGTTAACTGTAGACAACTTAATCACTGATCTATCTCTTTTCATCACAGCGTAAACACAGTTTTACAAAAAGAGACAGATCAGTGATTTAGTTAAAACAGTGTTTTATGAGGGGTAAAAGTTAACACATACAGGTACGGCCGGCCAAGAAAGTGGTGTACCACTTTTGATTTACTTTCATAGTCATCGAAACTTACAACAAGGTTCATACTACTGACAACTGTGATAAACGTCAATATCATAAGATAGCAATGATGTCTGATCAAGGTGCAAGCAAAACAAATCTTTATTGTTCTATAAACTACAAGCGACATTAAGCCTCAGGGTGGTACGTGGTACACCACTTTCTTGGCCGACTGTATATACAATGTTACCACCCCAAATCTCTCTCGCGGGTATCGCACAAGGCGACTAAGGGGTAAATCAGCGATTAGAAATAGGCAGCAGCGTTCCTATTGTACCACCTAGCAATATACTGCGATTCAGGTACCCGATATATAACAATAGGCTCGCCACCTACATGGGACTAAAAATAGTTGGCCAAAAGTGGATGCTAATACCTCTGCCTCTTCCTGCAGGGATTTAAGGGCGTGATTTAATATCAATCTGAAGAGATACCCCCGCTACATCTCACACCTCGCGCCAGCTTCTATCAGTTGCTCAGTTCACCTCGATCTGTCACTGTTGAAACACCCGTGTCCAGTATTTATCGATTCCGCGTTCGATTCGATTGTAAATGTCAATTAGCACAACTGATGTATGTATTTATTTATTGTGCTGATCGATTTATAGGCGGATCGCTGTTAGGCTTCGAACTGTTAGTGTTTGACTTGCCGCATAAATATTGCTGAGTGTGGAATTTGAAATTTATAGCCATCTAGTAATAAATGTCATAAGTGACATGACCTGGCCGCAAGCGGTTCGTACTGCAAACTAAGTCAACATTTCGTTTCCAGTAGTCATACAACTACCACACTGTAAGTTATGTACGAAAAATCACAGCAACTGCATACATACATATACACCTGTATCCCCGAAGGGATGCAGAGGCGAACTAACACCCACTTTTGCCAATTAAGTTAGGTCCCATGTAATAGTTGGCGAGCCCATTGCCATGTATCGGGCACATAAACCGCAGTATATTGCTAGGTTGTATGAGAGAAATGTTCCTGTCCATTACTCATGGCTGTCTTTTTCATTTACCCTTAGTCGCCTTGTACGGGACTCACGGGAGAGATGGGGGTGGTGACAAAGAAACAGCAACTGCCAGTAGTGTAAATAAATTATCCCTGTTTATTGAGGTGAGTACTGTGTGGTGACGACGGAGCAGAATAGGTACATATAACTCTACGTCTCCTACAACGCGAAAAAAATAATTTTAAAAAAGAAAAGAGGACAGGGTTAAGCGACACTAGGATTTACGTGCCTGATAGATAGCTATTACCTCACCCTCTATGAGCTAACATAATTGGCTAAATTACTGCCTGTCTATTACCCCTTAGGGTATGCATAAATGTATGTAGGTAGGTATGTTAAACTTTCCGTCGCACTTAGTACCTGATAATGCTTTCTATACATTTAGAGATTAATGGAATTGCGTTAAAACCTAAGTTAAAACAGTCCTCTGTCACATTCAACCTAAATAACTAATCAACTTTCACTCAATGATTTATTTCGCTGACAATTTTTCTACTGCTGACACAAACAGGCCTGCGAGTCTTTTGCGAAGGAAATTTACAGTTTATCATTAATATGTGGCGTTCTTGTAAGGTGTCTGCCACTTTTTGCGGTAATAGAGCGCATAGGCCAAACCTCAGTCCATCTGGTTACTCGGTCAATAGCTGTCAGACAATAGCGATACTCATTGCATAAAGGTAGAGGACCAATAATCTCACTGTGTATGTGACTGAAACGACCAGATGGAAGGTTGAAATCACCTAAAGGAGAAGAATTGTGACGTGACCTTAACTCATTGACAAGCCTCGCAAGCGCGTGCCCGCTCCTTATTTACAGAAATATGAAGTAACTTCAAAATCAGGAAATGATTAAAAGACTGTAATAGTATTCTACGTCAATTATGCACGACTGACATTTAATATCAGCCACCTAGTATGACGATCAAAGCCTTGAATGGATTACATAGTTTTTACTAATATTATATAATATTCGTATGCCCGTCCTACATCATTTATCAAAAATAATTATTTGAATAGATAATACCTATTTAAAATTTTTAAATGATGTTTTACGAGAATGGTGCATTTTCCTTGCTAATCGGTTGTCATTTTTAATTGTAATCAATTTTCTACAAATTCAAAGATGAGAATAACATTAATGTCCATGCGCATTTAAAAACAATTTATCACCTCCTTAAGTGTGGAAACCTGAATGGCCACAACAAAGCCTTTATAAACGTGATGAATAGACATAGCGAACTTTCGAAAACTTCAAAAACTGTTAAGTTTATTGCCAAAGAACTCGTTGGCAATAAAATTGAAAATAATAAATTGTGAGCCATAAATCAAGAGTCAGAAATAAAACATTATAATAACTTTAATATGCAAAACGGAACACAAAAAAGACAATAAAGCTAATCAATATCACCGCATCAATAAAAATAAGCAGTTTATTTCAATGGTTACGACAGCATTTTAGATTGTTAGCCGTCAGAATTGAAATTATGTAGATATCTATGAGAATTTATTTATTTCACAAGTCTTAATTATTGTTTTTCTATCCTTTTATCATCAAAATTATTATCATTATTTTATTTTAAGCGTTCTGTTAATCTCTGTATAGTATTATTTGGAGTTGACATACAGTGGTCTGTTCTCTTTTATGTCAGTCTTTTGCACCTTTATCTGCATTGAACGCCTTCAAGTCATATTTTGTTCGGTCCAATTCTATTGGCACAAAACTTTTCAATTACTTGCCGGAAAATAACGAATTGACTGTACCTTTCCTTAATATTTTATTTTGTAGTTACAAGTTTAAACAAAACAAAGTTTCTACATACATACATACATACATAAATCACGCCTATATCCCAGAAGGGGTAGGCAGAGGTGAACTAGCACCCACGTTTCGCCAATTATATTTAATCCCATGTAATAGGTGGCGAGCCTATTGCCATTTATCGGGCACAAAAGTCGCAGTGCATTGCTGGGTGGTATAAGAGGAACGCTGCTGCCCATTCCTCATCACTGATTTATCCTTAGTCGCCTTGTACGACACCCACGGGAGAGATTTGGGGTGGTGACAATTGTATTCTACTCTGCCGTCACCACACGGCAAAGTTTCTAAGCGTGACTAATTAATTGGTTGCCGTTTCAAACGGCTTGATTATAATCTATATAGCAAGTCTTGGTTTAATTTATGCAGATATAGCTTACACTTAAAGCCCTGTAAATGTCTGAATTATAACTCAAATTAACACGTCACAAGAGCCACATTTATTTAACACCTAGACAGCAAAATCGAGTCGTAAAGATCCAGTTGCGAAACCCAACTTTCAACAGCAACAGAATTGCCGAACGGGTTTAAGCCCTCGCCAAATACGGGCGTGGTTCATAAAATTCGAATAAAAATCCTTATTTATCCAATAAGGATTTTTATTCGGCCGTTTCGACAGCTAATCGTAGCGCATATAATTGGTATAAAAACGCCGGGTTGTCGCCAGAAAAGTACAAATGTAATAAAATGTTTATGCAACATCGTTACTCGCTTATGGCCGTGCGATAAAATGCCACAAGTGACATTTTTAAAGTTGTCCTGGCGATTTCAATAGCTTTTACGCTACAGTGGGTGTTATTATACACGACAATACTATACGACTGTTATATTTCACAAAAACATAGGTAACGTTTCGTTTTATATCTACATTATCTTAAACAAGTGCTAAGTTTAAGCTTTCGAATCCAGAATAGACTCACGTCACTGAATACGATATAAGTCGGCATTTCAATGAGGGCAATACATTATGGAAACTTTATTGTTGGAGCTAGCAAAGTGAGTATGAGACATTGATACATTTGCAAAGGGAGATTGCCTTAAACCACAATCAATTACATTTATTTAATCATAAGTTCGCTTCAGCGAAAGAAGTTTGTTAGAATCGCAGCAAGTTTATGGAAGCAATATCTACCTACCCCGGATTGAGAAACGTGATTTTGCAGAATGGATGTTTGAGAATCAATACTTATTTTGACAATACACTGTTATTTTAGTAATTTACTGCGATATTATGAGCTTGCAACTTTTCTTGCAAAACAGGCTCGGTGTCCTTGTTTGAGGAACTCTACAAAGATCGTTTCAAACAGGTAAAGTCAATTTTGGATTCACTCACTCACTTCTGTATTTATCGTTTCTGTCAATATATAATTGCTTTCTGATTTTGGATTCACCCGCTTCTTCTTCTTCCTGCCCTTATCCCGCTCTAGGCGGGGTCAGGATGACATATTTTCTTCATCCACTCCTCTCTATCCTTCACCAACTTTTCATCCACTCCTGTCGCTATCATATCCTTCTTTACACCATCCATCCTTTCTACGTGTCGTGTGCCGTGTGGTGACGGCAGAGTAGAATACAATTGTCACCACCCCAAATCTCTCCCGTGGTGTCGTACAAGGCGACTAAGGATAAATCAGTGATGAGGAATGGGCTGCAGCGTTCCTCTTATATCACCCAGCAATGCACTGCGACTTTTGTGCCCGATAAATGGCAATAGGCTCGCCACCTATTACATGGGACCTAACATAATTGGCGAAACGTGAGTGCTAGTTCACCTCTGCCTACCCCTTCTGGGATATAGGCGTGATTTATGTATGTATGTATGTATCCTTTCTACTCACTCACTACACACACTTCTGTATTCATCGTTTTTGTCAAATAAAAGTACAGAATTTGCTTTCTGTTCTTACAGCTGTTCCCGGTTCTTAGAACGATAAATCATCAACTTAATGCTACATTACAGCAAAGCAAGGCGACGAGCTTCCCAACACGGCATCTGAATGCACTCCGCTCGTAACATAGCTGGCATACCGGCGATATGTCGTGCCGTTGGAGCATTGCTTCAAGTTTTATCGATTCACATGCCTAATACAGCTGTGAACAGCCGCACTTATGGCAAATTAAGATCATTATGGTAATTTTAGAAATCGAGGATCTACTTCCATGTCAGTGAGGATACGTTGATTTGGATTAACGACTTCTATGTTTTATTCATAACTCTGCTTGAGGTAAACATTCTTTCATGATGTAGTGCCTCCTCGATCTTCAAGATTGGAGGTATGATTTACGGTGTCCTTTTTTTCTTGAGGGATTTTACATATTTGTATCTTTTTTAAATGATTTGTTTAAAATAAATCAAAAATAAAACTTTTTCAACAAAGATTTTGGTGGTTAGAAAACTTTTTACTATTTTTTTTTAACATTTACATAATGTTGAAATTGAATTCGAATACTTTTTCAATAATTACAACTTTCTACATTTTAGTTTGTTTCAAGAACGTAAATTATTTTTTCAATGTTAATCTTTTGTCGTCTCGTGGTTTAAGCTATCTACACATAATTTGCCATAACAAAAACATTGTCTTATTTGTAACTAAGGTTCAGACGTATGTGTTAAAATCATAAAAAAACACAAAATTCAATGTGAAAATCCTGTGTCCTAATCCCTCAGATTTCTTATTTAATTTTTACGACGTCAAAAATTACGTTATATTAATTTTTAATGCACTCAACTTAAATTTTTAAAGCACTCAACTTTAATTACAAGAGCAAAGCATTAAAATCAACAATTTATTACACGCACTTCTGCATTCAATTTATTGAAGCCACTCAAAAATTAAATCGTTTAAATCACCGGTAATTTTATCACCTGTTCGATAATAGGGAGCGAAATCACTCGGAATATTTAAACGCAAAGCGTTTCGGCGACTCGATACTGCGTTCGATTCTATTATGATATCGTAAAATGTTGATTTAATCGATTCAGACCATGAGTGTCGATTTAATGTCAGCGTTTCGGATCTGAAGTTATGTTACCGTTTGGCATATTTTGTTTGATAAGAATGTAATAATAATGGTTTTTAGGTGCACAAGTCAATGGAGTAGGTATTTAGATTACAAATAAAAGTTATCTATCAAAATACTTCTATCTGCATATAAATTATAATTTAAGTTTTACATACATTTTACCTTTTACATATTATATGTTACAGCAGCTCTACTAGCCCTAGGGGATAGAGGTGCTGTAACACCCGCGTTTCGTCAGTTTATTTCAGGACCCACGTAATAGGGGGCTAGTCTATTGCCAGTACTTTGCTAGATGTTGCACTATGAACGCTGCTGCCCATTCCTATTTATATTATAACTATTAGTCACCTTGTACGGCTGAGACAGAGGTGGTGACAATTGCTTCTGTTCTGTTCTTCGTTCTGCTCTGCCGTCATCACTCGGCGTTACTTTCCTCGATTGACCTTTTCATTTTTATATAATATTCGTTTATAGAAAACAAATAGGCTAGCTAGACAAAGTGAAAGAAGTGACCAAGTTGTCGCGTCACAGCGCTCAATGAGACAATAATTATAGTCATTATTGTATTTGATAAAGCTGAAGTCAAAAATTTGTGTATTTTCACAGGTCGCTTTATAGTCGAGTTCTTCTAATAAGTTTACACACGGACTGTTCGATGAAATGTATGTGAAAATCACATTTGTTAAATAACATCTAAATTATATCTGTGAAAACTTACTTGTATAGTGTCATTTATAGATAAGAAAACAAGCAATGTATGTTTCTCTTTAAGACAAGAAAAAAAAATCAAAAAATGCCACAACATTACCAATTGAAGAAAGGAGCACGGGAGCAACCCTAAATTGCCATTTAAGCCAGGCAGCTTAAGCCGCAATACTTTTACGATTATTATTCGAACGTTAAAGTTCGAGTAATGATAGGCATAAGATCATTACAGCAAACGTAATTGTCAAGGAAAATGTCCACATTGAAAACTGCTTATAATAAAATAATTATAAGACGCAGTTCCTATGCAGCCACGCAAAGAAGTCGGATCGTAAAGTTCAGCCCCCACTCTTATCGGATTTTGAAATCGACGGTATAACATTTTACGTGGTCTGCAATATATAAATTGCGATATTAAAAAAAACCTTTTATTAGAGCCTCGTAATTTCTGATTAGTAAGTACCTACCTCATTTTATTAAAAGTGGTAATTCTGCTTTGTTTATCAGATTGCGAAATTCAATGATGCAATCCCACCCATGCTTTTCATTTATTTATGTATTTGATTTAGCAGTAATTATTACACTCAGACTTTACATAATTGATGCAAAACAATTACAGTTATAGTGTATAGCGTTCCTCTTATACCACCTAGCAGTGTACTGAGATTTTTATGCTCGATAAATGGCAATAGGCTCGCCACCTATTACATGGGACCTAACATAACTAGCGAAACATGGGTGCTAGTTCACCTCTGCCTGCCCCTCCGGGGATATAGGCGTGATTTATGTATGTATATCGTGTTTCGATAGTCATTCTATAGCTGGGCCGGTATGCTTAAATAAGTGCACAATTACTTGAGGTAAACTCCGTATACAAAGTATATTTACCTACTGCAATTAACAAAGTATGAAGTCTTCTATGCTGGCCTGGGAGCGAATAAATAACGTAGAATAGGCCAGCCCCAACTCATCCCATGGGTGTCGTAAAAGTCGACTAAGGGAAATTGACCGGTGTAGACCAATAAGCACCTTGGGGCACCCGAATGGTGGAGGGCAAACCACCAACAACAGCATACCCAAAGAGGGTTGGTGTCAGGCCGGCTGTAAAACCTAAGCCAAAACCTTGAGCAGTATGGATGAATGTTGTCATTCCAATCACTCTCTCCGTTCATCGGTCTCTCGACATGGTCCGTTCCGTCTCTTTTCTATACATTCATTAACCACAGCACCTTTACGGTGTGATGGGTGGTATGAATTAAAAAGCGAGTGGATGGCTTGATGACGTCTGACCGATATGAATGGAAGAGGAAACATACTGCGCCGACCCCAGATAGACTGGAAACTGGGCAGGGAGAACAAGAATTAACAAAGTATTAATAAAATATATAGTAACTTGTATACCTTAACAAAAATACATTATTGGACATGATGTTAAAATTGAAGGATTTGGGCGAGAAATAAATCACAAGATAGATTAAACTGGATTTAATTAAAGTTATTACACAGCAACATACGTATAGTACAATGGCGACCAACAGAAAAAGAAACAGGAAACGGGACCTGTCATTATGCAATACCTAATCCGCTAGAAAACGTTTACAAAGAATGTTACTAAGTGCATTATTAGAGACCTATTTTAATGCCTTGTTTCTTTGGTATTGTGTTTACAAAGACTTCAATAAAAATCAGTACTTTGGTAACAAACTAGTGTAGTAAACTATTACTAAATAAACAATGAAACCACAATGTAACGGACAAAAACATTTGTGATGCTCTGGTGACGTCAGAACAGAATACGCTTTCCCAACCAGCGGGTGATTTAATTATAGCCTTCTGGACTTTCTATTTATATAGTGATAAAAATGAATCCATATCCAAAATCAGAATGTGACCAGCAACCTAACTCTGCAAGCCGATTGCAATCGTCTTACTGCCGCACTCAGAGACGTCAAATAACGTTAATGAGTACTTAACGTCAAAAAATGACAATTCAAAACTAGTCGCTATTCTTGCCGGGTCTATGGTTTAGATTTCAATGAAATTTTTTGTCATTAAATACTCATTAAAGTAGGCAGTTACTGCCGCACTCAGAGACGTCAAATAACTTTAATGAGTATTTAATGTCAAAAAATTTCATTCAAATCTAGACCATAGACCCGGAAAGAATAGCGACTAGTTTTGAATTGTCATTTTTTGACGTCAAGTACTAATTAACGTTATTTGACGTCTCTGAGTGCGGCAGTTAGTCTACCAGTCACTCTCACTCATTAGGTATGATAGCAACGTTTGAGAGAGATGGCAACATAACACCGATTTCAATTAGTTTAAAGAGTAGCCCCTCAGATATAATGCACATAATCGCCCCATAATTTAATTGAAAGCGAAACAGCATGCAAATGCTTAAGGAAACAATGTTGACTTTGTGTTCATGGCTGCAAGGTTTTTATTTAAAATAAGTCATTGAAACGTTTGACAACTGACAACAAAATACATATAGTTATATAAAATACAAAGAGCAAAATGAATACTTGCAAATATTATTACGGGAGACATCAATCATATAATAATATGATTGAATTGAGAAAATTACTATGTAGGTGTTTCGACCCTGGTTGTGTTCTGTGTAATATTTACATATAGACAAACGAGTGTACAATTTGTTATTCATAATTTTTATCATTTTCAAGCGAGTTCGTTAAACAAACTAGGCTTGTTTGTGGTGAATGATGAGACACAGACATAGGTAGACATTATCGTAGGTCCCTACATCGACACTATGTTAGACTAAGGGCCTGTTTCACAATCGACAAGTAAGTTCGAAGTAGCTTACTTTGCAGCTCAATTGACATATATTTCATATTACAACTGTCAAATGATGTGTGGTAAGCTATTTAGAACTTACTTGTCGATTGTGACACAGGCCCTTAACAACTTATCATACTTTTTCCATCGTTTCATACAATATACATAAATATATCACGCCTTTCTCTCACAGCGGTAGGCAGAGATCACTTCCTCCCATTTGCCATTTTGCTACGAACCTTAAATTTTTCTTTCGCTTCACCCAATCTCATCAATTTTTTCATGCATGCTCGTCGGTTTCGGGTACTCTTGACGTGGTTTAATTTGATTATCAATGACTTTCAATTTGATTATCCGTCTAGACCTTCCTCTTCGCATTTCTCCAGAAATCCTTTTTGTTCTCATTTCATTCACTGTGAAAGACTCTGGTTCGAAGTCCGCATGAGAGTATCAGTTTCATAAAAAAATAATTATATTATCGTATTTTTTTATTATCATAACGTGAATACTTACCCTCACCGAGATGAAAATAATCCTGGTTTTATTAACTGTCACTCAATGACCAAGAACCTGCCAACTAATCATATGAAGCAGGTAATAAAAGCTAAACTGCAGAATGTCACGTTAAAGTGGATATTGCACAAGACTACAGCCAACCACATAAGAAGTGATAAACAAAACTATTTATTCTTAAATTTTACCACTTACTGACTTCTCTATTGGCTTGTCCATGCTTAAAGAACGCGCCGACCACTTAATCTTGATGCCTTAACCACGGTAATGTTTGTTTTATACAGAAACAATTTTAGTTGTTGGAGAAGAGACCTTCGAAAAATATCAGATAGTGCCACGTAACACGGATTTACATATGAATAGGAATAGGCTACGTGAACCGGCCAAACTTCACCATTAATTTGCAATAACCTTACGCCTTTATGACCTGTTAAAGCGCAAACATGAAAACAATTACGTCTAATTTAGTACCAATTGTTTTGTTTACAATAATTATAGTCAGAGTTTATAACACTTCTTAGTTTCCGCAGCTGTAAGTAATACAATAAGTAAATAGCTAAAGATAAAAAGGCTATTTCCATCGACAAGGACTGTTAAATATAACAGAAGCAAAGCTGTGGACGCACTAAGAAAGTAAAAATTGTAAAATTTTGGTCAGGCCACTAACATCTTTTATCGACGATGACTGTATGAACTTCATGATAGAGCATCATCTATTCTAATTTCCGAACTTTCATAGAATTAACCTATACTCCATCCATTATAGCAAGAGACAAAATGTAAACAATCTCGATGTGTATTTTAATATAAAATACAAAAACAAACACCAATAATTCAAAGTAGCTAATAGGTTAATTTGTCTATAATTGATGATGTATTTTAGAATACACGTTTATTGTTTTAATGAGCATTTCTTAGATAAAGAGACACGATTGTTTACATTTTGTTTCTTACTATAATGAATGGAGTGGAGTCCTAATGAACTTATTTATAATCGTGGTGAAGTAAACTTTCGCCCGAGATTCATCTGATTTTCGGTTGAATAACAATCTTGCATTCCCTATTATCTTACGCTGTTCGAAGAGATTGGTTTAAAAAATCGACGCGTCATTATCCCCAGTTAGTTTGACGATTATTAGTTTTTGCCATGTCGGTACTAAAGTGCTGTACGTAATAAGCAACTGTAGCTACTCACTCATGTTTCATTCTGAGATAGGAATCTGTTGAAATAATTGCATCATTGTTTTTAATAATAATGGCCGTAATAAACTTTATTTATGGACGGACTGCCGACCGGTAGATTTAGATTGCTGTATGATGTCATCATGCAAAAAAAAAAACAGAAGCGTGTAATTCATTATGTCAGTGGTACTACATAATTGTATGTTATTGGGTGTAAATTATTTTCGGTGAACGCCTTCGCGTGGATATCCGGGATGAGAGGTGGTTTAGCTACTGGCTTGTTTAAGAGTGGTGACGGCAGAGCAGAATACAATAGTCACCACCCCCATCTCTCCCTCGGGTGTCGTACAAGGCGACTGAGGGTTAAGACAGCAAGGAGTAATGGGCAGCAGCGAGCATAATACTGCGATTTACGTGCCTGATAAATGGCAATAGGCCCGCCACCTATTACATGGGTTCTATCCTAATTGGCGAAACATGGGTGTTGATTCACCTCTATCCACACCTTCGGGGATTTAGGCGTGATTTATGTTCCTAACTATGATGTATGTTAATAATCGTTCATGTTGGCAAGATGCAAAACAAATCGGGGAATTAAAATTGCGTGTCTTGTCGACTGTTTCACGCTCGCCTGGCGTATTTCATCGCAGCAATCGGAACAATCGATTTATGAATAAAGATCGATTCGACAGAGCTGATCGATACGAGATTATTTATGTTGACGTGAGCACGAACGTTCGCCCATCAGCGAGCATTTTGCTAGTATAATTGTTTATTAGCGCTCTCGTGTTGTTAGATTAGTCATAAATTGTTTAACTGACGTGTTTACTGGAGCAATGGCAATAAATAAATGGCAATAGGCTCGCCACCTATTAGAAGGGACCTAACATAATTGGCAAAACGTTGGGGTTTAGTTAATTTACTTCTGCTCTGCCTACCCCTTCGGGGATATAGGCGTGATTTATATAATATGTATGTCTGTTTACTGGAGGAGATCGATAGCATAATGGCTTGGCTTGTTCGGCATGCGATTTAGTAAACTAAGCAATTTCACTAAGCCCGGTCATTGGATGGGTGACGAAAGATTGATTTTTTAGAGTTCCTCCGTGCTCCGGAAGGCACGTTAAGCTGATGGTCTCGATTGCATCTGCAGTCGTTAATACCTACCAATCTGCACTCGGGCAGCGTGCTGGGTTGTGGACCATTCTCCCTATATTCTTCCATTCAAAGGGAACGCAGTGCCGTAGTGGGTACATTAAAAAAGGGTGGTGATGATGATGATGATGATATCATCCGTTCCGTTTTATTTCCTGCTATTTTGGTGTAGATATTTACGTTTTGTTCTATCGTCTCGCTGTGAAAACCGCCGGCGTTTTGAAATGTTTAATTGAAGACATTTTATGCATGACAATCTCTGCTTCATGTAGTGTGTAATTAGATAAGGCGAGTAAATAGTGACTTCTGTAACATTAGCATCTTCATAATTATATTCATTTCATCAGATGCTGCTGACTTATCCATCAGTCCTACTGACATTGATCATTCCATAGTTTTCGACTCTGTGTCTTGCGCTCAAAGAGTCAAACTTGCTTAGCCAATGTAAGTGTGAATGTGGAGTCCATTGTACGTGATGTACTGTTAGAGAAATGTGTTAGTAAGTATCGCGTGACAGAAGAATGGAAACAGTTCAAGAGAAAAAAGGTTGATTATTATGGTACGGATTATTTTACGCAGTTTTTTGATAGGACACGAGTGAATTCATTTTAAATAGACCCATTATAACCACTGCGCTACCGAGTTCTTCCTATGGAACTTATCTACTATAAATTAATACTTTAAGATTTATCAAGAGTAAACCATAGCAATGTAAAAGAAACATCAGCACCCTCATTATCAAACATGGATTAAGTTAGTCATGGTTTAAAATTGATGCATGAACTCTGTCTTTCATTCAGCAAATAAAAGTGACAGCATCAGTTTTAAGCTATGACTAACTTTATTGTTCTTTTTCTCCCTGCCCTGTTCCTAGTCTATCTGGGGTTGGCGCAGTATGTTTCCTCTTCCATTCATATCGGTCAGACGTCATCATACCGTAAAGGTGCTAGTGATGATTGAATGTATAGAAAAGAGACGGAACGGACCATGTCGAGGGAATAATGAACGGAAAGAGTGATTGGAATGACAACATTCCAAACCATACTGCTCAAAGTTTTGGCTTAGATTTTACAGCCGGCCGCCTGCCTGTCACTAACCCTCTTTGGGTATGCTGTTGTTGGTGGTTTGCCCTCCACCATTCGGGTGCCCCAAGGTGCTACACCGGGCAATCTCCCTTAGTCGACTTTTACGACACCCATGGGATGAGTCGGGGCTGGCCTATTCTACGTTATTTGTTCGCTCCCAGGCCAGCATAGAAGACTAACTTTATTCTATGTTTTATAATAAAAGGATAGCTTTTACTAACTGAAGAGCTGGTGCTAACATCGAGATACACCATTCCAGCCGTTCGAACTAGTTTCGTAACAATTTCATAATAAGCAACTCCACAAAAAGGTTGTGATTATGCGCCGTCGTAATAAAAGGAATTATGCCATAAATCATTGTAGGATCTACCATTACGATACGATCGTTAGGTTTACAAGCATATCATCTAATAACAGCGGTTCCCAACCTTCGGCGCGGTTTTAATACGCGTTTGTTCTTGTTTCATTAGGCCGTAATAGAGACGGCTATAAAATAGTGCTTTGGTTATTATGCCGGCTCGTTATCGAGATCGGGCCGGTGAATGGATATTAATAGGTTTGTTCCACTTTGAACTTGTACGCGTTTTTTATTACCTACCGCTGGTCACTAAAATTTAATATTAACTGGCGCGATTTGAGCCCGAATGTTTACAATATCTGGACCAAAGTAAGCGGCTTGAGGGGTCGTTTTATGGAAAATATAACAATTTATTATATTATATAAACAAACTGCATGTGCCGCCTCTGTGGTCTAGTGGTTCGATTGAGGTTCTGGGTACGATCCCGAAGGGGGTACAAATTTGTACTCGGTTTGGTTCGTGCTAGGGCTTTTTTAAGTCCACCTGGCTAGTTACCATCGTCTTGTAGTCTTATCCACCATAGTAATAATGTTAACAGCATTCCGACAATTTGTGTTAAGATAGCCAGCCCCTCGACCCCTATCGTCACTTAAATTACTATGAGGTGGTGAGATGAACGCCAAGGGTTTCCTGTCTAACATAGACAAATGTGCCATGTGGTGACGGCAGAGCAAAATACAATTGTCACCACCCCCTATCTATTCCGTGGGTGTCATACAAGACGACTTAGGGTCAAGACAGCGAAGAGTAATGGGCAGCAGCGTTCCTCTTATACCACCTAGCAATAAAATGCCTAACACAGTTGGAAGGTTGGGACATAACATAGTTGTCGAAACGTGGGCGTTAATCATCTCTACCTACCTCATCGATGATAATAGGGCGTTATCTATGTATGTATGTGAAAAAATCTGTCTTGGTGAATCATTGTCACAATTCGTGCTTGGTCGGTTGCTCATTCATTCAGGCTTGGTCACCTCTTCGTAAGCCTTTACGTAGGTACTTTGCAGAATACATGCTAACGTCTGGGTCAAAATACAGAAACTGGGCAGAATAAACTCTCAACATCTGATATTTATGTTTTGTTCTATGCAGAGTGATGAACGGCTGTCATAAGTGGTCTTGTTGCCAGCTCACCTATCCAAGCGCAGATAAATTACGGGAAATAACTTTTGTTGCTTGGGAAATACGGCAAAGCCAGTTGTGTTTAAAATTGTTTCACGCCAAACCAAAAAAATAAATTAGGAGTCCTTTAGAAAAATGAAAATTCTAATTGAATACTTCTTTCATGTGACGGATAGATAACTTTTAATGAAAGGGGAGGATGCCAAAACACTTTTTGTTTATAACATTATTGCGCGTATAAAAAAATATAGAGCTATTAACATTCGAGCTATAAATTCGATTAATATTTATTTTATATGAAAGTAATTGCTATAGAATTATCAAGTCGTAGCACTAACGTCGTGTACAACTCTGTTTTAATATTAATTGTATATTTTTTATCTTTTTGGTGTATTATCAAGAATATAATATCTATCTAAACGTTCCTGTATATGGTGTTAGATGTCTAGTCCTGTAATGTTTCTGGTCATCATCATCATCATCATCACCAGCCCTTTAATGTCCCCACTGCTGGGGCACGGGCCTTCCCTATGGATGTAAGAATATAGGGAGATTGGGCCATACCTACCACGCTGGCTCAGTGTGGGTTGGTGGGTACTAACCACTGCAGCTGCAGCCGGGACCAACGGCTTAACGTGGCGGAATGTGAAGCACAGAGGAACTCGAGATAATACATTTTTGGTCACCCGTCCAATGACCGGCCTTAGCGAAATTGCTTAGTTTACGCAATCGCAGGCCAAGCGTGCTGTGCCACTGCGCTAGCGAGCTCCTCATGTGATGTTTATGGTACCATGTAACTAATATGATTTAATTTTATCATACCCACGGAACCAGTAGAAGATACCACTATTCTTCCTTCCCAGTTTCCTAACAAGCGTGGGCGTAACATTCATTAATTGGGTATGAAGAAATAGTCGAGTGTTAATTAAAATCATGTTTCATGTGTGTGTAATTGACGGACAAGGCGTAGTTAATTGCTATTAGATTCTTTACCGATGTTTAGTTGTTAGCAACTCACCTACGGCATTTGCTTGGCAATATCGATTTGACTGAATGACATACCTACATACATAAATCACACCTATAGATCCACGTAGGCAGAGGTAAATTAACTCCCAGGTATTGCACATGATGTTACATACATACATAAATCACGCCTATATCCCCAAAGGGGTAGGCAGAGGTTAGCTAGCACCCACGTTTCGCCAAATATGTCAGGTCCCATGTAATAGGTGGCGAGCCTATTGCCATTTATCGGGCACTTAAATCGCAGTTTATTGTTGCGTGGTTTACGAGAAACGTTGCTGCCCAATACTCATCGCTGAAATTATTGGAATGACAACATTCCAAGCCATACTAACGCTCAAGGTTTTGGCTTAGGTTTTATAGTCGACCGCCTGCCTGACACCAACCATTTTTGGGTATGCTGTTGTTGGTGGTTTGCCCTTCACCATTTAGGTGCCCCAAGGTGCTTATTGGTCTACACCGGACAATCCCTTTCTCCTTGGGCAACCGGAAAAACAATGCTCTTACGACACCCATGGGATGAGTCAGAACTGGGCAATCCTACGCTATTTTTTGATCCCAGGCTAGCATGGGAGACTGATCTGAAAGAAGACGGTTCTTTAAAATTGCCATGTTTAATTTATTTCGTGCTTTCTGACCAATTTAACGTTGTAAGTCGCCTTACAAATGGCGGTGACTGCTTAATTCCCATAAATAATTAGTTTTGAAATCGAACAGCCATAAAGACTGGCTTGTTAATTATTAATCCGTGACAAGAAAGCTGTTCGTTCCGCCGTCAAAGATTATAAGGGGAAATGAAATCGTACAAACATAACAATTTTAAGATCTTGGGCTTTTTACTATAACTGTTTTATAATTTTCGTAGTAATAAACTGTAGAAAAGAAGTAATAATTAGCGATCATATAGAAAGAGAGAGAGAGAAAGCAGTATTTATCAGGCATAATGTATATGCATCTATGCTTTGATTTGCTATTAGTATTTTCCTTATATCGTGCAGAATTACGCTTCAATTTTGGACTTTCTCTACTTAATATGAAATTATTGACTTCTTCTTCCTTTCTTTAAAGGTACCGTTCTAGACAGGGTCGGCACAACATGTTTTCTGCTTCTACTCACTTCACCAATTTCTCATCCACTGCTGTCATTATCATAATTATTCTCCTTTACACAATTTATCCACCTCTTTATCTGTCTTGCTCTCTTTCTACGTCCTTCCACGTTCCCAGTCACTGGTGCTATTTTCAAAATTCCCCTTTTATCCTCATTACGTATCTTTCTCTGTTACTTACACTCTTCATCAACTTCTTTAGAGCCAAATAGGTACTCTGATCCATACATAGGAAAAGGTCTAATGACCGCTGTTAATAATTAAGCAATAAAAGGTAATATTCATTTTCGATAGCTTAGGTATTTTTAGTCTATTTGCTTTCTCATTTATTTTTACTCTTTAATTGTCATGTCACATTTAAAATTACATCATAAGGAGTTTCTAACAACCGTCTTATGTAGGTATTTTCCCCTTATGCTTAATGAGCAAGACAAAAATATCTCATCAACAACATAAAACCGCCTATGTCGGCTCTTGTCAAAACCGCCACCAAAACACACCAGTGCGCGTCTGCATTATTAACGTTTTAATCTTTGGCGCAATATTTCAACTGGTTCGGTAGTGGTGCAACACCTGCAAGCGGCATCCGCGGCTGATTTACGACACCGTTTGTCTGCCCTCCTGTCACCCCCCCACCCGCTGCCTCTTCATGACGTTCTCTGCCTCCGAATGATTTGTGTCGCCTCTGAAACCAGCTTCAAAGCGAATGCTCTTTGATTTGCACATAAACGACCTAATTTCGGACGGTTTAAAGATATTTATTAGGGTTTTGCGCGGTTTACGATTGCCGCTATTCAGAGCGAGATGATTTTCGCCAATTGATTTCTTTGATCTCTCTCGACGTAAATAGTGGAAGCGATGACTATCGGATATCGGGTGCCGATAGATGGCGTGGTAACGATGACGAATAACCATTATTTATTAATTTGGTACGGTCAACAGCAACTGCTACTGAAAATACCCAGAACTGTCAAATTTAATCGATTCAATCGTTCAATCGATTGTCAATCTGGACTTCTTTGTAGTAAGGCACAATGTCGATTATGAAAATTTGGCATCTCGTGGTAGCCTGACGTGCTGTAGACTGTACGTCATAAAATTTTGTCACCCTTCACAATTTTCAGGAACCGGTGTCGTGACGGCAGAGCTGAATATAATTGTCACTACCCCCAACCTCTCCTGCGGGTGTCGTACAAGGCGACTAAGGGTTAAGATGAATAATTTTTATAATTATTTATAAAAACTTTATTGCACAAATATAAAACAACTGTACAATTGGCGGACCTATTGCTATATGGCAATTAGTTATTGCCGCGATTTACGTGCCCGATACATAATAATAATAAAAAGATTAAATCATCAACTGATTCGCCACTGGTTATCTATTATATGGCACCTGAAATTTGGCAGTTCCAGCTGAATGGCAATAGGCTCGCCCCTATTACTTGGGACCTGAAGTAAGCGCTTGCGAAACGCGGGTGTTGAAACACATCTGCCTACCACCCCTAAGGGGAAAAAGCGTGATTTATGTATGTATGTGTGTAATTATGAACAGATCCCGACTACATCTCAAGAGTCTCATAAATTTGGTCGCGTGCACTCGTGGCGCATTATTTTTAAATTATTAACGGTGTAATGGAATTATTCCGATATGCTAATGTGGCGATGAACGGGCTGTTATCACGAGAGTGCCACAGCGTAGCATACCTACAGAATTCCAATGTGCCTATAACCGTAATAGTTATATTATGTTTATCACTAACGATATTAAAAATATCTATTAATAAATAATAAATTAGACAAGTGAACTCCAATATCGAATTACCTACTACATTAAATTGCTGGTTTGCTTTTTAAAAGACATTTCAGTAAAAAGATGATAATAAAACGCCTTACAGTATCCTTATTCGACATCGTTCTAAGGTATTTTCTTAATATTTTAAAGGACATGGTGAACTTGAAATGTTTGTATCATGTCCATGCACTGTGTAAGTGAAGATCTATGTAAGTTACTTTGACATTCTGAGTCCATCAACTGCCCGGCTAGCATGACCACCCAAACACGAAAAAATAAAAATATATTTTATATTTATTTATATTAAAATATTTATGCATGGAAAACCCATGTATTGCTAATATACATACATAAATTACGACTATTTAATTTTATCCCCGAAAGGGTAGGCGTAGGAGAATTAACACCCACGTTTCACCAATTATGTTAGGTTCCAATGTGATTGGGGGTGAGCCAATTGCCATCTATCGGGCACGTAAGTCACAAACATGTTGCTAACTGCCGCACTCAAAGACGTCAATTAACTTTAATGAATATTTTATGTGAAAAATTTTCATTCAAATCTAGACCAGAGACCAGGCAAGAATAGCGACTAGTTTTGAATTGTCATTTTTTGACGTTAGTACTCATTAATGTTATTTGACGTCTCTGATTTCTGCAGTAAGTGATATAAGAGGAACGCTGATACTCATTAATCATTGCTGTCTTTGCACTCGGTCGCCTTGTGAAAAGACGGGCGGTAGATGATTGCATTCTGCTCTACTGTCACCACATGCCTGGTTATGGATCTACCAACGCGATAAACCTGGCACTGGTATGAACTCCATGTACTGCTAAATAGTATAACTGTCTAACTCAACCCACTGTATTTATCTATACTATGGCGCATTCGTTACAGTCACACATAAAGTTGATTGCAGGCACTTGCAATTTGTTTGCAACTCCTTTATGTGTCGTTATGTACCCATTGAATGGATTAGAGTTATTTCACGGAACATGACATCGGATATGAATAAATCATTATCTTTGTTGTTCCGAGACTCTATTAGCAGCTTGTATCATATCATGACATGATGATCAAAGGAGCTTAGCGTGCTCGGCCGGTGATTGCATAAAATATGTTAAGCAAAGTTCGCTAAGGTTGGTCATTGGATGGATGTTTAGTGGAGTATGGGGGAACTGCCTTTACCCCGAGTCCGACATACCCCTTGTGGTGGAGTTCCCGTGGCTGCGAGGGGATGCATAACTGCATTTTACCCCTGGTTAAAAGAAAGGTTGGTCATTGCAGGTATTACCCACCAAACTACACAAACAACCTAAACAACCATGACTCGATAACAAATGTATGTTTTCATCACGTAAACATTTGCCCCTTCCAGGATTCGAACCTGGGTCCTCTTAGCAAGTGATCTGACTACTCTACCGCTTGGCCCGCCAATATGGGGTAGTGAAGAAATACGAACCGATAGTCATGATGATGATGATGAGCCAGGCAATTGCGAAAATTGCTTATGTACTGTACCTACCATCGAAATGTCAATTCATCTATTACCTACATTGGTACGATCAGCATCACATAGATCATCAACATCGCCAAACCTTTAATGTCCCCTCTGCAAGGGATAAGCCTTCCCTATGGATCGAAGAATATAGGGAGAATGTACCAGCACCCACTACGTTAGCTCAGTCAGGGAGCAATGGCTTAATGTGCCTTACGAAGCACAGAGGAACAAGAGATAATAGAGTTTAAGTCACCCGTCTATCACGCATTATAGACTATGTCAATGCGCATATTGCGCGTTTGCTATTAAGGTAATAACTAATTAGCTACATAAAGTAGAATAATAATTAATAAGATAAAACTGGTATTTAATTGATATTGCAAGATTGTATCTATGCAAATAGTGTTTATGCATATTTCTTTTTCCTTTCACGCCCATTAAATTGTGCTAATGGCACACTATAAATCTGCTTTGAATATTAGTTGTTTATATTAATAGGTTTGCTACCGTTACCGCTTTTTCTTTTGGACTAATGAATAAAGTTTGTATTTAAGCCGTATAAAATATTCGTAGTATTAAGTTTGGTAGCATGCTATCATGACATCTATATGACTATACAGTCATCGCATCCATGTATCTTTTTGTCATGTCTCCATGCTGTAAGTAATAATTAGATAACACAAAATATTATAAAACGATTGAATATACAAGAATGCGACATATAACTTGCTTCTCGTAAAAAGGAGATTACACCATTAATATTTCAATCTTTTTTATCTATTTATCTTAAAATCTAATATAGAAATATAACTAATTGAATTAACTATGTGTACTAAAATTCATAAGAATCTTATGACTATTCACGAACGATAAAGGAAACAGTTATAATATTTTATTATTTACCAAACGAAACTACACTAACGGCAGAACACCAACTCATAAATCTTTAATATTTATTTTTATTGCCTAGCTCGTATACGATACTAAAAGAAATAAGGTCAGCTAATTGACCAATTAAAGTTTAAAAATAAAAAGTGTTTTTATTAGGACCTACTTAAAAACGATTGCATTGTAGTACGGACATAAAAAAAACCAAAGAAGAATAACAGCTATTCTCAACGGCATGTTAAAGAAGATGAAGTAAGAATATTTTAATATACAGCGTTAGTTATTTCAGATTAAACATTGTAAGGTACATACTTCTTCAAATGGACGAGAAAGTTTTTATGTATTTATAACATATAATAAGCAGTACGTTACATTTCTTACAGCCGCACTCAAAGATGTCAATTATCGTTAATGAGACTTAATAAAACAAACAATGTTAAAATAATAATTCATAACTAGCCACTAGTCTTTTTTTAAGTCTATGGTCAAGTTTTAATTGACATATTTTGTATTAAGCACTCATTAAAGTTAATTGACTTCTCTGAGTGGCGGCAGTTGGACTAAAAAAGCAATAGGAATTTAATTGATATAGATACAGTCAACAGCACGTCAGGCTTGCATAAAAATGACAAAGTTTCCTAATGGACTCTATGCTTTACTATAAACAAGTTAAAGTTGACAATTGATTGAAGAAGTTTGATCTTTTTGGTTAATCTGAACTGCCGTTAACCGTACCGTTAACCTTACATTACTGATTGAAATTATTGTCCAAAATCAATTTTAAAAATTACTACTACAGTGAAGACTTAACAATACTATCCCGTCGTTTAAAGAATTTTAATGAAGTTTATTATTTGTGAAGGCAACGTCGAAACTAGCGTCAGCTTATTAAAATTAATAAAAACCACTATAAATCACGTTACCTCGTAATTAAAGCAACAGTTACGAGTAAGTATAACGCTTTTTGTTCTTGGACCGGTGAAAGTCACCACTTGATTTATTATTCAATTAGTTGACTAAAACAGTGGAACAAAATTTGGACTGGTAAATAAACTCAAGACAAGACATGGCATAGATAACACAGTAGATGCGGCAGTTAAAATTAATCTATATAACAATGAATATAATAATATAAATCACAATATTTATTACATAACCCAAAATAAGTAGCATAATATACTAGATGAGGGGTACAATAGGTACGACATCACAAATTATAAATATAAAGAAAAACACATATAAGCAACCACTCGAGAACAAGTCTGTCTTCATCATCACACATATTTATTTTCCTCTGTCAGCTTTCGAACCCGGGACCACTTGGCCGACAGCCAGGTATTCGACCAAGCCAAGATCAGATCGTCGAATTTAAATACTATTTTGCATGCTGAGAATAAAGTAGGCCAATAAACCCGTGATTTTTCAATATTAAAGCTCAAATGCTCTTCAAGTGATAGTCTGCGAAGTTCTAAGATACTACTGTGAAAAGACATACAAAAATGACAATTATTATTATGATACCAAATTACAGAAACCATGAATACCTATTATTTTTTATATACGAAAGTTTGAATGCTTCAGCGGTTTTTGCTCTATACGTGGTTATATTTATGACTACATTTGGGACACTATCGGAAGCTTCTGTTTACAGTGTAACTAGTAGAGTATCGTGAAATAGTGCTCAATTTAAGTTCTTATAGATATTATTTATTTAAATAAAACAGGTAATTAATTTCCATCTATAGTCCTTTATTCTTGAAAATTTCAAGTAACTTGATTGGTTCGAGTAATAGTATCATATGTACTTACACGAGCTATGTAAACGAATGTATCGTCAAAATAGGCAAACTAACTAACAACGCCTACTTGCGCATCTGCTAAAAATATTCTCTGTCGCCAGCTAAGTTTACAGCGGCGGATTCTCCCATTAAAACGCGAGTGGTGGTGATTCAATAAAGTGCAATTATGAATCGTAAAACCGTACTCAGGGCGTTTATGAGCAGTGCTTGTTATCGCCCTATCTTGATTTATGTTTGCTCGGCGTGTTGCAAGTTTTTACATTGATGATATACGACTGAGGAGTCGCGGCTTTGATGAGGGTACACGTGGATAAATATATCCAGGGCTGCGCGGTACCTTTTATTTACTTTATGAATCATTTTGCCCTCAAATCTTGCGATTGTGTTTGGCAGCTACTCGTATTTGAGAATTTGCATTAATTATAATCATTGTATGAGCGTTTTTTAATTTCATAATTTCTTATAAAAGTTATAATTTTATGATGACTCATTTATAGATCGTAGCAGATTTTAATTTGCATCCCTTATACAATTATTGACCCAGAATCTTGACATTAAAAAAATAGTTATTAATAACCCATGTAATTGTCTCATTATTTAATATTGATCAACAATAAAGTATTTAAATTAACACAAAATCACCATGGATTGATCTGACAACCTGTAATTCATCCACCTACCATTCTAATACTATTGTACAAAAGTACAATATACATTGAAATAAATATGCCACTGATGGCACTCGAGTCTTGTACACAATACGATACAGTCGGTTCCACGAACAGAAGTTATTGATCACCACAACATATATCTGGGAAATAAATCGTCCATATAAAACACATATCAGAATAGTTGCCGATTGCAAGTCGCGGCAGCATGCCGTCCAACGTCTCGATCGCCCGATAAACCGCTACCGTGTGGTTTTGCGACTGTCTCAAAATTCTCTTCCTAAGGGTTCAGCACAGTAAATGCGGTATAAGATATTTCATACATACATAAATCACGCCTATATCCCCGAAGAGGTAGGCAGAGGTGAACTAACACCCACGTTCCACCAATTATGTTAGGTCCCATGAAATAGGTGGCGAGCCTATTGCCATTTATCGGGCGCAAAAGTCGCAGTACTATTGTTAGATGATTTAAGACGAACGCTGCTGCCCATTCCTCATCGCTTATTTATCCTTAGATAAGATATTTCAGACACTTCCATTTTAAGACGAAAACATATATTAATTTTATTCCTTGTTAAAATTACCTTAAGTTTTTGAAATGTTTAAGTTCCACGACGGATTTAAAATGATTGGCGTTATTTTAATTTAATTTTCCTACGACCAAATGCAATAAAATAATACTGAAATGGATGTTAAGTGTGAAACGGTTGATTGCTATTTATGTAATGAGGCAAAGGTGTATGAGACAAACATATTGCCAAATATGTTAGGATTTTATAGCTTTTACTGTAGCAATGCCCAATCTTTACCGAGAAGAAAAATAAAAGAATTCTCTAGTAGCCCGGTACGTGGCAGCGTCGGCCGCGACACGATGTAGTGATGGCTTCATATCGATAAACTTATATAATTATGATGACCGGTTTTCATAATGAATTACGTTGCATGTTAATTTTTTATGAAAGCTCATTAAAATTTGACTCCGTATCTGGATTAATTATCAATTGCTACTGTTTTCCCGTCATGTTGGTTGTTATGTGGTTGTATTTTATCTAATAAAATAGACCGTCATATTTTTTTATTTTTTATGAACTATACGCATTTGATGTAGATAACATCTGACAGTTTGTAATGTTATGTAGAAGGAAATTTACGAAGAACACTTGTTAAAACATGTGTTGATGGGCTTATATACAGATGGGATCTGTATCCAGTGAGGGTAGATAATGAGTGTGATTAAAATTATCATTTATTGAAAACATATTTTTTTCAGTTTTACTTTTTTTTATTTAGTAAGCGACGATGAATAAGTATACTTAATATTTTTTAAATAAATTTACTAGATCACGAAACATCATTCAAATAATAAAAAAGATACGACACCAAAACATAAGCCACCAGTTACTTACCCTTCGGTAATAAATTTCATTATTCCCCCAATACAGGTTATCTGATTGATGAAACCCGTTCAACAGTTACTATCGCATTGTGGAATGACGGAAATAGCTGCTGTGTGAATTCAATGCGTACACCGGCATATAAATTGATTCATTTACAATGATTCACGAGCGCAGTACGTACACAATAATCGAGTCGACTGTCGATGATTTTAGAATTTATCGATAAATTGTTGCCCAGGGTTATTTTTTATTCGCTATAGATTTATTTTGTTATACACTGTTAAGTGGTTTGGTATTGGCATTTGAAGCTAATTACTATAGTAAACTAGGCATTATTTTAATTATGTCCTTCATAGGACTTTAAAATTAAGCCGTAGTAGGTAATTAGCTATTAATAAAATAGAGACAGTATTAGTGATTAAGTAGTAAAGCGTACATGACATTTTCAAAACATTAGAATATATTTACTTTTAATAAATTTATATATTACATTTGAAACTAAAACCCACTAATGTGTTTTCGTCTTATTCTTTTACCTGCGTAAATCAGAAAATAAAGAATTAGGCTGGAAAATAATACTTTTAACTATAAATTATATTTTCATCCCACCATCTCGTAAAAAGCGTTTTTGATCTTCGATATCTGACTGCAAAAGCCGTTTTTATCCTCTAGAGGTCAAAGTAAATTTGAATTTAGAACATCGTGTGCAATGAGTTTGTGAATTCAAAACATCATTATACCTATTTATTTCTACCTCCATGGTGCCGAAATTATCATGCAACCTATTTTAATTTGTTAAAAACTCAGACTCGGAACCTTCTTGGTGTACTTTTTTTGTAATTTGCTTTGCGCGCGCCATTTTCTTTTCACGTCATAAATTTGTTAAAACTTAGGAGTTCCGTGACGGTCAATCAGCTTGGCGTCAATCTTGCTTTAAACATTTTGATCGTCTACAATGCTTGCTTGATGCTTGAGTCAAGCATTTTTTTTTTAGGTTTGTTTGATTTGTTTACGCTAGCAACGGAACAAAAATATACAGAAAATCAACGTGCTTGACACAAGCTGATTGACCGTCTCGGAACTCCATTAGGGACGGTAATTTTTATTAGGTACTTACAAGTGTGTCAGGATAAATTTTGCGAGTGTGGCTGGGTGGATGGCTGGGTGTTGGAGGTATCTGGGTGAATGGGTGTTTTGTGGGTGTGTCTAGGAGAATGGGTTTTTTGTGGGTGTGTATAGGTGAATGGGTGTTTTGTGGGTTTGTCTGAATGGATGGGTGAGTATTGTGGGCGTGACTGGGTGGAAGTTGTGGGTGGGTGTGTCTGGGTGATTAGATATTTTGTGGGTGTTTCTGGGTGAATGGGTGTTTTTTGGGTGTTTCTGGGTGAATGGGTGTTTTGTGGGTGTGTCTGGGTGATTGGACATTTTGTGGGTGTTTCTGAGTGAATGGGTGTTGTGTGGGTGTTTCTGGGTGAATAGGTATGTTGTGGGTGTTTCTGGGTGAATGGGTGTTTCTGGGTGAATGGGTGTTTTGTGGTTGTTTCTGGGTGAATGGGTGTTTCTGGGTGAATGGGTGTTTTGTAAGTGTTTCTGGGTGAATGGGTGTTTTGTGGGTGTTTCTGGGTGAATGGGTGTTTTTTGGGTGTTTCTGGGTGAATGTTGTGGGTGTTTCTGGGTGGGTGTTGCGAGTGTGTTTGGGTTAATGGGAGGGTGTTGTGGAAGTTTCTGGGTGAAAACAGAAACTGTTGTGATTGTATTTTTTTTTGTATTTTGCAATTTCCTCGTTGGGGGGGATGAAAAGTTACGTGTTGCACTCGAGTGCAAAGATTTTTCACCTTGTGCTCTTTTGATTCCCTCGCTATCGCTCAGGATTCTTATTTTTGAATCACTCGCTACGCTCGTGATTCAATTTTAGAATCCTTCGCTAGCTCGGTCATCAAAATTGAGCACGCGGTTAAAAAACAACTTTGCACTCACGTACAACAAATAACTATTGTTAAATATTTATGAAATGTTTAGACAACAATAAGCCATGTAACGATTCCTTTTATTAGCCTACGAATTGCTGCTCAAAACGTGCAACAGTTGCGGCAAAACCAACGCCAATGAAATGAAACTTTTAATAGCCAAGCTCAAATTAATAACCCACTAGTGTCTACAGCTACAAGTCCAGCTTGATTGCTGTTTTTATTCAATATTGGAGTTGACTCACCGACATGTCTCTAATTAGATACCTCAACAAACAGACTAGCTGCCAACGGTGCGGTGACAAGATAATTACTGACGCCTTCCGCTGGCACGGTGTGATTACAGAAAAAGGTGCCACTGAACTTGTGAGGGATTTTTTTAATGCTAGCTCTTGGCCGTCATCTCGCCTGATGGTCTTGCTTGTACAGCTGGAGCGATTATAGCCCAAATAATTTTGAGATTCAGAGTTCATTGCTGGTAGACTGATACACATACATACATAAATCACGCCTATATCGATTTCCTCATCATTGATTTATCCTTAGTCGCCTTGTACGACACCCACGGGAGAGAATTGGGGTGGTGACAATTGTATTCTACTTCTGCCGTCACCACACGGCACTGTGCAGGGTAAGCTGCTGGTGACGATAAGAGCCGAATATGGAATCAAGTATCTCCTAGAACCACAGAAGGGCTGATGGCTATCTTATCACAAATTGTCAGAACACAATAATGCTGTTAACATTATTATTATGGCGACAGATTTTGATAAGATGGTGGTAGCTAGCCAGGCGGACTTTAAAGAAGTCATACCACCAACCAAGCCACTTTTCAACGTTTGTAGTATTAGTAAAATGATCAGAACTGCTGGTTTGTAGATTTGTCTCTTGACAGTTTCAGTAAAAGAAAACAAAGTGGTAAAAAGATAAGAAATTGATGAATATTACATTTCAATATACCTATCTGGCGTCAAAATTATGTTTTTTGTCAAATCTTGTGCGCGTGTAAAGATCGGGCCGCTCTAAAGCAGTAGAATCATCATCTTTTACGTAGTTGCAATGTTTTATTGCCACTAAGAAGAAGAATATCCCTAATATCTGTGATGGGATTTCATTCTTAAATAGCTCAACGTAAACTACAAAATATGTTTGGAACATCGATACTTTCGACTGTTTGAGTCTGATACGCTTTTGATTCAGATTAAACGAAAGCTTTGCTCAATATTCATTCATTCAGGTAACAATTTTTATAGAACAAGCCACTTTTCTCAACGGCAACTTGTATTTAAAGTCTCAATGATTATAATGGTAGATTATTACACAGTCCGCTTATAAAGGATTCATTAATAATACAGTGGTAGCAGTTAAATGGCTCTTAAGTAGATGTCTGTAATAACACCTCTGAGGGCTCAATCTAAATATGGATATAATGACCATAAAACAATTTTACATGTTATCGACGCGAAAGTGGATCGAGATCTGTCTGGAGATAAGAAGGCTTCGAAAGATTTAATTAGCCTAGAAGTTGTAAAAGATTATTTTTATTTGAACGGAAATTATGTCAATATGACATGGTCATGGTGTAATAGTGAAATAAAACAGCTAATATCAGCTCTCTCTTTCGTTATGCATAGAGCAAGGACAGATGCCAAGAATGAAGTTGTTTTTTTTTTGTATAAATGTGCGTTTACAGATATATTTTGCGTAACACATTTATAATAATAATTATATAGTAGTAAGACGGTAAATAATCAAAATATTCGGTAAATATAAGATAAATATTCAAATAAACCAATTTTCTGCGGCAATATTTAATACGTCCAGTGTTGGCGGCACAGCAGAAAACAAATTGTCACCACCCCACTTTGTCCAATAGAGTCGACACCACTTAGTAATAATGCATTTTAAGTGCCGGACACATGACAACAAGCTAACTTCCTATTACATAGAACCTATTATACCTATAGACCTAGCGGCCAGTTGACAAGCGTATTCTCTGTTACGTTTATTTACTCATGTGGTGTATACACCCTATTTCATTAGCTAACGATTTTTGACTTACCCTATTTTGTTTTTATTTAGAATGAGTCGGTTTTCGTCAAAATTTATTTTAGTCAGACCCCATCCTTTTTTCATCAAAATTGATTGTCATCCGCGACCATTAGCACTGCTACGTTCAAAGTGAGCGTTTCAAGAATTCCTTAGCTTTTACGACGTCCCTCGAAGCGCCTCGGCGCCTCACATCGGCAGGCTTACAAGCAATTTATGATCATTTCAAGGCAGTTGACGGCTCAGAAACGGTAGAAGGTTTCAACATTAAGATAAGAGAGTGGACGTATAAATTCAGGCCCAGACGGACACGTCACTTATCGCACAAGAGCTGCTAATTACGAATGAAAATCACTTCCCGCCACCAGACGAGATAACTTTGACTCGTAACTTTGATAATCTACTGTGCGCTCAGCGGACCACGCTTTATGTTCCAACAAGGATTATTAATACATATATGAATCGTGCCTTACAATTCCCGAAGGTTTAAATAGAAACACGTATGTGTTAAAATTGGTAATAAAGTTATTATTATTATAAGGTTTAGGCAGAGGTGAGTTAAACACCTACCTTACGCTAGTTAAGGTAAGACCCATGTAATGGGTGGCGAGTCTATTGCCATCTATAGGGCGCATAAATCTCAGCATATTACCACATTAGTAAATAAACGAAATAGAGGAAAAACTTGTCAACTGGCTGTGCGAGCGAAACCGGTTTTTTCCAGTCTCGCCTAGCAATTGGCCATTGACAAGCTTATTCTCTGTTTCGTTTATTTACTCATGTGATATTCCTGTATAAGAGGAATCCTGCTGCCCATTAGGTACTCATCGCTGTCTTAACACTTGTAAGACACCCTTAGAGATTGGGGGCTACTTCTGTTATTAATAATAATATGTATTCCCTTCTCCGTTTCAAAAACTTAGCCATCACACCTTTCTTGTATCTTAATTGGTATACCTCTAAGAAATAAAATTTAATTGGACTCAATATTCCCTTATCATACTGATTGGCCTGACAAATGCCTGCCGTCGCACCATAATTAAGATAATAGGGAGGAGATTGTTTATTAACTCGCTCCCCGTATATAGACATAAGAGTTTTACTCAGCCCGATTGAGAACATCTGTCAATTTGAATATATTTAAAGACGCATAATAACTATGATGGTGTTCTCTTGCGTGGTGGCTGCAGAGTAGAATACAATTATCACCACCCCAAATCTCTCCGGTGGGTTTCGTACAAGACGAGTGAGGATAATACAGTGATGAAGAATGGGCAGCAGCTTTCCTCTTAAACCACCTAGCAGTGTACTGCGACTTTTGTGCACAATAAATGGCAATAGGCTCGCCACCTATTACATAGGACCTAACATAATTGGCGAAACGTGGGTGCTTATTCACGTCTGCCTACTCCTTCTGGATAAAGGCGTGATTTATGTATATATGTATGTTCTCTTATATTTGCACGAGCTCTACACATTTGAAATAAAACAACTTTTACGGAAAGCTGGCTTGTATAGCATCGGGTTAAATAAAAAAAATAGCAAAATATTAGCGAGTTAAATCTGTATATGACAATTTTTTCAATAAGCGCATACAAGATACTATTTTTTTTTAATTTTTAAAAAGATTGTGGACTTGGATAAACTTATCTAATGATAATTTAGGTTCGTTTTTTTCGGTCTAGACATATTTTTGTGTCATAGAAAGCAAATTCGATAATGTTTTCGAAAAAAATATAAAGTGGTCGAGAAAGTTTTAGTGCCAAAAATAAAGATATTTCGATGCTAACAACTTTCATCATAAGCAATATTTCGTAAAAAAAATATTAAATTAACAAATGTTTACGGGGTGAAAAATTTTATCGCTTTTTGTACTATTACAGCTTCTCAATCCTCTTAAGTAGTTCACGAAAATAACAATATAGTTACCATCGTGATGTTTACGCCCATCAATCTAAATCACCTGTACGGCCGTTAAAGTCACTTTAATCATTAATGGCACGATTACGCCAGTAGGTTGCGTAAATCATTGTGAGAATAAAATAGACCCACAAAAAGAGCAATTAGCGCTGTGCCAGCGTCGATAGTTTAACGGATGTCGATAACATTCCGTGTGGCTCCGACGTGACTGTACACTGAAATGCAGCCAACTTCAATTTTCAATTCGGTCAGTCGAAACGTAACCTTAACCCTAAGCTGTAGAGGTCACGGTCGCCGCCACAGCAAGTTGGGATTCGGTCCGAGACGCGAGCTCGATTAAAAAATGTGATTTGTGGCTGCCAGGCCGCACGTGTTTTATTTTGCGATTTCTGTACGTGACACGCTCGTCAAGAGCTCCCCGCAAAAAAGATGCCGCGACGACGGTAGAACGAAATTCCGCGTAAACTTTTCAAATTTCCAACGTGGCAGCTAGTTTTTGTCCTACCACATTTTATTCCTCAGACGGACGCTAATGTTTCCTAACAATAGCCAAATAAACGTATTCCGGCCTAACAAAACAAAACGATTAGCTTCAAAGAACATGCGAAACCGCTGGTGAGGGCGATTGTCAGTCGGCGGGCGTCTAGCGGATCATCATTCACACCTGTCAGTCAGCCCCTTTGAGCTCGGGCGGAGACGGGCCACGGCGACTAGTCAACGGCGATTTGTATGGCGTGAGTAAATCACTTTTGAAGTAATTTATGTCAGCGCGGTAAGAGGGACGTTCTGGTGTCGATATCGATATTGTTGTTTGATTGATGCAAAATATAAGGCTAGAGTACTGACGTGTACGTACTTTGACTAAACTAATTTGTTATACCTACAATTCGATGATTTTCAATTGACGAAAAAAATTCCGTCAAGTCACTGTAATGACAAACGGTATTTTTTTCTTAAAGATGGAAAAAAACAGCACCTAACTTTAAGCTTATTCAGATTAATATTTCTAATATTCGTTTAATATGTATCACCGTCGTAATTGTTTATAATAAATCGCATGTGTTGTGTTATAACCTAAGCTAACTTCTTGTTGCCAATCTCTCAAAGCGGTAGAGATCTCTTCTTTCTATCATCAGCCCTCTTCATCTGACATTTTCCGAACAGTTTTTCAATTTGATATCCACCTAGCCTTTCTATTTCAAACTTTCTACGTGATCAATCCAAGCAATCATGCCTTTGTCAATTCTTGTTTTTCCGTCTTCGTGGAAACCTTTCTATTATCGCATTAGATCAATCCATTGTTTCCACTACACTCGATCACTCAACCCGTCCACGCTTGTCCGAAATACAAGTGAAAATTATTTTAAAAAATTACAGTGTACCTATTCGAGTACAGTACCTGATTTTGTTTAACGTCCCCAAGTACACAAGTAAAACACACAAAAGAACGTCCCAACAATAGAACAAGACACTATTCGGAGCAGTTGAGCGGCTTCCATCGAGTGCCCATTCATCAGTCGGCAACCCATCTGGACGTGTTGTTTGACAGCTTTTGTACTCGAAAAAAGGAGACAACGAGAACGAATAATCAGCACGCGTATTTATCATAACCCGGTGGCTGTCACCGAGTCTTGACAGTTGACATGTTAGGCCCGGGGCCGTGGTGCATGTTGCTCAATCTGTGGACAACAATTTTTTTTTACTTTTTCTGTTTGGAATTGAAATTAATGTTGCCCCACATGTAATATATTAGTGTCCTCGGGTCCCCAATGCTCATAGAGGCTTCCTAATCCCATTGAAACGTAACTACAGTTTAAAGATTCAATAATGACGTGATACATTGTAAATACTAATTACCTAGACTTGATATCCCCGAAAGAGATGTGGTGGGGTCGCATTATCGCCTATGCACTATAGTTCCCATGAATCCATATGTTATAGCGTCTCTACGAAAAAAATAAGTGCTTTCAGTCAAGGTACCCAAATACATAGGAAGTGTAATTTATGGCTCTGCCATTAATAATCACCACTATTTACAATTGTAAATAAATTGCCAATGTGTTTTTATCTAGTATAATCAGCGGGCAGCAAACCAGGACAAATAACAGTAATGGATAAAAAACAAAAAAATAAAATAAAAAATAAAAATAACATTAAATATTTTAATTTTGTAGGAAGTTCCTACCTGCCTGGACAGTGTATACGACTCTCCTCGAAGAACCGGCGGTATTAGAAACAAAAACGTACCTATTAATAAAATTATTCTAATGTCCGATTTTACAGTTCACTAAAACAACAAGTTTTTTTTTTTAATATGTTTCCATTTCATTATAATTTACATTCAGGTCAGGTCATGCAGGCGGCCGAACAAAAAAACAAAATTTACAGAAGAAATTCGCCGACCCCGAACAGGTAAGTGTTATGATGGGATCAATCACCGACCCTTCAATTTCCTCACTGCTGGGGCAGTGGGGATGGGTGGATGGCCTTCCCGATGGATGGAAGAATATAGGGACAATGGGCGATAACATAACCTGCCACGGTGGTCCAGTGCGGGTTGGTGGGTATTAACGACTGCAGATACAGCCGGGACCAACGGCTTAACGTGTCTTCTGAAGCACAGAGTAACTCGAGATAATACATTTTCGGTCATCCATCCAATGACCGGCCTTAGCGAACATTGCTCAGTTTACGCAATCACAGGCAGTGTGGTATGCCATTACGCTAGCAAGCTCCTCCTTGTAATGATGGGATGAACTAAAGTAAGGCCACTGAGACGTCATAAAGAACGTAAACAATGTTGATGAGTCTTGTAATATAAAAAACAAAAATAAATATTTATAAACCTATTTCTCAAAGTAGCTAATCATTTTGATGTTCTAACTGTTTCTTATTTTTAAATGCATTTCGTCGATAAAGAGACATATTATTACAAAAACTGTTAACGTTTTCTATCACCGTATGATGGCTGGAGTATAGCTTAATCTGAACACTCGTTGCCCGCACCCTGTCCCCTGGCCTGCTCCGAGAGCAACAGCGTGTCACGTCGTGCCTTTGATGTGTCAGTGCGGCGCTAATGAGCCGGACACCGCGTGATTAACATCACTAGCGTAATAACGGAACGGAACAGTTATTTTAGCCACGGCTCTGCTGAGGCAGAACGTCTTAATGGCGGCTCGCCTGATTGTTTTAGCACACAACGCGGATTGGTTGTCATAATAGAAGTATTGTGGTAAGTTAGCAGTGGCAATTACTATGATTTAACGCAGATTTGCTGTGTTTTCTGAAGTACTTTTGGTTATTATATTATCGTTATTCAATAGTTTTTAAAAAAAGCTTTTTAAAAGCTTTCCCAAAAAATTAATTAAAAACGTGCTTCTTCTATCAATATTTTTTTCTAACGTGCTAACGGTACTCATTTTAGTATAACAAAAGATAAGCTTAAGGATGGTATGGATAATACCAGTTCTGATGATACCCTGACATGATGAGGTTGGCAAAGTCGTGGATGAAAATAAATTACTAAATGTTTTTTTTATGACTAGAAAAAAAAATCAATTTTAGTCCTTCTCTATAGGTAATATTTACTCTATTCCTCTATAATAATTTAGACTGACTTGCTCCAGGTGTATCCTAATTTGCTGTTGCACGGTAATTTTTTTTACTAGTATACCCTGTGTAACTGTTTCACCAATAATATTTTTCATCACTTATTTTCACTAGTGGGTAATCAGTTATGAAATTAACAGGGTCCTTAGAGATTAATCGGCATTGGAAGTAGCTACTTGCAACACCGATTAATCAAAGCCAGTTCCTCGCTACCAATAGAGACGACTTTCTATTAAGTAGGCAGGATGTTTTAATGGGCACCTATCGTATCTGTCTTCACTTACAACAAATTATTTTGATTAAACCACCATCAGAACTTAATCCGTCGCTTAAGCGGAGTTATCAATTTTATAGTCAATTTTAAAGCTGCCATTCATAACGATTACTGCTTCAATAAGTTGAGGAAAACGTTATAACGCTTTATTTTAAGTGCCTAGTTGAAGGTAATCACCGCAAAAAGGAGCGTTTACATCCTACCGTTCTTGTAGGTACTTTTACTTAGGAATTACGTATCTGGCATCATGGTAAGTTTACTGATATAAATTTCCACTGAATACAAAAACATTTTCACTGAAAACAAAAAACATTTTATCTGAATACAAAAACTGTTTTCACTGAATACAAAAAACATTTAAACTGCTGCTGCTGCTTTCCACAGCTAAACTATAAGGACTGAACCGACGGAAAAATCATAATTATAAAGGCTGTTATAATTATAGAGTGATGATTAATTTTTGAGCAAATATTAAGTTAACATGATTCTACGCGCCCTTGGTTACGTACGTCCTACTGCAAACGGTCATAAAGTGTTGATAAGCGTAATTTGCTCGTTAATTTCATACTTTATAACTCTTAATTGCGTGTGCAATAAAAATATAATTAGGCCTCATTTTATTTGCCTATTCTATATCAGTGTGCAATTTTATTGTTCCCGTTATTACTAATGTGGGTAGTTCAAAAACAGTTTTCCCTTTAACTAAAACTCTTCATTTAATTAGCAAGTGATTCCATCTATTTAATTTTAAAAACGCAGCTGTGTTTTATCACTTATTATAAAATATCATTACTACCGTAAATTACCAACCACAGATATGGAATCAGCCAACTTAATGATAGGTCGTAAAAACTACAGTAGTCAACACCATCTGACGGTCAGTAGCATGTCAAGCTATTTAAAATTGTGAAAAAAAAATCTCCAATTTATTTTCAACTCTAACGTCTTGTGTTACAGCGCAAAATTGACTATCGGCCATTGGGCAGAGTGACCATACAAAATGGGTGATCTAATTTGAGAAATTAAGATATAAACAGCCCAAGTCACCATTATTAAAAACGTAACACGAGCAACAATGGCCTCTAAACATTAAGATGGTAATGATAATTAGAAAGTTACACGTCGACGCGTTTCCAACTAATTATAATTGTCTAGCCAATTATATAAATTTACGCCGTAAAATTATAATGTGCGACGGCCTTTTTATAGGGGAATTAATTGTCCGAAACACTGAGGTGATATTGCTTTTTAAACAATAAATCTACATGCTCGAATGTTATTTTTGAATGTAATTTATAAAGTCTGGAAAGCTCAGTTTTAAGCTTAATTGGTACGCGATAAGGTTCAGATTTGCGGGTCCCTGTTTTAGGTAGCGATGATAAAGCGTTTTATGCTAAACATAAATATTCATTTGACGTAATATTTTTTGGGAAACTATAAAAATGAATTCACTATAACTTGCTATGAGTTATGTGAAGGGGTGGGTGATTAACGGTTATTTATAAGCGGGAATAACGTTTAAGCTTTCAGTAGCGGTACTATCTAAACTTTTAATTTAATGTTGTAAGGGTAGAGTCACACCAGTGACGAAGCGAGCAGTGTTTGGTTACCTACTGCCTATTTTTTTAACTATATTTAGGCAGTAGGTAGCCAAACACCGTATTAGCGATGGCCGTGTGGTAGTGACAAGAATGAAAAAGATAAGGATTGAGTTTAAAAGTGGACATAAATATGAAAAACCACTCGAGAAAAATTATGATAAACGCTGCAAGTTTTATTCTAGTCTTTACATAATATTTGATAATACAAATATGGCACAAATTGCATAGATAATAGTTAACATTTATTTGAAATATTACCATTGAATTTGGATACAATCAAAAAATATCAAAATTATTTTACAAGGAAATATTTTGCAAAGAAAATGTGTCAAATGAAATATATCATTGTGACCAGGGCTTTATTTATAGTCGCCCTTCACTGCACACTCTTTAAAAGGACATTGAGCACTTTCAATATAATTATAATATATTTTAGTATTGTTCTCTTACAACTTTAGGTTTTAAATAGAACTTTAATTGGTTTATGCTCGATTAATTGGCACGGGTTAGATAGATAGCAAATTTATGGATATTGAGATCCAAATCAAGATGGTCGTCGGTGAATAAAGGTTGTTAAACAATTCCTAGCTCCGATATCTTGATTACTTATGCTAAAACACCACTATGTGTCTCGTGTCATTTCCGTCAGTCTACACTAGGTTTTACTGTTAATGTGACGCTAATTGACTTATCGGGTTTACATTATACATTATTGAAGGTATCACTCCGGCACGTAGCGGATAAACGACTATTAAGCAATATATACAGGTCCTTAGCTCAATCAGTCATAACATATTGTGTACCAGTCTGGGGTGGTGCAACTAAAATTAAATTTTTAAATTTGGAAAGAGCTCAGAGATCACTCTTAAAAGTAATGTTCTTTAAATCATATAGATACCCTACTGAAAATCTTTATTTGTCAAGTGGCCTCTTATCGGTGAGAAAATTATATTTACTGCATATTTTGCTTAGGAAACATAACTCGCTGTCTTACGACCCAAGAAAATGTAATAGTAGGAGGATACGTGACATTGTTTCTGAACCACAGGTAAAATCAATTTTTGCGAGGAGGCAATATGATAGACAATCGGCATATCTTTACAATAAAGTAAACAAACAGCTTAACATTTATCCTCTCCCATCATACAAGTGTAAACAAAGCTTAATCGAATGGTTGCAAACAAAAAGCTATGATGAAGTTGAGGATTTCATTCATTCCTCATTATCATAAGAGAGTTTCCATAGACGTCGTGATTATTGGAGTACACACAAATACGCATTCTTACGCACGAACACACGCACACAAGCACGCGACACACACAAGCACGCGACACACACACACACACACACAAACACACACACACACACACACACACACACACAAACACACACACACACACACACACACACACACTCAAACACACACACCAACAAATTGATTACACATATTTTATTTTTGGTTTTGCTTCTTTTTTATCTAAATTTCTATTCGCTTAAGTCTTTTTTGTTATACCCTGTTATGGAAGAGCGGTGCTTCCTAGCACAAGCAAATTCCTTGCTTAAAAGGAAGCTCCAGCCACAATAAACTGTATATAGACCATAATTTATGCAATAAAGATTTTTGTATTTTTTTTTGTATTTGTATCTTTATCGAGGTTATAAATTAAGTTAAAAAAATAACACGATAAGTAATTTAAGCTTCCGCTGCTTTCGGATTGGTTTTTTTTTTTAATTTATTACTTCTGCTACCGATATGTTAGAGTGCCTTTAGTAAAAAATAACACAAACATTGGTGCTGCAGCACTATAAAAAAGTAATAGTTTGAATCAAAAACGCGTGGGCATGTTAAAACATGCGTGAGTTGTGTGTTATTTTAGTGGAAACATTTAATCTTGAACCCATGATATATTACTGACATAAATCATAGAAAATATAGTTATATGTATATCTATTTGTTAACATTCAAATCTACGTTGCTGACTAGACTAATGATGTCATGTGAAATCACGGTTAATGAGTTATGACGCAATTATTGCAATATACGTATCTCATTTTATAGAAAATGTTTCAGTATTTACGTCACATCATCGTTCTAAACAGTTTCGTAGTAAATAAGTTTTTAAATAAGCGGCCCATTTTTAAAAAAATTAACATATTAAGCCTAACATGTTTATACATTTCAGAATAGTGCTTATTTATAAAAAACTACCCTAGTTTCTTTACTCAATTTAGCCAGATAAAGGTAAATGTTAGAAATTGCAGACAAAATGTGCTAGCTAATCCAAAATGTAACTTAACTCTATTTAAGAAAAATGCATATTACATGGCTATTAAAGTCTATAATAAGCTGCCCGCAGGGATCAGGAACTTACCAATGAATAATAATAAATTTAAAAACAATTTAAACCGCTGGCTTATTGATAAAAAATTTTACTCAATAAAAGAATATTTAGAACATAAGAAATAAGTGTGAAAATCTGACATAAATACCATTGTTATGTACCATAATCTATGACTGTCTGTACATATTTTGACTTCTTATTTTTAGATTTAATTGATTTGAGAAATGACATTCAAATAATTTTAATTGTGACATTTAATGATTTATATTGGATACGGACTTTAAATGCATTGTTATTATGCTAAAATTGTATTTAATTAATATGTGAATAATAATAAAATTGTAACTTCTCAATTCCCAATTCTGGAAACATTTGCATGTCTACTAAAATTAAGGTATGATACTAATGATCAAACTGTAACCTATTTTACATTGTATTTTACCATCAATATGTAACTCAGTATATAAGCAAATAAAGATTTCTATTCTATTCTATTCTATTCTAAATAACTGGCCTTACAAATTATTAAGGACACACAAGTTTCTAATGTTCAACGCATTTATTTGACGATTCACGAGTGTATGTAAGGATACCTCATACGAATAAACCATATTTTTATTTTATTTTATGCCGGCAATAAGATAATTACATAAGTACCAAAATCTTTAATATAACAAACATTTTAATATTTAGTGTATCTGTCGCTGCACATTTTTATTGCTATCAATAAAGAAAGTTTACGCTCATGAATGATAAAATATCATTTAATAGCCATACGTGTGCCGGTCATTAAAAACTACGGAGATCCCACACTCAGTTGTCGTGACAACGCATAAATAAAAGCGTAAATACTTGTGATGTGTAAGCACTCGCTGTTATATAACAGAGTGGTTTACTGTTGTTCGCTTTTACGATTTTAGAGCCCTGTACACAAAACTGCCGTGTGGTGACGGCATTGTCGTGTGGTGACGGCAGAGTAGAATACAATTGTCACCACCTCAAATCTCTCCCGTGGGTGTCGTACAAGGCGACTAAGGATAAATCAGTGATGAGAATAGCGTTCCTCTTATGCCATCTAGCTATGTACCTACTGCGACTTTTGTGCCCGATAAATGGCAATAGGCTCGCCACCTGTTACATGGGACCTAACATAACTGGCAAAACGTGGGTGCTAGTTCACCTCTGCCTACCCCTTCGGGGATATAGGCGTGATTTATGTATGTATGTATGTATGTACACAAAACTGCGACGCGACGTCGCACGCCGCATCGCAAGAATTTGCGAATAAAATTGATTCGAATCGCGCATTTCTTCTGTGTTTCACCGCCTTGCCTCACCAAATCGCATCGCAACAATTTACGTTGCAGTTTTCTGCTTTGCAAATTTGCATCGCGCCAATTCGCAGTTATGACGGCCGCTTTGTGTCGAATGCTCAGATTGCTGGGTATTGGCCAAGAGGTCCCGGGTTCGAATCCTGGTAGGGGCAAACTTTGTGATGACCACAAATGTTTGTTTCCGAGTCATGGTTGTGTATATGTTTATGTAGTATATTTTCAACATTTATATACATCATTATATTAAAAATATGTCCGTCATCTAGAATCCATAACACAAGTGCTTAGGCTACTTACTTTGGGCTAGATGATAGGTGTGAGTGTAAAAATATTTATTTATTGTGTATATGTGTACGGGCTCTAAATAACGCTTTTAATAACAAAAAATAGCAATAAAATAACATATTATTATGACGGTAATGATCTTCAGGTTGCCTACCTTGCGAGGATACCAGCTTAATCTCTCTCTACAATTTTGAAACAAGTGAGGACTGTATAATACGGTGTAATAGAAAACATGTTAATTATGCCGTGTGGTGACAGCAGAGCAAGAATACAATCTTGTCACAACACCCAACCTCTCTCGCGAGTGTCGTAAGTCGTCTACGGACTAAGGCAGCGATGAGTAATGAGCAGGAGCGTACCTCTTATACCACCTAGCAATATCCTGCGACTTACATGCCTGATAGATGGAATAGGCTTGCCCCCTGTTACATGGAACCTACCTAACATAATTGGCGGAACAAGGATGTTAATTCACTTCTGCCTGGCAGATAGAAGCTCATAATGGTAAAAGCAGGAGAATTTGTCAATTTCCAAACAATGAATATGGAACAATCATAGTTAGAATAGGTATCATATTGGGAGTAAATTGTCCATACTGGTGACATGCATTTTCAAAAACACACATACACGGAGAGAGAGGGAGAGAGATAGAAAGAAAGAGACAAAATTATTTCATTCATACAATGATATATTAGGCAATGAATTGTACTTAATAAAACTATGAATAACGAGGGTTGGTGTTTTGTCATGCGTGACGTCATTTAAATTGTATTGTGTTCTACGCACCAATTCACAACAGGCTATTAAGTATGATTTACACTTTATACCCTAAATTAAGTAGAATTTATAACACCATCCATCTTTTTGTCAAGTAGTATACGTACATACATACATAAATCATATATATATCCCCGAAAGCGTAGGCAGAGGTGAATTAGCACCCACGTTTCGCCAATTGTGTTAGGTCCCATGTAATAGGTGGCGAGCCTATTGCCATTTATCGCACAAAACATTTATCACACAAAAGTCGCAGCAGTCTAGGTGTATCAACATTTATTTATTTATTTAAATTATTACGCTGTATACAACATTTATTTATTTATTTAAACTTTATGATGATTACAAAGATTTTCGAATAGTTTATGATGATTTTTTAATAACACCATAGTATGTGTAATTATATGACTAAAGATCGCATTTATATGTAGTAATCAGGGTGGGCGTTATTTTTGTTACATATTGTATATTATATATAAGAGTTGGTCGAGTATTGAAAAGTATCTTCTGCTGCACATAAGCTACATAAGTATTGCTGCCAACCGACATGTCCCTAGATTAAATCCCGGTACCTACATGTAAATGTTTGTCTGTAGTAAGAATGCAATTGACACCATTTCAAAAATGACAACCTCCCAAAATAAAAATACCGTTTCTTTATTTTCCAATCCTGACTTCGAAAATATTTTTATTAAATTTTTTTATTACTTAATTACAGAGAAACAAAATTAAATCTAAAAATCATGCGATGACGTCACGGTCGGGGATGTATGAATTAAAACGTTTGCCTTCCTAGATGGAAGAATAAAAAAGTTATCATAGACATGATGACAGACGTCAGTCATAAATCAAATCCAATGTTATTAATTGTCATCGTCGAAATTAACAATATTAGAGTAGCACTAAATTGAAATCCTTCATAAACTTTAATTTAAAACGTATTTGACTTTGAAATTAATTTCGAACATTTCAGATAAAATGTTTTTATTTTCGACACCGGAAACGCCAGTTCGTCAATTTTGACAAGTGATATTTTTATTTTTCGAGTCAAGAGTGATTTCGCCATTCGTCCACGACAGTGACGACATTTGGCGCTTACGTCTGTTTAGAATGACCGGTATTTCAATCATGATTTTTTGTATGAAAACGACGGAATTCTGAAGAAATAAAAAATATGGATGTCTTCATTTTCGGTTTAATTTCATATAACATCATAATAAAGGTATGTTGAAAAAATTAAATGTTGTCAATTGTCAAAGTTGTTTGGTATTGGTGATTGAAACCTATATCATTTTGAACACCATTCTAAAATAAATAAAACATGTGTCGCACATTACGTCCCAGACACCCTCGGCCTGCGGCCTAACTCAATTGCTAAAGCAAAAGCTATAGTTGATGGCGTCATGCTGTCATTTTGCACCAAATGTACCTAAACTATTAGCGATAGCTTTGAACGAATGATCACCGAATGATTTTGTATGAATTTGGCACAAAATCCGTACTGCCTAAAAATTCAGGATGGCTGCTATAGCCGTAAGCAGTGCATTGCTATATAGCTATCATCAGCAATCGAGTTAGGCGGTAGGCCCCCTGGTCGTCTTATTGACCTGCCTGGGACGTACTAATATGTCGCAGGTAGGTCGTCTTATTCGGCGTTACGTAATTCGCCTGGTCAAATGAATAAATGAAATTGATTAATTAATAACCTACATATAATATTATATCCATCACGCCTACCTATCGTCGCAGGGGTACGCAGATACCAAACTAATAGTCAGGGTTTACCACCTATGTTCGGCCCCATGTTATAGGGTGTGAGCCTATTGTCATCAATGTGGTACGTAAATAGAAGTATATTGCTAGGTGGCAAAGATGATATATTACCCCTGCTATACAAGTTATAACTTTTACCCCTGCTATACAAATTCTGATAGTTATTGACCACTTAACTCTTTAGGCGAATACAAACGCTACTCTAGATTTGAGTAGCGTTTCTGTTTTCGGGGGTTAGTCGCTTTGTACGACACCCGCGGGAGAGATGGGAGTGGTGACAATTGTAGTCTGCTCTGCTGTCACCACACGGAAATTCATTAAGGGACTAAACTAAGCTCCATTACCGTATATAGCAGGGATCACTATTTAAAAATGAAACTGATTTTTCTAGCTATGAAGTCATCGTTTCACGAAATACCGACATTTAATGAATCACCGAATTCGACGATCTGCCCGCGACATTTGCACAAAGGTACATTCAACAACACCAAGCCGCCGCTCAATGTGATTACCAAATACTCGGTGACAGTCCACTCACAATGTAAAATGAAGTCATCATCAAATAATCAACAATAAATACTGGACACAAATGTCACTTGACATATTGAGCTGTCATGTCGCGTGACAGTTATTGTCGTAACAATGTCACAGGCGGCCCGTCACGCGTTGTCGATTATTTGTCAAGGGGCATGAGTGGCAATTGAAATGATGTGTAGTGCAGAGCAAACGCAGTAGGCTTGGTGTACTCATTTAATCTTACATGTAAATTTGGTGATCAAAGTTAAAGGTTTTTATTAATAAACGAGTATTTCTTAGTCTGTATCTTCAGTTGTCAGTCTCAATTCATCCATATAAATATCATATCTTGTCTATAATACAGACATGTAGCAACAAAGTCTGCTGCGCCGTAATTGAAAGTCAGTGTGAGACCCTACTTAAAAAACCAATATTACTTTAAAAACATTGTCTTCAGATCTTCCACCAAACAAAAGGCAGACAATCAATACTCCAATACGTGATGAATTGAAATTGTTCATTATGCCCTTCCAAATACCTTCATTTGCATCGGAAATGGTCAAGTCATTTGTTTTTTAAGCCAATCCTTAACAACAATGAGATATTTAAATAAATGTTTAAATACACACGGCCTTATAATGCATCGTAAACGAATTCTTCGGGCAATACACTGAATATATAAATGTATTTGGGAAGCCATTGTTTGTAATTATGATACCGTGAAGTGGTATAGCAATGGTAGATTATATACCAAGGCATACAACGAAGAATGCCTAAGATCCCAAGTGTTTGACTCCCGCGCCGACGGCAATATGCGATCTGAGGCATGTCCTCCATGCTTGCCTTGGAGCGAAGAATGGCTAAGAACGCGCCCCACCGAAGCACGATATGATATAGCCATTTATCGCGTTCAACAGTCAACAAACAAAGTCTCTAAGGCTATATCATAAACATTTAGCCATTTATCGATTTGAACTGTCGAAAGCCCAATGCTTTTTGTAAGTTCAGCGCGATAAATGGCTATATCATATTGTTTTTGGGTGGTCATGCTAGCCGGGCTGGGGTGTCTTCAGTGTCGACTTGTGGATATTGCCCGGTGTATACCAATGAGCACCAGAATGATGGAGGGCAAACCACCAATGCAGCGAACCCAAAGAGGGTTGGTGTGTGTCAGTCATGCGACTGGCTGTAAAGTTTAAACCAAAACCGTGAGTAGAGAGTGTGAATTGGAATGTTGTCTCGTTGTTGTTGATCTCTCGCGACATACTTTTCACACTTGACATACACTCATCAACTTTATCTAAGGATATTTTATTGACCTTACTGCATGTTGTATCGGCGATCACTCTAAAAATACTGACGATTCCAATGCAATTTATTCAAAGGTATAACGGATGAGCATAAATAAGTAACCATGTGGTGACGGCAGAGTAGAATACAATTGTCACCACCCCGAATCTCTCCCGTGGGTGTCGTACAAGGCGACTAAGGATAAATCAGTGATGAGGAATGGGCAGCAGCGTTCCTCTTATACCTACCACCTAGCAAAGTACTGCGACTTTTGTGCCCGATAAATGGCAATAGGCTCGCCACCTATTACATGGGACCTAGTATAATTGGCGAAGCGTGGGTGCTAGTTCACCTCTGCCTACCCCTTCGGGGATATAGGTGTGAATTATGTATGTATAAATAAGTAAGCCATTGAAAAACTATAAAGAATAAAATATGTCAGTATTATAAGAATGGAGGCTGATAGAACATGAAGTACATACATACATAAATCACGCCTATATCCCCGAAGGGGTAGGCAGAGGTGAACTAGCACCCACGTTTCGCCAATTATGTTAGGTCACATGTAATAGGTGGCGAGCCTATTGCCATTTATCGGGCACAAAAGTCGCAGTACTATTGCTAGGTGACATAAGAGGAACGCTGCTGCCCATTCCTCATCGCTGATTTATCCTTGGTCGCCTTGTACGACACCCACAGGAGAGATTTGGGGTGGTGACAATTGTATTCTACTCTGCTGTCACCACACGGCTCACATGAAGTAGGTGTACATAAAATATCCTTAGACAAGGTTGATGAGTGTATTCAACAATAAAATAAATTCGTCGATGCCAGTCTGTTCTCCTTTCGATCATCCCACCCCTCCCAAATAACAATTACAGCACAAAAGACAAAACAGCACTTAAATTACTAAATGGTAGCAATATTTTTTATTTAATTGCCGCTATAATAGATTTCTCCTGTCACGTTCGCGTGCAGATATCATTACAAAACCTTATTATCTCATAATTTGAGGGCGTAATTCGAATGTAATAATGCCGGGACGAAAATAAACAATGTATTTTAAAAAAAGTTGCTTATTATTTATTGTTTCCTTTTGCCGAATGGACTGGGGTTCGGGCTGTCTTGTAATTATCTCGAATTATTTCAAAATTACTGTAGGGACTGATGTAATTATTTCTTTGTAACGACAATTAGCATAGAGCATATAAATATGTACTACATTTGGTTGAATTGTTAAGTTTACATGTCACACACTTTGATAAAAGGTAACTTCTACATACTTTAATCGCGCCTGGCCATGGTGACGGCAGAGCAGAATACAATTGTCACCGCCCCCATCTCTCTGGCGGGAGTCGTACAAGGCGACTAGGGTTAAAACAGCGATGAGCAATAGGCAGCAGCTTTCTTGTTATACCATCTAGAAAAATCCTATCCACAGCAATTAACTTGTAGGATAGATAGCAATAGGCTCGCCACCTATGGGAACTAACAATTTTGGTGCAAAGCGGGTTTTATAATGCACGCCAACCGTCCCATACATAGTGTAGGGGACAAATAGGCGCTATTATCTCTAAGTTTAACATTTTTCAAACAGCCATAGATGTTACATTGACTGTAAGTACAAATAGAACGCAAAAAGTAAACTCATGAGTACGAATAAAAAAAAATTGTATTCAACACAATTCACTTATAAAGTTGGCCATAAAAACTTGAATGAATAACAGCGCGTGATCAATTATAATGTGATCAGTATGGCGTGGTTGGATGCAGTCGTAAAACATTATTGCTGTTGGTAAAGGCCCGAGGTCTGGAGTTAATTTATTGCAACAATTACCGATTCTTTATATTATATTAATAGTTCAGCAACACATGAGGAAATTAATATGCCTGCAATTATAATTGATTCATTGGACTTTGAGAAAAACATCGATGAATAATTAAAAGAATACAATAATGTTATACATACATAAATCACGCCTATATCCCCGAAGGGGTAGGCAGAGGTGAACTAGCACCCACATTATGTTAGGTCCCATGTAATAGATGGCGAGCCTATTGCATTGACATTGACAAAAGTCGCAGTACTATTGCTAGGTGGTATAAGAGGAACGCTGCTGCCCATTCCTCATCGCTGATTTATCCTTAGACGCCTTGTACGACAATGTAATAGTGTTATACAATAATGTAATAGTGTTTGGCGTGTTCTATGCTGGCCTGTGAGCGAATAGGCGAATAGGCCAGCCCCGACTCATAATGGGTGTTATAAATGTCGACTAAGGGAGATTGCCCGGTGTAGACCAATAAGCACCTCGGGGCACCCGAATGGTGGACGGTAAACCTCCAACACCAGCCTACCCAAAGAGGGTTGGTGTCCAGCAGGCGGCCGGCTGTAAAACCTTAGCCTAAACCTTGAGCAGTATGTATTGTAATGTTGTCATCGCAATCACTCTCTCCGTTCATCGGTCTCGCGACATGGTCCGTTCTGTCTCTTGTCTATACATTCATTCATCACGCTAGCACCTTCCCGGTGTGATGGATGATATGAATCAAAAGGGAGTGGATGGCTTTATGTCGTCTGACCGATACGAATGGAAAAGGAAACATACTGCGCTGACCCCAGATAGACTGGGAGGGAATAGGGCAAAAAGAAAAAGAAGAGTTAAATCATACTAATAAATGTAACTGGAAATTGCATACCTACACGAGGTAAGCAGAAAAACCTAAACTGTTGAATCATCAACTGTTTATTAAGTGGATTGTTGATGTATGAATAAAACTATTATCATTCCGCGGCGCAGTAATTTTTATAAATGCTATTGTCATTAAAGATTTCATATGCACAATAAAGTTTATGGGAGTGTTTATCTGGAAATTGTTTATTATGAGAGACCTTTGGCGGATAAATATTAATATCTTAGCGTTATGCAAGTAATTATGTTTGTTTATGAAACGTAAAGAGTTATTATTTTTATGTCTATAATTAATATTGCTTTTGCACCCGGTCAGGCGGTTACTTAAGTGCTTCTATTACGCATGCTCTATCCGCAACGCTTTTGGTCGGCGATAACGTAACCTAAGCACCTTTGGGACTGCTGAAATCAGATGGGTGACCGAAAGTGTAAAACCGAAAAATTTCATCTAGGGCTAAAGAGAAAATTTAATTCGGCTGAGTCTACAATCTAGCCACTCCCTTTTGATTCATACCATCCATCACACAGGAAAGACGCTAGTGATGAATGAATTATACGGAAAAGTTATGGAACAAACTTTGTCGAAAGACCGAGGAACAGAAAGAATGATTGGGATGACAACATTCCAATCCATATTGCTGAAAGTTTTGGCTTACGTTTTACAGCTAGCCACCTGCCTGAATATCCTTGGGTAACCAAAGTGTCTTAATGAAAAGTTTTGTTTGCTAACCAACCGTATGCAAGATTTTACAGAATTTTAAATGGCCTCAGTGACAATACTGATAAAATATTCACTTTGCAGTCCCGGGGCGTTGATTTTGACTTTGATTGTTTACGTATATGATTGAGGTTCCAGTCCTGGGTAGTATACTAGAAGTAGTGTCTTTTATTTCGCAATTGAATTTTAAATCAGGCGTACCTATATTTTTTAGTATGAATTTAATTTTTTTCCTGTTAATTAATTGCTTAACTACCGCACTGAGAGACGTCAATTAACTTTAATGAGTATTCAATGTCAAAAATTTTCATTCAAATCAAGACCATAGAGCCGGCAAGAATAGCGACTAGTTTTGAATTGTCATTTTTTGACGTTATGTACTCATTATCGTTATTTGACGTCTCTGAGTGCGGCAGTTAGTGTTGCAATTTTTGGTAAGTCAAAAAAATAAATATAAATAAAACACTGACATTCTTCTTGGATTGCAAGCATGCGGCTAACAACATAACTTTTTACATCATCATCAGTGAGTTAGACAATAACAACATATCACTCGCAGTGTTAAATGATAAACATTAATTGTTTGATTTGTCATTCATGCACTCAAGCCAGTGGTTGCGTTGATCAACATGACATTCAAATTGCGCAATATTGTCAATATTGTCTTCGCCGCGACCTTTACGATGGATTGGGCACTTGTGTGATTGACTGAAGAGATTATTACGAGTGTTTGAGAAGTCGGCACTTATTCTGAGTTACATTTTCTAAGATAACATAAGCGGGTATGGTGCCGTCGTGTGGTGAGAATGCAGTTGTCACCACCCCTGATGTCTCTCGCGGGTATCGTACAAAGCGACTGATTAAGAAGAGTAATGAGCAGCAGCGTTCCTTTCATTCCATCTACAATACCTATAGGTTCTGATTTATGCGTGTATTACATGGTACCTAACATTTAGCGAAACGTGGGTGTTAATTCTACCCCTTGGGGGATAAGCAGGTGTAATTTATGTATGTTATGGTGTTCTCTAGTATCAAATCTTTTACTTAACCGATATATTATTGCCATCTAATAATAATCTGTTTGAGGTGACAATTGGAAGTAGGAGCTCCCATCTCTCCCCACTAAAAGAATGTCTGCGATTGCGTAAGCTTAGCAATGTTCGCGAAGGCCGATTATTGGTGGGTGACCAACACAATTTTTTTTGCTTCTGGTTTTAATGAATGGTCAAATACACTGACTATAACCTAAGGTCCAGAGTTTGATTCCTGGCGAAGACAGATATTGATATCAGATACTGAATCACGAACTTTCGAGCCTTTCGAGGGATATTGTGATCATAAAATCTCGAGAGATATTGTACGTACCTATGCAAGTTATAGATAAACCTATGCTAGATAGCAGCGGACGCAGGTTCGATTCCCGCCTCAAGATCATAATTTTTCGAAATTCTTTTTCTAACCATTAAAATCTTTGTAATAAAATCTCGAGAGATATTGTACGTACCTATGCAAGTGCTACGTTCTTACAGACAATATTGACGCAACTAACTGCTAAGAATTATCTAACTGACAATCGCTAATAACATTAATATAAGAATAATTATTGACACAACCCACGAGTGGGTCGGCTTTATTAAATTATTGCAGACACGAATTAAAACATTAATCGATGTCGTTAAGTACACAGACAACATTTCCTGTAAGGATGGGTTGCCATTGCCAGCGGTTTGACCTAGTAACTATATTTTTTCAGAAATATTAATAATTCAATCATGAAGCCCATTTTTACTGTTTTAAATTGTTGTTATAATTGGCTACGTAAAGTAGACGGGCTTGTATCCATTAAAGGAATTTTATTATAATAACACTCTATCATAATAAAGCTTAAACTGCATGTTCTAAATACATACATAAATTACGTCTATTCATTCCTGAAGGGGTAAGCACAGGTGAATTAACATCCACGTTTTGCCAATTTCGTTAGGTCCCATGTAATAAGGGGCGCCTATTGGCATCCATTGTGCAGGTAAATCGCAGTATATTATAAGATAGATGGTACAAGTAACGCTGCTGCACATTCCTTATTACTGTTTAGCCCTTAGTCGCCGTATACGACACCCACGGGAGAGATTTGGGATGGAGACTAAGGATAAATCAGTGATGAGGAAAGGGCAGCAGCGTTCCTCTTATACCTACCACCTAGCAAAGTACTGCGACTTTTGTGCCCGATAAATGGCAATAGGCTCGCCACCTATTATATGGGACCTAGTATAATTGGCGAAGCGTGGGTGCTAGTTCACCTCTGCCTACCCCTTCGGGGATATAGGCGTGAATTATATATATATTATGTATATGTATGACAATTGTATTGTAATCTGCCGTCACCACACGGCTTCAATACGGAGCACAAAAGAAATTAGATACCAAATATTTTTAGTTATAATCAAATAAGCGTAGTTTATCAGGGCAACTCTCTTAAGCTCATCCTATTTCAGTTAAGCCGATACTTTTCACTCCCGCTAACCGCTATCACTAGCGACGTACACCAAAAGTGATTTACGTCCTAACATCGGCTGCAGTCATATATCCCAGTTACGACACACCTCGCGTTTACTCTGACAAGACAAGTTATCTGTTGTAATGGCGATATTTATAACACTACCCACGCCCCCGGCGTTCCTCGCGGCTCCACGTCTCGTTGCGTTGAATTAGACTAATGTTTCTCAACATTTTTCATGTCGGTGATGCCATGAAAAAGGTTGAGAAACTGTAGCCTGATGTACCCGGACACTTAGTGAGGAGCTCGATAGCGCAGAGGCTTGCGATTGCGTAAACTAAGCAATGTTCGCTAAGGCTGGTCATTGGATGGATGACCGAAAATCTCGAGTTCCTCCGTGCTTCGGAAGGTACGTTAAGCCGTTGGTCCCAGCTGCATCTGCAGTCGTTAATCGCCACCAACCCGCACTGGGTCAACGTGGCGGGTTATGGTCCATTCGCCCTATATTCTTCCATCCATAGGGAAGGCCTGTGTCCCAGCAGGGGATGTTAAAGGGCTGGTGATGAGGATGGATGATAGAATTAATATCCGCGGTTTTATAACAAAAATGAGTTGCATGACTAGAGGCAGCAAAAAATCACTGTGAATTAATAAGCAATCTGGTTGTTGTCATAAAAATGCCTTTGGGCTTTGATTTATGACACTGTTCATATAGCCAATAGTCATATTAAATTGATTAAGCTTAATGTTATTAAGTACCATTATGGCTTGATATATTAATGCAGTGTAGTGATTAATTTGAAACGAACTTATTAGATATTAGCTTAAGTCAAACTGCATAATATGACCTCCTGCGTCTGAAATGCGAATCGACAAATCTCATCATGCTAAGGTAGGTTAGTCGTCATCATTGCCAGCTAATGTCCCCACTGCTGGGGTACAGCTTTGGTATTCTATAGAAAAATTGAAGTGAGATGAGATGTGAAAACTGTAGTATCTGTAGTAATCTGTTTTGACATAATATTGGGACTGTTTCTCTACTTCCTTTGCATGGCGTCACTATTATGGAAGACATATTTCCACTTTTGACATTTCACCGCGGATTCCGCAGTGAAATTTTATTTTGTGATTACAGAATAGCATAACAGGCCTTCCTTGTGGATGGAAGAATATAAGGGAGAGTGGGCCATAACCCACAACGTCTGCAATTCACCAGGGACCAACGTCTTAACGTGCCTTCTGAAAAACAGAAAAAACAAGATAATAAAATTTTGATTTTTAATTTTAACATTATATAAATGTTAGAAAAAATAGTACAAAGATTTTGGTGGTTAGAACCGTTGGCTTACAACGTGAAGTGTAAAGGTTAAAAGAATATCGGCAAGTTAATTAGTGTCTTGGGTGGCCGAGCGGTCAGGCACCTGCCCGGATAGCAGCGGACGCGGGTTCGATTCCTGCCTCAAGATCATAATTTTTCGAAATTCTTTTTCTAACCACCAAAATCTTTGTAATAAAATTTTGGTCACCCATTCCATGACCGGCCTCAGCGAACATTGCCTATTTTCACTGCTCAATCGAGTTCCTCTAGGTTCGTCGTCATTTTCATTACATTTTGGGTATTCATTTTTTTTTTTTATAAACACATCTATCATCTAGCCCAAAATAAGTAGCCTAAGCACTTGTGTTATGGATACTAGATGACGGACATATTTTTAATATAATTATGTATATAAATGTTGAAAATATACTACATAAACATATACACAACCATGACCCGGAAACAAACATTTGTGGTCATCACAAAGTTTGCCCCTACCAGGATTCGACCTCTTGGCTGATACCCAGCAATCTGAGCATTCTACCAAGGCGGCCGTCAAATCTTTTGGTATCGGTATACACAAGTGTTTCCCATCTAACAATGGTTGTCGAACAGACAAGTTGATATTTTTATTTTATGTACCTACTGACATTACCCACTGTTATTGAATAGAATTATTTGTTTGTAATAACGATTGTATTATGACCTTTATGAAAAATGTATTATAAATTTTATTATTGTAATTTAGCATGTTGACGTTTTGAGAAACTGAGTTAACATGTGCACTGTTAAAAAAAAGAAAAAAGTTAGTTTGGTAAATCTATAGTGAACTAAACTGGCTCATAAATGCTCATAAATATCTACTTCAGATTAGCTAGTTTATTATTGATCCCTTATCAACACAACTCTGAAATTTGAACCTGTAAGGTTACGGGTGAGAAATGAGCTCGGAAACGACTGATTATTAGGCTTCCATAAATCCTAAGGTAAGGCTAATCCATCCTAACCTCTTCCTAGTTTCCTCTTCCATTTATATCGGTTAGACATCATCAATCATTAGAATTCGCCGTGTGGTGACGGCAGAGTAGAATACAATTGTCACCACCCCAAATCTCTCCCGTGGATGTCGTACAAGGCGACTAAGGATAAATTAATGATGAGGAATGGGCAGCAGCGTTCCTCTAATACCACCTAGCAATAGCAATGTACTGCGACTTTTGTGCCCGATGTATGGCAATTGGCTCGCCACCTATTACATGGGACCTAACATAATTGGCGAAACGTGGGTGCTAGTTCACCTCTGCCTACCCCTTCTGGGATATAGGCGTGATTTATGTATGTATGTAGACATCATCAAGCCATCCACTCTGTTTTGATTCATATCAACCATCACACCGGAAAGGTGCTAGTGATGAATGAATGTATAGAAAAGAGAGTGGATGGCTTGATGATGTCTAACCAATATAAATGGAAGAGGAAACTAGGAACAGGGCAAATGGAAGCAGAATACTTTACATTCAGATATCAAGTTTCTCGTTTGCATTACGTCAACATATTTCGTACGTAAATATACTTAAAACACGTTTATGTATGTAACCTAGTTCCAAGGGCGGCAACATTTGGAATTAGCTAAGATTTTTTCTTAGTAAATGTGCGAGCACCCTATGCATTAACAGACCCTACATATGCTATTAGCCGTCTACGTGAAATTAAAGGCGATTCGTTTTATTACTGTTCGTGCTGGCTAACTACTGTTTGGTTAACTGACGTTCCCTTTAAGCCTGTGCGATTATGGAAACATGACGGATTACACGTTACCTACTCCAGTTTAGATGCCATTTTCTTTATTGTTTACGGTTCGACATCACAGTAAACTATAACCCTTTTATTGTGCCTTTTTAGAAACCATTATATTTAATGTTTACGATGCGATTTATTTAATTATCTACTTACAGGTGAAGTCAAGCCAAGATTTCAGTTTTTCACTATCGAAAGCAGATCAATTTTCATGAATCGTGCCTACGAATCGTGAACCCCCATTTTTTTATCACACCAACGACCGGCCACCCATCCAATGACCATCCTTAGCGAACATTGCTTAATTTACGCAATCGCAGGCCGAGCGGGCTATGCCACTGTGCTAGCGAGCTCCTTAAAAATCAACCTTAAAGTACCTACATAAATTCGATTTAAAATTGTGTCCACTTGCCGGTGACAGTAGTGTAATCTGTTTCTCATTTCTCCGTCTCAACAATAAATCATCAAGTTTCAATAGCCGATTTTCTGATCCATTTCGTATGCTGAGAGACCTTGTAACAGATGAATGAATAGATCCATCAACTCAGCAACGGTGATTTATCACAGACTCTGTTTTTAAGACCTTTTTCATTCGGTCGCACCCTCATTCGTCGTGTAAATGGCGCCAAACCACTTTGTGTGGGTTCACTGATAAAAAAAATAACACACCCGCAATTTCAATGTCCTATAAACATTCGCCTTTGTGTACAGCTTTATTGTCTGTACTCTGTAATGAGGCACTTAATTAGCTCACGATTTTGAGTTTGCCAAACTTCGCTTTAGTTATGTAGAGGTAGTTTGAGAATTTCAACATGCAACATAGCAAAGAGCGGAAGTTAACCAAAATTTTAGACTTATGTGACACAGAGGGAGAGAGAGAGTTCAGTTGAGCTGTTGAGTTATGACTTCTCTGTGGTTATGACAATGTGATCTGGACCTTACAACAAATATTATTAGGGATTCCAACCTTGTTCTTAGAAATTTGACAGTTTTGACAAATATACGTACGGTTTATTAAAGCTGGCCGTATATTAAAAGACATTTTTTTTTCTTCCAGCTTCAAATTAGTAAGCCGTATTCTGAAGCCGTAAACTGCCGTAAACTGCGGCCTTGAGTTATACTCAAGAACTCAAATGAACATTGGCATGTCATGTAGCGAGGCTTACAGACCAGAAATCGACCGTGAAACAACCCTATCGAAAGGGCCTAAAGGCAAATGAAACAGAGGATGGGAAGACGAAATCAATCCAACAGCCGGTTAAAACTAGGGACAAATAGCACAAAACAGAAACAAGTGAGCATCCTTGGAGAAGGCGCTAACATAGTCTGAGATTCTGGCATAATCTAGAAAATTGTAAAATGTAAGAAACAAAAGCTTATTTTTTATTCTTCTGAAGCCAACCCTTTATTTGTTTGCATCTAGGTACCATGATATGTCAGGTTAGTTTATTACTTAATACCGGCATGCAAACTCAACTGGGTCACGTGAAAACCGTCTTTATGTGCACGGAGACAGATTCCAAATGAAACTAGCAGCACTAAACAGCAACCAATTAAGTGGAACGTTTAAATCGGACACGCTAATATACAATAAGGCTCTTTCTGTCGGTATGTCGCATCACCGCAAAATGGCCGCCACGCCTGACAGCTGTTCCTAATTGCGTCCTGCGGGCAGACGCTACCGCTGATTGGCACCCCTGACGCCTATCCTGAGGTTTTGTTCAGCCACTTCATCAACTTTAATAGACCTGCAACATGAATGTTAACTATACTTATCTTAACAGCCCTTGAGAGTGAACCTTAAAGAAATACTGGTGTTGTCAAGACTTGTGTTTTAGATTAGAATATATAAAAATAAGTAATGCTAAATGATTATTGGAAAAAGCTAAACAAAATGTAGCCACTATATTTGAAACCAAGTTTTTCTTTATATTTCAAGGAAAGAAAGCAAAAATACATTTATTGAGAAAACTAACAAACAAACAAAAATAACAAACTAATTGACAATTGAAAAATGTAAATGTGTATAGAAGCCAACAAAAGTAAATTATATAAACAGTCAAACAAATGTTAACTGTGATGCAACTAAGGGTTAACTATGATGGAATGGTTTTTATTTATGAGATTATACCATATCAGACACAGAAGATTGGTTTTAGTCTTAAGATTGGATCACCATATTAAATAATGATTGAATGGTACCTACATGTCAACAGCTGGACTGGTTACCACAATTATGTCAAGTTTATTAATGGACTTTGTGCTGTACCAGTTTGTCAATTGATTGGAGATATTTGACAGTTTCGTATATTCCCACGTCCTTTTGACTAAACTTCTTGATAAAAAAATTATAACATACTGTTTTTAAGTAGCAATGGAACATTAAAGAAATTACCAATTATTTCTTTATCGTGGCATAATTAAAGTAAAAAAAAGACATAAATACAATGGTCTGTTCATGTCATACTATTTAAGAAAGTTTTTTAAAGTAAATCAACTATTACGAATGAAATTCGTGTATTTAGGTCTTTCGCATTGTTTTTATTTAACCCGTCGTTTTGATTACTTTACAGCGGCCGTTGTCACGGGGACACACGGGTTAAATGAGAACATGGCCTAACTAAAATCCGTGAAAGTTAAATAGAAGTCTATTTAACTGTGTGTGACGCTGTTAATTATTCTTGCTTAAAAGCCGCAAAGAAATATCGTTTTATACAACCGTCATCAACACTTGCCTTAAAATACGATATCATAAATAAGAAATTTAGAATTAACGAATCAAAAAGTTCATCCTCATAATCTTGCCCTCTGTCATCTGTTGCATTTCTATTTCTGACCTGCTACTGTAGCGTCATTGCATTTCCATTGTTCCTCATACAATTACATTTAATCCTCAAACATTACAATTAAAATATTTATCACTATTTTTCGTCATTTTTCGTCTGAACAGAAGTTAAACAAATAATAAGTTATCTTTTTAGCTAATCAACGATACATTTATCATACCAGTTTATAACACTCCCCTTATGATTGATGGCCTTGAATTAAAAAACAAGAACCAGAAATTAACAAATTCATCAAGAGGCAGACAGTGGAACAACGCATTATAATGTCTACAAACTCTTTCAAGTACACACGGAACAAATATATCACGAAGAAAATTTAGAGCACGCCTGATAAATTAAAAGGTTTCTTTGATGTCATTTTTTGAAACATAAATTTTTCAACGTAACATAAAGAGAACGATACGCGTTATTAGACATGGAAATCGGTTCGTGACACACGGTCCAACGCACATTGAACAGCAGAAATATCTGCAATAATATCTACAAAATACATACGTACATAAAACATGGCCATCTGTCAAAGGGCAGCCCGAGATGTAATAAAACCCACATAAATCTAAAAAAAAAGCATCTTACATAATAATATCCTACATAAGTCGCCTGTTTATTCCCGAAGACTTAGGTGTATTTTAATACATACTTGTCGCAAATTATAATTATAATACTTGTCGCAAGTTAGATTAGGTGCCATTTAATAGGCGGCGAGTCTAATGGTATAACAGGATCACGGTTGCACAATCATAATCATTGTTTTTACCCTTAAGCCCCTATACATGACCCCACGATCTAATCTCTCTGATTAGACGTGTTGACAATTATTTTCAGCACCATACGGCTAAAAAACACCATTATCTACAATAACAAGAATTTTACTCCAGAAAGATTTAAATTTTCATTTGGTTATTTCTTCATATCCTACATTATTCACATTGAAAACACTTAAGTACGTTGCGTTGTTCGATATCCTCAACTGCATTGTGTATTACGGCTTCACACGTCGCCTCCTCAGGAATAAATCTGCCTTTACAACTGCATAAATTTGTCGATGGAGCGATTTTAGTATCCGGTCAGATTTTATTCGACTCACATCCTGTTCACTATTACTCCACTTTTCTAGGAAACCTCGACAGACACACGTCGGATGCTAGGTGTAAAAATAGATTGATACTGTAATAAAAAGATATCAAATCATCACCGTCATCAATAGCGAATGATATCATGTTTCAATACTAGGCATAATCAATTCATCATATTTCACATCATCGAGATAAAACTTATGAAAACTTCTCATAGGTAAATTTTGACCATTCATTTGCCAGAACCATTTCCTTTTATCATCATCATCACGAACCCTTTAATGTACCCACTGCTGGGGCACAGGCCTTCCCTATGGATGAAAGAAATAGGGAGGATCAGTTATTCTGTATGAATCAAAACTTAACATCATCTGTTTAGACAGTGTACTAGAAATCAATTTATCAATCTATAACATGACAACTACAAAACATTCAAAAGTTTCATTCGATTGGGATTCATAGATTGAAATCAATTGTTCATTTTGGACCAACAACAAAAAATATCCAACAATAGAAAGGTGGAAGTTGTTCATAAAATAAGTAATAAATCTAATTATTCTCGTCAGATTCTTGGTCCGGTCATTGCCGGAGATCGAACCCCTGGCAATATGAGGGAACACTCTAATCCTATTAACTTTGACGTTGATCGACCATCTATCATATTGGTGAAGTGACTGGCTGAGAACATTCTAATGATATATACCTTTAATAATATAAATGTTATTGGATTATTTGTTACACTGAAAGTTCGCAATTTGTAATAAAAAAAAGTTCAATAATTATTAAGAGTATTTTCTGATACTAAACCTATTGAAAATAGTAGCTGTTTATAAGACAAAAATAATGTATTATGTGTCTCTCCTGTATATTCCTTCATTTTATGATCGTTCTCTTTCATTTGGTTTACAAATTCATTTATGTGGTTTACAAAATAAAATTTTGTATATTTTTAGTAGATTTGAGCACTTCCAAAAATAGGTACGGGCATGTCCATAACATTTAGCACGGAACAAGAATTTCGAAGTCGGTACATAAAAATTTAATAGGCCCGATATGGGCTACACAAAAACCAACCCAAACACGAGTGGTTCAAAGGCAGAAACCACTTAGCACAAGTTCCGCAATAAAAGCACACGTATCTGACGTATATGATAAAGTGCTCATTCTTTTTAATTTCGCCCTCAATGTCAAAGGTCGGATTACCACACGGCTGTTCCTTTGACGGCATAGACGTTTTTTGATAAACGACCCGTCTGTCGGGTCAGGTCTCCATTGTGCCCCTTTGAAATTCCGACACCCATTTATCAAGCTTACTGTTCCGTTCTGAAAATTAAGGCGACGGTGCAAGTAATGAGTGGAGACGACTTACTTGATTAATAGTTGAACTTGCCTTGTATGATGTGGTAAATGATGCGGCGATATTCGTATTACAATCCCCGCAGGCTGCGTCTGACGTCGTTTCAACGTCAGTTAGGGGCTGTCTTGAAAAGTATCGTCTCAATTCATTGTAGGAATTGATCTAGATTTAATTTTAGTTTCTATCTATTTGGCCCTTATTGATAAAACTATTTCAACTTAAATACGCATTTTTTTTGTCAAGCTGTGTTTACGCTGTGCTCATTACTGATGATTGAGTTTTATCAGACTTAAAACTGATCTAGTTTTTTTATATAAATAAGAGGGTTGGAGATTAAACTTATCGCAAATCCAGATTTAGTATATACCTACCTAAAGTAAAATTAGAACTCTATTAAAGATAAAATTTCACAATTAAGAACTATCTTATATTCACTGATACATTTATTATTTGATAATAAATCTTATTAACCCATACTAATGTCAAGATAAATTCAAACACAATCAATAAACTACGAAACCATTGATATTTAAGCAGCCAATATGATAACTCATGTGATGACGACGTAGAATTATACTTAGAGAATATTTACATGAAGAATGAATATTGATTATAGATAAATTATCGTCCTCTGATTCGAAATTGCTTCATTATGTCAATTAGTAGTCCGTATCGATTGTCGCAATAGTTGCCAGTACAAGTTTATGTTTCACTAATGTTACCTACTCATTACTCGAAGCATGACCGGACGAAAGACGTAAAACTTTCGGTGTCTTTGTAATTCAATAGCTATGCTTTGAAGGCAGGATACATGCAGAGAACTGTATTTTATAGACCATTAAAAAGTATAAGGTGTTCACATTTACACCCAACAACGCCAAATAGGTGTTTGATCTGCTGGCTACAGGTTTTTGGAAGTAATTTGTTGAAATAAAACAACTTTTATGGATTTAACTCGTGTGTATTTAAATGTAATTCCGATCTTATGATTACTTTACAGCGAACGTTAGTCTCCCGTGACCATACTGCTTTCTATTAATGTTTCTGCTATGCTGCGACATCATTTTATTTCCAGAGAGGGTACAACACACTGTAAATTTCATTGAAAACGACAGATTCTGTTGAATTCGCTTTGAGCTTGAGCCTTACAATGACGTCCGAATAGTGTGCGGTGGCGGACGAATTTACGCGAACACTGATTTTGACGTATCGTTTTCGGGGGTTGCCCCGTGAAAAATGATTTGCCCTCAAAGGAAACAGAAAAGCACCGCTCATGGTTTTTGAAAGCATTTCTAAAATTAAGGCATGTATTATTATTGGAGATACATTACGGGATATTATGGTTGTAAATTGTAATTGTAGGCGGTACCTGCCTACAATTATTTATTTATTATTGACGTTAAAAAATGTTAAGGTTGAGAACCGATTTGAAATAACTGGCAGTATAGTCAAATATGCTCTCGACTGTGCAAAAAATATTTAGATTTGTAAAAGAATTAAATTTTGAGTGAGGTTAATTAGAACAACGAACCCAGTTAGTGTCTTTGAACACTAATAACGGAATTTTAGAAGCTTTAAGCTTAGGACTTCGGTTAGAACAAATATACTCAGACCTGGTTGTATGTTAAAATGCTCCTAGGTCATCTATCAAAACCTCTTACTTAGTAACAGAAGCAGTCGTTTATTAGTCAAACAATTCCCAAGATTTGAGAAACAGCCGAGGTCAGCTCTGAATTAATCATCTTACAGCTATAAGGGTCTGTTCTGTGTCACCTGACAGTTTACACGAATGCTTGTCGTTTGGTCACGGCAAACTTCTTGATGCAGGCAGCAGTCATCTAATAGCGCAGGAAATAAGAGCTACTTTTGCTGGTATCAGCGATGAAGTAGGTTTGTGTCCGTAGTCAATGTTCGCTGTCATGTCGAAGAGGAAGTTAGTAAACAAACTCCTGTGAATGACGTCGGCTTCTTGTCTACGGATTCAAGCAGGGCTTAGAATTTCAATTGTAAGTATATTTCTAATACGGAATTATAACCACATGTATCACTCATTACTGTGTAACTTAATACATCACAGTAATTGGATAAACATTATGCTTCAATAGAGTTATAAAAAAAAATACACCCTTCACAACAATAATTAAAAATAGCTTAAAGATTTAAAAAATAAATCTCATCCCACTACAGAATCTTATAAAGAACTTCTGGTAGATAATTACTTCTTAATATCCGTAGCCTCAAAAGTAAATCCCATTAGACAAGCCCGATCCCAATCTCCCCGCGTCGTAATCAACCCGCAATGACAGCACCAAAACTTGCCCCAAAGTATTTACATTACGGATAGACTCAAAATTAACCAAACAATATTAATCATACTCCCCGAAGTCAAAGCAGCCCGCTCCCGACTACACGATAATGATATATGCGATATTTGATGATAAACAATCGAGGTCATTTATTATCTGTCCGTTATTTGACAAGCAGTAGGCAGATGTCATTTGTCATTTCCCTGGATCCGTAGGTCCCTTCGTTACGCCGCCGCCTACATTCGCCTCTGACGGCGGTTAGCTACCAACTGGCAGTGTCGTAACCTCCACGCGAAACGCAACCTTAATCCGAAACCCCTAAAGTACACATTTATCCAAGAACCGGATCAATCTTGATTGTTTTCAGCATGAACGATTATGATAGATGAAAGAGTTAGCGCTCCCACAAAGCCGCGCGGGTGTTGAGGGTAAATCGACCCTATGACCGAGCGAAAAAGAGTCGAATATGAAACATCCACTTGAGGTATGGAAGCTGTCTCAGCAAAACGTGTTATTGAAGATGAAACAGTAATGGATGGGGATAGGGAATGCGTGAACGCCGCCGGAGATGTATTGTTATCGGGGTTGTTTATCAGAATGCGACGATCGTTTCTGTAAATAATTGCCTTTTAAAAAGAATATTTCGTGCCAGCTACCGGTAATATATTCATTATATCTGACATCTTACAAAGCGCCATTGAAATAAATAAAAATATTTTATAGCACGATAGGATCGGTGTTCATTTTATTCTCGTGGAACATATTTGGGATTTTGTCGCGATGCCATTAGCATGTGAGCCGTTTTGGGGTTTCTGATTTGTCTTTGAGGACGTTTCGTATTTTACGGCCAGTATTTCGGTCGACGCCTCAGCCACTCGTAAAGACCAATTAACTTTCAAAATAAAGTGTTAAGGTTTTAAAGGCGCCGTAAAAACTGTGACAGCCCGGCACTTAGCAGGAGGCACTGCTTATAACTCGTCCGTGTACAGAGAGAGATGTAATGCGAAATGCGTGTTGGTAATTTTTAAAGGGAAACAAATGTATGTGAATATTTTTAGGGGAGTTCCCACAGGACGTCATGTCGCCGTCTACGGATGTGTCTACTAAATCAAATGTTTAATTTCCCGAGGCGAAACATCGGCCATTGTATTGTGCACCCTTTAAAAAGGATGTACAGGAAAAGTGAGCGGATTCTCTCGCGTTACATTTACTCTAGCATCGCAGAATTTCGATGCTTTTTCGACGCGAACTGTGATGGAATGAGAAGAGAAGCCTTTCACAATAAAACACGCTCCGTAATAACGCTTTCATTCAATTATTATTTAATTTAAACAAGTTATGAATTCAAACAATTTATTTTTCATTCGCTCTCTCAACCCAATATAACGCCGGCTTTCAATTAGCAATTATTTTTAATCATGTAACATTAAACACTGTTAAAAGTCGCTCTTGGCAATAAAATCTTTTTGCTGAATTTGAATTTAAAAAGTTTTAATTAAAGGTGAACGTAACAACTTCTTTATTCCCATTCTCGTCGGTAATTAAGAATTAATTTTGGATATTACTGCTCGAAGAGAATGCTTTAACTATTTTGTTGGTTTAGTCAAATTGCTAGCTGTCGAGCAAGAGGTCCTGGGTTCAAATCCTGATAGAGCAAGTTTTCATGGACGAGTCATGGTTGTTTATGTAGTATATTTCCAATTTCTTTTCTCTTTATTATTTTTAGGGACTTTGTAAATATGATTACATGCCAGTCCCATCGTGACAGTTTCTCAGCTTAAGATCTAATAGCTAAGCTTTCCTCTACAATAAATTATAATGTGTTTTTAAAATTTGTCCGTCATCACCCCATACCCATACCCATAACACAAGTGCTTATGCTACTTACTTTGGGCTAGATGATAGGTGCGAGTGTTAAAAAATATCTATTTATTTTAAAGTTACACAGAGTGGCAAATCCATTTACACATGCGGCGTGTTCATCGTTTTAAAATTCTATTTCACGCGAAGCACACAGCAGAACCGACTCTAGCTCGCTGGGTGTGCCTCTAAAATATTCAATAGGTTGTTCGCCTCTGTCAAACGCATTCTTAACTTCATTACTCTTTCCCTGACACCCGGGTTAATCTTTCATTGTGTGTAGGGTCTTTGCGTGTACTCTATTGAATTTTTTATACCTCAAACAGCTTGGCAGCTTCTTTAAAACCGTTTGTTGTGTTATGGCAAGTGAGAGTGTAGAAATATGATTAACAGCCACGTTGGTGGTGGATCAATGGAGGCATAAGGGAAAACGTTTATAAATTAAAATATTAAGTATCTAAGTAGGATTACTGATGTAATAATATTTTATGAATTGAAATGAAACTAATTTTCACATGGACTTAAAGTATACAGGTCCCTTCTTTAAATAAACGTTCCAGTGGTACACATTACATATAAAAAAAACTAATTTTTAAAAGTTTCAACATTGTCTATCTTCTGATATCATTTATTTATTTATTGGTACATCTATATTATATTTATCTTCAATACTAATGAGTATAAATCATACATAATAAAGATAATGTAATAAAGGTAAAGTATAAACTAGAGATAATTCAGGTGAAACACCCACATTTCGCCTTTTAAGTTAGATCTAATTTAAAAGAGGGCAAGCCTTTTTCTATCTACTAAAAATACTATGCTTATCTACCATTAGTATGTCTATTGATTGTATTCGAGTATAATAATAACATATTTAAAGACTGGTATAATAGCAACGTGTCTTGTAATTTAAATATTTATATTGCATAAAATTGCTTCCCCATTTGTCTTCACTCTCTTTTATAGTCACACACCGGTTCACACAAAGGATTTTCACCCTTATGATAGTCGAGGTAAAGCTCAAAATTGGTTAAGATCTTACAGCTCGTAAGTAGCACGATCTGCTGTTAACTATACTATCATAATTTTTATGGGCCATTGGGAGTTACCATAAACTTGGCTTACGCACAAATTTATCTAATATTATTAAACAATTTATTAACGTTTATTATCATTTATGGCTGCTTACTGAAGAACCATGACTCCATTCCATACCTATCATTTTTATTTATGATATACATTTATTACTTAATACTATAACGCATATGACATTTCAGTATTCTATTAGCTTGTAAATGTATGATATTTCGGAAATTATTGAATTTCACTATGCTGGACAAAATACAGAGTCAATTTTAAAGTACCTGCAACCTCACAGGACTAGATAACTAACATAAAAAACAAGAACGTTAGTAATAGGAATTTAATAATTCGTCAGAAATTACTAAATATAAAATAAATATAAATTTAATTCACCGCTCAAATCTTAATAACTCTATATTTTAGGCAAGCGCGCGAGAGTACCGTCGTCCTTTTGTTGATGAATGAAAGATAGATTTACAAATGTCACGAAAGTACAATAATAACTTTAAAAAAATCAATATTGTTCAATGTTTTGGGTTATGTTAAAACTTGTAAAATAAACTTTGCTGTTTTCGACATTAACTATCTATTTCTGTAAGTTGTTGGTGTGCGTTTGTTACAAATAACCTTGTATAATTATGCTTGAGTAGAATCATATTATACTCAAAGCTTTTTTTCCTACCCTTATTCTGGTCTAGGCGGAATCACACGTTCACTTTGGCTTACAGCGTGAAGTGTAAAGGTTAGAGAAATTTCCGCAAGTTAACCTATATAACGTCTTTGGTAATAAGCATCTGCCCGGATTGCAGAGGACGCGGGTTCGTTTTCCGCATCGAGACCATAAATTTTTCAAACTTTTTCCAACCACAGTTTTCTTCCCTCCGATATACCCCTATGATATAATCATATCACACTCAAAGCGAGGGTCCCGAATAACCCCGCGTTAATCAACCCGGAATCAATGGTAGCTCCTTCGCCAAACAACGTCGGGGGCGATTTTTCGGGAACACCTGACAGGGACGATCCATCGCGCGCCGGTATAAAAACGTCAGGCCAACGCCGGCACTGACTATGATCAAGTACGCCCCTTAATGCAGTTTAAGGGTTGGTTCGAATACGATTTTAAGAGCCTACAGACTACTGAGAAAAATCACGTAAAACAACATTCACGGTTGAGCTGATATAATCAATAGCATTCTAATAAAGGTCATAAAAATAAATATATGTAATAGATAAAAAAATTATATTTGTAAACATAGAGAGTCTGTGTTGGAAGAATTACCTATAAGGTTAATACTTAAATGTTTAAATTATTTGACAAGAAGACAAACAGAATCTGAAAGAGTTTAAAATACAAAGCGATGAATTCAATAAAAGGAATAAATTTGAAGACAAACGAAGCAAATAATATCGAAAAGAAATATTTTGAATAACTATACTGTATTAATTTTAGTGTATTCCAAAGGCAATTTATTTTCGTAGCTAATTGAACATCGCATTTAACAGTTACTTAGCGTTCACCGCCGAAATTACGTGACACCCATTAGTACACAAACTACGGCATACCAAGATAAATTCCGAGTAATAAAAACGTCACTGCGCAGGAGGCGACACGGGCAACACTGTAAATATCGGATGATAAACACCCAAGTGCTATTAATTAACAGTGTCGTCGCTAACAAATTTTGTCTCCACCCGACAGCTGCACAAAAACGGCCCATAATTTACGTGTGGCAACCCTGCCTCGGCCCCCGCAGCCGGCAGGTTGAAAGAGTCACGGCGTGTGATTGATGACGGCCGCTCCCCGCCCACACGGCCTAACAACCGCCTAGAACTGACAAACTATCGCATTGTTGCCCGCAGGATATCATAAGATCATCGACACCGAATTTATTGCCTTGTACGGTACACGATCGCCGCGATCGTTTAGATAACCATCGTTATTTAGACAGACTCCTAGATTCGCTGCACAGATTGCAGCGAAATCTGAAACGAAACGGAAAGTTGCATGATTTACTACCACCTAGCCGGAGACCGAGACGTTTCTGTCCTTTCTAAGTCCTACGCGAGAGCGGCGTGACGCGCGCGTTTTGTGTCAAATCATTGTGAAGTGAAAAATATGAATTTGTGAGCCCTGCACGCGCATTAATAATCTACTAGAAATCCGATTCTGGACATCCAAATACAAAGCTCGATAGAGTGATAAATTATGAATGAAATAACAATTCCGATACAATAGCGTCGACTCGTGCTTAGTGCGAGCAAGTAGCGCTGCGTGTCAACAAGAATAGACTTATAAAATTGAATATGGTTCCTGTACTGTACCGTATTCTCTTTATAAGTATTGTGCTTTGGTTCGCCTTCCGCTAGATTCGTTTGAACGTCACCGGTCCCATTTTCATGGTGATTCTTGCTGAGAATAGTTGATTATATTATACCAAGGGCGATAAAAAATAATGTCTCTTAACGCAAGTATTTGACGTTGACAATGCGATCTGTGGCTTCTTTTTCTATTTGTTTTATGTCACCCCCTGACCAAGAAGTGGGATTTTTCGTACGCGTAGTGGGCAAAAAAAGTCCACTTTATGGTCAGGTGTGACATAAAATTAATTGCTGTCTCTATCGAAAGCGCAGCCCTGGTTTGAGACTGGGAGTAATAATGTATGCGTTTCAAACTCGATCTCGCCGTCAGCGTAGACCACTCCGCGGCCGTATCTCTAAATGCATCTGACACAGTTAATCCATATAAAGTTATTATTGCTTTGGCTTTCAGCCGACTTAATTGGCCGCTACCGGCTGGTGTAAACTCGTGTGTTAGCGATAAGCGGCTGAATACATTTAGGTTTTAAATAAAGGTTCCCGCTCGCTGCACACAAATGCGAATCGCACGCTCGCCTGCTTTATCGCGCTGTGTTTGCCTAAACGACTTTTTTCGAGTGCACCTCGTAAATACGGGAGACAAAGGGACAGTTGTTTATGCGATTTTCATCTTGAAACGATAAGTTTTGCGGGTCTTCTTCTCCTGCCCTTATCCCGCTCGAGGCAGGGTCGGCACAACATGCTTTCTTCTTCCACTCCTCTCTATCCTCATACCGATCGTTCTTTTGCCAGCATAGTTTTCATTCATACATAAATCACGCCTATATCCCCGAATTTATGTATATCCCCGAAGGGGTAGGCAGAGGTGAACTAGCACCCAATTATGTTGGGTCACATGTAAGAGGTGGCGAGCCTATTGCCATTTATCGGGCCCAAAGGCGCAGTGCCTTGCAAGGTGGTATAAGAGGAACGCTGCTGCCCATTCCTCATCACTGATTTATCCTTAGTCGCCTTGTACGACACCCACGGGAGAGATTTCGGGTGGTGACAATTGGATTCTACTCTGCCGTCACCACACGGCTATATGTACATAGCTTTCATCTCTTCTTATAACATGACCATGCCATCTAAGTCTATCCTCTCGGTAGCGCCAGTGACTGAGTGAGTACTCCG